>CM067219.1:126900143-127349671 GCA_034190945.1 Octodonta nipae
TAGCTGTACAGCAGTGGGTACTTCGGAGACCGTTGCCGTCCTGATATTCGTGTTCAGCGTTCTCAGGAACCCCGACAGCCAACGTAGATAGCAACCATCCTGAGCACCAGGTTCTCTGGCGACCGCTGTCAATATCATATTCGTGTTCCGCGACACCACGGATCAAGATTAGTTAATTAATCATTTCCTCGACTAATAACGTTTTAATACAAATTTCTGGCATTACTGTGAAAAAACTGTTTTTAAATTCAACAAAATTGGTCGATTAGATGTAGTTCTTTGGCACATCATAATAAATTGATGTACAATTGTGTTTATAATGCAAGTGACTATTTATGTAATTCAGTTTTTACTTAAATATAATCCATCAACTTTTTTCCACGAAAGGTTGCAATTTGTTAACCGAACAATAATATCTTAGGGAATAAATTTGTTAGTTTATGACCACTTTATTTGTACTTCAGACATGCTTTAAAACCAAAATTGAAATATATTTCGACTCTTGATTTTATGCTTATTCGTTATTGATTTTATCAAATCCTACATTAGTTTATTTGCCAGTCAATTAAGATTGTTGCTGTACATTTTACATAGGAAGTTTCCCAGATTCACTTAAAAATTTTCCTGAAAAAGTGTACAAAGTGGCCAACTAAGCATACAAAATACTACACCACAGAAACTATTTTACATATAGATTTCCGTTAAAAAGTACTAAAGTACCTAGTTAGCAGAAAACTTGAAAATTACTTAGAGGTTTCTAAAATTGTCGCTAAACGCTAATTGGCGAAATCGCCATCTTCAATTTATTAAAGAAATGTTTCTTTGAGTTTCGTTTAAAATATTCAAAATATATATGTTGTTTATAGTTGAAACAAATTTATAATTTTGCAAATTATTTCTCTGGAAATAAAGTAATGGGAGTGTACTATTGTTTTTCTAAATAATCATATGTTAAAATCAAATTAGCTCTTAGACTACTTCGTCAAACTTATGAGACCCTGAAAGGTCGACAGCTACCGGGTGAAACTTAGAATTGGACCAAGTCTAGAAGCCCCTAAATCAAACGCTAAATGCAAAGGCATGGGTGACGTATTCACAAATATCAAATTTCGATAGTGGTAACCAATCCTGTATGCAAAATCAAAAGACAAGAGATCGACACAAAACGCAAAGTGTTTATGACTTGAAAACCAGTCAAGTTCGTTTTTGGAGAATGACTTGTTTCGACATCAGTTTGTTATCTTTAGTCAAGAAAAGTACACTGAGACAAATTGGAAATTCTATTCTAAGAAGTCAATCTACAGAAGATTTTTTGAGTTAGACATGTTAGAAGTGCCTTGGGGTATGTGACATCGCAAGTAGGCAACTTTTGACAAAAAAAATAAATTTATACCATTTAATTTTCATACTGAAAATGACATTGTCATACATTTTCAGGAGACATGGAGTTAAGGAAGAGATCAGAAGTATTCTCAAAGGATATGGAATAGTTTTTGGAGTGATTCTGAGAATGATTTGTTAGATAACAATAGTGATAGTGCTAATGATGATGAAGATCATTTTACTGTCAATAGTGTTTATTCCGATAGTGAGGATTTTCTTGGAAATGAGCCAGTATCATTAGGTATAAAAGTGCAGAATGCAGTTTTTACGGGTAAGGTCAATGGTTCAAACATCATGCTTCAACAACAGTGATAGACATTGCCATACAGATTTTTTTCTCGATGATGGGATACAGCAAGCATAAATAGTCAAGTAATTTATAAGGCAATTACAAAATACTATACGAAAAAACATCGTATTTTTCTGAATAGTTGGGCCTGGCTTTAACAAAACCTGTCTTATAAGCAAGGAAAAATAAAATTCGGATTTCACGCAATCTTCAAGCGAAAACTGCAGAATTTTTGGATAAGCCTATCAAACTCACTACAAATTTAGCTGCCACTGGATATGGATGTTGCCAAATATGTCCTCGAACACAAGCTAGAGAAACCAAGTAGGTACTGCTGTGCTGATTGCAGTACGGCAATATGTCTAAATTATATTGTCAAAACTGTACCATTTTACAAGTTGACCAAAATTACTGTTGTTTTTTGTTATTTTTTGGGTATTACGATATTTGGGTTAAAGTTAAATAAATACTGATGGAGTAAAAGTGTTTGTTTATATAATGGAACGATCTTTATAGAAGATATAAAAAGTTAAAATTTCACAAAACGAAAATTTTAGGAATGAAAAATTTGTCGAATAAGGGGTACGGTATACCCCATGTAGGTGCTCATGCGCAAAGTTTTCAGGTAAGTGACGCAGGGCTAAAGACCAAATATCTCAAGTATGTTTATGTACATTTTAATGTATCAGTCAGTTACCGTTTTTTATATATTTTATCTCATAGATAATTTATTTTACATTACATGGTCGCATTCCTGCAAAACCCTGGCTATTATTACAAGGTGACTGACTTTTACCTACATCAAATATGTCATTGAGATTTAAAATATAGAGAAATTCATTGCGTCTACTGATTTGTTATGGTCAATTCAGCGGGTTCTTCCTCATATCTTTTTAGGGTTCCGTATATACAATATACGGGTACCCTTATAATATCACTCCGGATTTCTGCCTCTGTCACATCTCAGCAATTTTCTCCTAAACTACTGGACGGAAGAGGTTCAAATTTGGCATCAATGTATAGTTTGGTGACCCGATTAGGATTACATATCGTAAATGAAGAAATTTTGATTTTATGGGTACTAAAAAAATCGACAGTTCCCCGCCTGATCTCCGAAACTACTGAGCCTAAAATGTTGAAAAAAATAGCAAATATAAATCGTTGCACGAACTTTACAGGAAAAAATAAGGAGAAACCATTAATATTAATTAATGAAAATTTAAAAATAAAAAATTTTTCAAACACATCATGTAATATATCAAATGAAAGGTCCCATTCTGAGGAACACAAATATTTTTTTTCCAAATTAAAAAAAAATTAATTAAAAAGATATTAATGAAAATATACCAAAATTTACCCATTCCCCCCCCTTATCTCCGAAACTACAAAACGTAGAGATTTAAAAAAATAGAGGTATAGCGCCTCACCTGAACTTTACTGGAAAAATAAGGAGAAACCCCTAATATTCATTTTGGGGGTCAAATTATAGAATTAAATGAAAAATAAAAAATTATAATTGTTTCTAACGGATCAAGCAATATATCAAATCAAAGGGCTCATTATGGTGAATACTAATATATTTTTTTTATTTAAATAAATATATTAAAATATATTTTAAAAAATATTTGAAAAATTACCCATTCCCCCCTTCATTCCCCAAACTATAAGACCTAATTTTTTTTGTTTTCAAGAAAAATACGAAGAAATCGCTAATATTAATATCTGGGGCCAAATTATAGAATTAAACGGAAAATAAAAAAATATTTTTTAACGCATCATGCAATACATCAAATGAAAGGGTTTATTATGAGGAATACAAATACATATTTTTTATATTTTTAAAATTAATTGTTTACAAGATATTAACATAAATATATAAAAAATTCTCATTTCTCGCTTTATTTCCGAAACCATACTACCTAAATCCTAAACTTTTGAAAATAATTAGGGGTACTGGTGCTCACTTGAAATTTATAAGAAAAATTCTTAGTAAACCCCAATAGTAATTTTAGGGACAAATTATACAATTAAGTGGAAAATAAAAATTCAATTTTCAAATGCATCATATTAGATAAAAGGCGCGTTATGTGAATTACAAATATATCATATTTTTAAATCATTTGTTTAAAAGATATTAAAAAAATATATTAAACATCGACTTAATTCCCAGTTTAGAAACTACACTATTTGAATTTTGAAATATATATATTATTTGTATTTTTAAATAATTTGTCTTCCCTAAAAGTTTATTAGTAAAATAAAACTCTAATGTTAATTTTTGGGGGCCAAATTAGAAAATTAAATACATATATATTACTCTCTTCGAGGTGTCATTCCTTTGTACGCAAGACAATATATATTATATATAAGTATAGTATATATTGTTTCTGGTCGGGAACCTTCATCAGTTGCGCTTCCCACAATTGAATGTCCTCTCGAACACTTCTTTATGCATTTGATGCATTTCGTTAAATTTGAAAATCCTAGATGCCGGTCTTACATCTCGCGTCTTCATACATATATATTCTTATAAAAATCAAGCGAACCCTGAAGCAGATAAAATAAAAATCTATGTGTGGAAAATGAAAGTGTATATTTTTTATAAATTTAAAACGCTTCCTTTAAAAGATATTAGGGCAAATATAAGAAAATGCACTCATTCCCTGCTTGTCTGAAACTGGAATATTAGAATCTTGAAGGTGGTACGGAAATTGCAAATGACGGAAACTTTTAGGCTACAAAGTACAATCCTCCAATTATTATATCGAGCATTTTACCGTGAATGGGGCCAGCCAAAAATTTAGGGAACAGGCATTTTTCAAAATTATTTGGATTAAATTCCATATATTACTTTATTTCAAGAGATTTGTTAATATGACGTATACGATATAGGGAACCGGGGGGGAGGGTCATGACGCCTACTTCTCAGATTTCGCCCCAAATTTATTTCTTATTATATATAAATTTGACAAGGAACCTCAATAATGTTCACAATTTGATGAAATAGGGTCGCATTTCGACCACTAGTGTTATTAACAAAGCTATACATGAAATAACTATTATATACATTATTTAAAATTTACAACACAAAACATAAGAAAACAAAACATCCCTATATATTCAAACACATTTTAAGGTCTCTTTTAGGTATATATTATATCAAAACTACATAGCTCTGTTGGTTTTCCTTATCTAATTCCTTCATCCGCCGAACTCCCTAATGTGACACAACATTCCGAAGCCAGGTCTGCTCTCTGTTACTATCAAAATAAATTCACGAATTAATTTCTATTTATTTTCAGGATATTAACAATTTCACCAATACATTACGACTTCCTCTAAAATTTGCCCGTCACTCCCCCGATCTTTCCCACCCTAACTGCCCATCATTTATACCTAAAAAAGAAACGTCCTAATCAAAATTCATACCGTATAGCGTAAAAAATAGAAAAACGCAACCGAGTGTAAAAGGGCACAATAGCTCAGGGTGTTTACATTTAATAGGCCTTTGCCCTCGTGTACCCCACCCACCCGCACACAGTCTGGCTGGTTGCATCGGGCAAAGAGCCCAAGCAAAAGGGCTCGTTTGTCCTCAAATCTCCTTGAATCTCGAATGAGGTTAGGTAAATCTGGGAAGTACGATGTGAATGCTGAATGTGAATTCTTTTAGCATAAAAAATGCCTTCGCTGTTGGGCTAGACTTAATCGAACCCTTTTCGTCGTCTCTTGATGGTCAAATACTGACAGGGTGCACCTGCAGATTAATCGTCGGAGGGCTATATACCGGGTGACACAGTTTCAGCTCCTTCCTAAAGATGAGTAGTAACATTAATTAATAAACAAAAAGTTGCTAATAATTATTGCTTTTAATTGTTTCAAAAATGTCGTTAGAAATTACTTGATATACATACATGGTCTGCCTTTTTTAGGGCTTTTGCATGAAAAAAAATTACCTGAAACCGCAGATATGATAATCATAAAAAACTATCTGACCTATGCCAAATTGAAACTGCAATTTTACTGAAATATTTTAAACATATTAAGTGTGTTTATTAAACTAAGCTGCACATTGCTTTTAAAGTTTTAATTCTACTGTTTCAAGTAGATTCAGTTTTTCTGCCTTTATTTTCCATATAAATAATATGATCGGTCATCTATACAATGTGATGCCATACCCAAGCTTCTTGTATTGTTCAGAACATCATTTATATGCTCATTTAACCGGCATTTAATACTCCTACAACTTTTTCCCACATAACAGATTCACAATCTTTACATTTAGTTTTAATTGAGTGATCGATCAACATTTTTCCGAAATTATTCTTATTAACTTTGGCCAACTTACAACTTAAGTTTCAGTTCTAAACTGAGCTTATTGCTGAAAATAGAATCAAAATTGATGAATTTAAAACTCTTTATCATCATTACTGTCTTTATAATAATTTTCTTCAACATTCTAATTTGCTTTTCCTTTAACAAATTATTGGAACTATGAGGTATAATTGTATTGGCGAAAGTAATTGTTCTGAAGATATCAAATTCTGGCGGATTATTAGTTTTTTTGGCTATAACGTATAAATAGTTGATTTGGATATGACTACTTATATTCAATTTAAATGTTTATTGAAAGAATTATTATATTATAGGAAGATATTTAAATTCTTACTTTGTCTTCTCACACTTCATATTTTGCAGAAGATACAAAACAATTTTATGGCAGGTTTTGGGAAAGCTTATTTTGGTGAAAAAATTATGACTCAAACCAAATGTTTTACTGCTTCAAATACGTTGATGACGTATTTTTTTCTGTCTCGAAAGATACAAAAGAACGATTTAGACATTAAAGTAGAAAATTGAAAAATGTAATAATGAGTTAGGATTGAAAATTTATAACTTACAGTCTCAAACTAGTTTTAATTTCTCAGATCAGTAATATGGTAGTGGGAAAATATAAATTACATAGTTTAATTGCAATTGCAATATGGGTCAGGTAGTACCTATCTTTATGATTGTCAGATTAATGTCCTGAGTATTAACAGTAATTTGCATAATTTAACTTAATAGAAATAACTACCAAGTGTATTTAACAATTTTTATTCTTAATATTTATCAAGTTTTCTGTTGAAAGACTCCACATATTCGTGGAGTAATTTCGGAAAAAAAGAGCGGCAGTCATTTGAGACTGAATGATGGAAGCTTCTGTCGAAATATACTTCCCGTCTCTCGTTATCTGACTGTCTCTGTTTCTCTTTCTTTGTGTCATTCTTAAGAATGGATATAATTTCAGGTGAATTAAAATAATTGTCACAATTTTGTAACGGCGCAAGTATCAATCCTACTGTGTCATTTAATTCTTAATTTAAATATATCTGCAAATAAACGTGTGAGCTGTATGCTAATTTAAATTTTTAAATAGGTACATAATTTTTCACATACAGTTAAAACAATTTCTTATAAATGAATTACAATTACAATCTAACAAATGTTTAACTACGAAAGACTTTAAATACTTCTTTTTCATTTAAGATATAACTTTGAATAATTATCTCTTTATGCCATTAAATGTTATGGCACCATTGTATTCACGATAACAACCACGAATAGGTAAAAATTATTTGTACTATGTACAGGGTGTCCCAAATATAAGAATCATCAATGTTGCAATTTATTCCAAAGATACAATTTTTTCTACATTGATTCGGTTAGTCGTGATATTCCGTGTCCAATAAGGTAAATAACAGTATATACAGTAAACGTGCAGGGACAAAACAGCCCTATGCAGGTGCCTTGTTAAAATTGAGCAAATATTTCGTCATAGCTTTAGCATTGCCTTGGGATTACCGTCGTTCCATATTTTTAGTACACCCTGGTAAATAATTTCCTATATTAATTTCAATTATATTCAGTTGTTTTAATCCGAAATGCTTATTTTATAATATGAAGCTAGTCAGCACACAAATTTATTGACAAGTAACTTTGTCATTTTTTGTGGTGTTCTTGCTGACTTCTGACGTATGTCAAGTCTCTAATTTAAGATATCCCAAAGAGAGAATTGGAATTGGTATTACAACGAACAACAAATTGTGTTCAGGTATTATCAATTAATTAGATGTTATATTTGTTTATTTCCTATAATTTATTCTTTTTCTATAAAAGAAGAGACTCTATATATTATCGGGTCCCTGATTTTAACACAGTTGAATGAGTACGGGTGTTTTAAGATAATAAGGCTTCAAAGACAATATTTTTTGTAAACTCTTAGTTCACCTCGATAATGTTTGACAAAAGACCTACTGTAAATTTTGTTGAATTTATCAAATTACTTAAACTCTGTTGAATCAAAAACTTGGTATTACTTAAGTGAAATACTATTTTTTAACGTAGCGCTCTACAATTTACAAAACTTTCTATGTATAATCACGACAAAATTTTGATTATATATTAAAATAATAATAACACTGTTCAGTCAAAGGCTAATAGTTATTGAGATTGAATATAATTGGATTTTCTAATACGATAATGCTAAAAACGTGCAGTGTTAAGGTTGATTATATAATTCTTTTACGATTTGAGATATATAAAACTGGCCGTGATCGTAAGGTGTCAGATTAGTTCCACAGTATACAATATTACAAATGCGTGAAACAATTTAACCAAAACTACTGTCCTAAATTTAAAAGCCCTAAAACCATTCATTGTTTTCCGAAAAAGTGTTGTGACTTCCGGTCGATACTAGTAGTATCACAATCGAACGAAATCCTACATCTCTCAAAATAGTAAGCGTTATTTTGTTCAGGTGGAGCACTACTAACTCTCATTGACACATCAAGACGGAAGCGTCGATATCAGATACTTACCGTAAAATACAATTTGACAAACAAGAAAAAACGCATGTCCAAAAGGGATATAAAAATTTTAATGAAAGTGATGGATCGGATCCCATATTTGGAAATGAAGCGTCTTCTTCATAGTATATACGACATATTTATTTTTAAACAGGCGACCGGCTAAATAAGTGTATACTTCACTCACCTCGAATACCTGTGAGAACTTTCTGTAAGGACTTCTTCAAGTAGTTCTTTATATCCTAAATTCAAATTTGACTGTTGTCAAAAAATCTAACTAAAATAAAAATACATATTATTTATATTTTGCGAGGACAAATACTAATTCACTTATTAAGAATTAATTTATATCAATTTTTATGTTTCCTGAAATGTAAACAGTTTATTTGTTTTACATAGCTAGGGAAAAGATTTTCCTAGTGCACATTTATATTTTAGTCTTTATACATTCATAAGTATTAAATATTTGCCTAATATTGAACAAAAAATTATAACATAATTCATACCTCTACTGGTTTTTGTTCTCACGATATTTTAATAGCAACAATAATATGTCAATCAAATATAGCTATTATTATTAATCTACGAATTATTTTTGTAAAACACCGCTATATAACACAACAATAAAGATAATGTAGAAATTTTTAGGAAACCTTCACAATAAAAAATTAAAAAGGCATAAAATGTAGACATACTTAGAGATATTTGACAAAAACCCCTATTGATCAATTAACCCAACAGCTACTGTAACAATTGAGTTTTATAATGTAATAAACATAATATCAGCGAAAATTCCAAAAATATAGTGATATATGACGTCTCCAAACTTAAAGTTGAAATGCCTTTACCACAAATAAGTAAAAACAATATAATTCGTTTCTAAGATTGCGGTTACGATGCTGACAGGTCATTTCAGGGGCAACTGCGGAGTTATGCTGCCACAACAACACCCAACCAGGTACAGCTAGTCCACTAACATTGAGGTAGATTAGTTTGGATATGATTAACTAGACCATCAGATGGAGATTCCGGAGTAGGGTTACCACAAAGCTAGCAATCCAAAGATAGCCAATTTAAGGCTAAGCTTCCTACAATCCTCAGGATAGTGTGCAGATGGTTGGAGGGATTCTATAAAAGTAATGGTAATTTAGTTCTCTAGAGTGTGATCCGTGGTAAAAACAACCACATCATATTCGACACTGATGCAGCTATGTTCATTCTCAAGCCCAAAGTATCGAGGGCATCGGAGATCCCGCCAGTTGGCAGCGACAACTATCTGCGAACCATAAAAAAATGCTGGTGTAAGGTGAGTTAAAAATAAAATTGAATTGTCTTCTTAACGTTGTTTGTGGCATATTCTTGATTACTTTTATGTTTTTTTGGTCAATAACACCACAATCGAAATAAAACGACTTATATTGAAGGAAAACCAATATACGATTTTAGTGTTATTGCCCTAAAAAAACATAAAAGTAATAGAATTGAAGTTAGGCGAATTCTGTTCGAATTCCGGAGAAGGTCTTAATGGATGATGTGGAGGTCGACTTTGCACTGCACATGACCCTCATTAAGCAATACTGGTTCATGCTTCGTATAGTGTAGGTTTCCCTAACCTAATGACCTCAGTGTGACTTCCAGCAAATCCACCTCTATGGGTTCACATCAGTTACGAATTTACGAACTAAGACAAAGACCACTTTAAGAATTTTAAAAGTCCTAGAAGAAAGCCTCAAGCTTTTTGCTCTAAAAATTTTAACGATAAATAGATTGAGACCTCTTGAGCTGAATTAAATAAAGAAAATTTTTGTTTGCAGACTAGAGAACGTCCAATACTGCATCTGTAACAACAAATTGCAACGAAAAATGACTTAAAGGAAATTCGCCAACAAACATAGTGAAGCAAGTCAGGGGCCGTTGGATGTTCAAGCCTAAATAGGGAGCAGTCGTACGAACAGTTATGTTTCATGCTTCGACCCAAATTCAGTCCAGCATGAGAAGCGCTCTATATCCGATAACGGTCAAGAGAATTCGATGATAATGCTCGAATCCTGGTTACAAAAGAAAGGACGTTATTTGTAGCAACGAGAAGTGCCTAATATCTCTATAATGATTATGTTCGATTGCCAAAGATTAGTTCAGTGAGGCTAAAAGTTGTAAAGAGTGAAAAAAAAGAATATAACTGGGGAAAGAGAGATAAGTAAAAATCAACGTTGACCTAACTAACAATAAATACTGGGACATTACAGAAATCAAAATTAATGGAGAAAATCTGAACTTTCTCTGTTTCCAATTTTTTTCTGAACCTAATTTGTGGCATTTCAGTTTCTTTTTTCTTTGATTAGTTACATATATACTGCCACAAAAGTTTTGTCAAATTGAACAAACTTTCAATTCAAAACGTTTGGATTTTTTGGAATATACAACTTGGTGGTGACACTCCCGTGTTTTTGATGATATTGTCATAATTGCATACACTATAGTAGATACACAGGCTAAACTACAGAACTTACGTGAGGTGCAACCAAAAGTTGGTTTGGAAGCAAATATTTCGGAAACTCAGTATACGTGATACCGTAAGAATAAGCAGAAAATAAGTACAAATAACTAAGATATAAACTCTGCAGTGAACTCTCCTATCCAACACATGGATATAAAGGTAGAATTGAATAGATCGGGACAGCTTTTGAAAATAAAAAATCTGTTTTCCAGCAAAATCATTCAATGTGTAAGAGGAACTGTTCCATCTGCATGACAAGTGAATAAGAAATAATTGATAGACAAAAGACTACGATGAAGCCTAAGAACAGAAAAGTACGTCCGCCCAAATTATCAGATGACAATGTCAAGAGACTTGAGAAGAATTCTCAAAGACTGGAAAATGTGGCAAAATTTGTCTTACATACCAGGGTAGGCTAAGGATGAGGGTGAAGACCTATCGCAGACTAAAAGTGCCATGTGCCTATAGGACAGTAGCGATGGAAGGGTTGTATGTAGTTACTAGGGAGGTACCCATGGAGCTTTTGGTTGAAGAGAGAGCGAAAGTCCTGGGTGTAGATGGAGAGCGAAGGACACGACAGAGAGAAAGGACCATAGAGTTATGGCATAGTAGATGGGATGCAGATGTGGATAAAGCTCAGTGGACCAAACTTCTATTATGGGTTGCCCCAGTTTTTAACTGGACATGGGGCGTTTAGATCCTATTTGCGGAGAATGAGAAGGGCGGAGGATGATTTGTGTAGAAATTGCGGAGAGGTCGACACCCCGCAGCATCCGGTAATGGAGTATGAAAGGTGGACTGAGTGCTGATAACAGAGCTAGGGAGAGGAGTAGTCATGCCGCAAAATAAAGTGGAGATTATAACCGCCGACCGCAAAGGGAAGACGAAATTTAGTGACAATATGATAAACATTATAACAATTAAAGAACGGGAGGAACGGGTGTACTTGACTATGGCAAAAGTAATGGGTGAATAGTAACTACACCTGGGTACCTGAAGATATATCTACGATGAGTTCCAGGTACCTAGAGGGCGATAGAGGTGTTTTAGTGAGTCGAAACCCACCCAGCAGTACGCAAATGGAAAACACGTGCGACTGTTAGTTCGGTTAACGAATTTCACCTCCCCTGAAAAGAAATGATAAGGTTGATGAAGATATAAAAGATAAAACTCTTGATTATTTAGTAAATAGTACGTAGAAGCTGCAAAACCCCAAATCACCCCAACACTTCAATTTAAATTGTATCCGCCTTGATTTTATGAATTCTTCTAAATATTTATGAAATAAATTTACTGCATTACAAACTCTCCATTTCAGTCTTGACGTACTCGAAATATTCCAACTTTCATTTTAACTTTTATTTTTTTAATAATTAATTAATCTACATTAGATATCAACCTAAACACTCGACTTGCAAGCTGTTACTAATTTCATTGTTGACCGCCAGATGTCATGTCTCAATTCGTCAGTTCCACATATTACTAATAATTATAATATAATTCTAGTAAAACGTTGGAAGTGTAAACCGATACATTTTCATAAATGTTATAACAACTCAACCGAACTCATTTTTCTTGACAGCTTGATCGATTCATTAAAATATCTGCATAAATTAGATCATAAATTTTGGTAAATAGCGTTTTGAACATGTCATTTTTTTTCTGTTAGGTACCTACATACGAAAAGTGGTTCAAGGGACCGCTCTTGATAAACACCACCAATATTGCATATTGATTTCTAACAATAACGTGTGAAATATACATCATAAATGTCACGGAGCCCAGGAAAATATTAAGACATAATAAACATCAAAATATATTAATTAGTGCTAAGACGTGTGAAGTAATTTAAGGTTACTAATGAACCTATAAGTGGTTCGAAGAACGCCAAAATACATAATTGGGTGTAGTAGCCTCTTAAATGTTTGTTAAACAAACATAACGAAATGTTATTTAGTTTAAATACACTTACGGGTTATTAGGATAAATTTCATTATAAATAGGTAGGTGAAATTTTAATGTAGTATAAAAAATTTTTACTGAAACGTTAAAAACAAGTACGATTTTCTAAAGTGTTTGCCGCTTAGAATTATTTACTTTTAAAGATAAATAATTGGACAAAAGACCTCGCAGGGTCAACTCTTTGAAAACTAAATTAAGATGAATCCACTACTGAAGACACGTCTGCCTCTGTATCTGTTAAAATACTGCTGTGACAAATTTAATTAGAATTATAACTTACAATTTTTCGAATATTTTTTTTAACTTAGTAAGAATGAATGATCTTACTTAACAAACAGTAGGTGCGATATTTTTATAATTTTAGGTAAAATTCGCCTAATATCATAAGAGGATAAGTAAGATACTAGAAGTAAATTTTTTTGCTTAAGCTTAATAACAAAGTTATAATACGTTAAATTTCAAATAAATTACAATGGCTTATGGCCAAAGATATTGTGATATGGAAACAGTTGACACAAAATAGTTATAATTACCTATTTGTGCAATTGCAGTCACTTTAAAATTGGTTTTAATTACTAAGAATAAAATTTAAAAGTTTGATCGACTATCAATACAATTTAATATAGTGTTTAAATAAATTTATAATCAACACATTTTTTGATAAACCAATTCATTGAGAAAGTGACTTGGACTAAATTTTTTTGAAGCTCTAGTATTTGGTACTTCTGAATTTGTGATTTAAGAGTCTCCATAAAGACGAAATGTGATAGTCCTATGTTTTTGGTATACACTGTACAATTCTTTAATCATTGATTGCTATTGCAGATGAAAATTGTAACTGGGTTTATTTTTAACCGATTTCCAAAAAGGAGGAGATTATCAATTCGTTGTCACGATTTTTTTATGTATGCTCAGTGATTATTCAAAAACGGTTTGGGCAAATTTGATTTTTTAATCCAGGAATATGAAGTTCCATATAATTTTCTATAACGTGAGATTTATGACTTTCCAGAAGATCAGAAAAAACAAAAATTAACATGACTACATTTCAATGAATCTTCACTGTTTTCTCTAAAACTGCTCAAGCAATTTGAATATTATAAATTGTATCCTGCAAAGTTCTGCTCCAGCTTGATTCGGTATATTTTTCTCTAACTTAAAACATACTCTTTTTCTGAAAATCGTAAAAATATTTACGAAAACACGGTAAACATCAATTGTAATGGTTTTCATTTTCATTCATTTGAAGTCAGTGTCTTTTAGAGGCGAAGTTAAGTTAAGGGGCTTATAGTTGCTTGAAGTGACAGAAAATATTCCATTAGTTTACTGAATCGAAAATTTGTTAGGCCGGCTATCTCTTCTGTATGGTATACGGTTGTAGGTGTGTGCGTGCGTGCATGTGATATTAGGCGGTACATAAGCAGTTGCATAGAAGGATGGTTGAAATATAAGTTGGAATTGAATTAGTTATGCAAGGTGGTTCATAAAATATTGTAATGGGTGGCACATAAGTAGTTGCGTATACAAGGTGATTGAGGTAAGAGTGGAGAAAAACTATAGATATATAGCAGTTGAATATACAGGATGATTGAAATATAAGGTGGAGTACAATTACAGTTATATAAAGGGATTTAAAAAGTTATATCGTGTGAAACATAAGTAGTTGCTTATACAAGGAGTTTGAAGAACGGATGGAGTAAAATTATTTTTATTCAGAGTTTATCAAAAATTTGTTATATAAGCATAAGCATAATTATAGGATGGTGTATAATGCAATTAGAGACATGGGTTTCAGAAACAGTTGCATATACCGTGTGGTTGAAATAAATGGTAGAGTAAAATTATAGTTATAAAATGTGGTTCAAAAATGGGGATTTTGTTATATAGGGTAGACCATAAGCAGTTCCATAAATGAAATACCAGACATATGGGGCGAGGTAAAATCATAGGTATACTGGAATAATTTAAACAATAGAAAAACAGAAAAAGTCAATAAAGTGGGGATGATTTATACTTATACAAGATGGTTTTAAAGATATCAGTACAGTTGCAATATTGAGTTGAGTTGAATTATAGTTGTACAGGGTGATTCAGTAAATGATAGACTAATAAGTTATACAGGGGTGACCAATACACAGAAGCAGGTACAGTATGGATGCAATATAGAGTGAATTAGAGTTACACTTATAGAAAGTGGTCCATATAATAAACAAATAAAAAACTTAAAATATATTTGGAAAATATAGAAAAATAATACAAATTAGAGAGGGTGTAAGAGAGAGGGAGAAAAAGAGAGAGATCAGAATATGCTAAAATTTTCAATTGAATTGTACCTTAAATCAGATAAAAAAGAAGGTATGACTGAATATAGTGATTGATTTCTAAACGGATTTTATTTAAAGTCAGCTTATGTCGTTTTTTTTTTAAATATAAATTATGTGTATATCGTATTAACTACAATAACCTTAGCTTTTAGTTCTTAATCTTTGAAAATAACAACATTGATAAATCAAAACTAAACTAAACTAAACTAATGATCATACCATATTAAAGCTTTTTCAATTATTTAAAAGAGTTTATCGTCAGAATTTTTTAAAATCATTATGGAAAACCCAGAAAAAACCTTATAAACTATCCGATATAGGATTATTCAAATGGACAAAGCCGTTAGTAATATCCTCCTTAATTATCAGCATCTAAGAACGACTGAATTTTACACAAGTCATAGAATACATTCTCAAAATTCAACTACATTACCCAAAGAAGAACACAACACAAAACGAATCCTAAAAGAATTTGTTTAAATTATATTAAATGAAAGCGATTGTAAGGGTAGTACTTCCGTAAAATTCAGCCGTTCTTGGTGTTGATAATTAAGTATAAAATTACTAATGGAACGCTATATCAGGTTAGTTCAGAATGCTTTCCCTAAATTTTCCTTTATAACTTTATTCAGATCACTGAAGCATCATAATTGTTTGACCTCATTTTTGGCAAAATCAAAGTTGTACCTGAGAGCACCACATAAAATCCTGTAGACATCTTTTTGTAAATTTTTCCAGTTCATTATGAGCTCTATTATTATGTGATCATTAGATTTTTTTGTGCTCCTCTATCTATTATCAAAAGTAATCTATTATAATAAGTAATGAAGTTTATATTTTACATATTTAACATTTTCATAGTGTTTTCCTTATTGCCGTTCACAACGGGACCTGATTTAGACCCAGCAACGGTGGATTTGTTGAAATGTACAAAATTTTCTAAATGTTGGTGTTTTTCTAAAGTGGCCCATATCATCAGTTCTGTAAACGGTGCAGTATTCAAAAGATCAGATTCATAAATTCATGGCATGTAATAAATTGTATATGGGAAAAACCTCAACCCTAGTAAATGTTCGAATAAATGAACACAGCCTTAAGAAATGGCAGGTGCAAATACATGAAACTGCATGGGATCTAGAAAATAAACATATTTAAACACTTATTACTCAAAAAAGAAGACAGTATAAAGAGTCAGTTACATATCTGCATTATATTGTTAAATGAAAATAAATTGTTTGTCTATAATTTAGGACGAAATTAGTTATAACCATATACTTTTATCTAACCTTGTATTAGAGTCATTCCTATGGTTTCAGAACAAAACTTTGCGAACTTAATTTGAGTTTTTGGGGAATTTTACTGAAAAAGTCTTTGAGACATTTGAAAGTCAGTTACCAAAATCTGCCACTACCCATATTACTATAGAGACTTAAAAATACATATCTAGTTAAGTTATAGTAAAATAAATTCATTCTACACGGGAAACTATCCTGTCACGGCAACACCGCGTAAGACTAAACATACTACGGTCTGCTTAAAATAAAAAATTCGAGGGTGGTTCAAACCTCTGCTGATGCGATATATTCGCTGTTTCCCAGGCTCGAATTCCACATGCACATGCATCTGAACCTGCTATATATAACCCTTTTTCTTCTTATTTTTTTTCTACCTCTCTCAGCTATCGAGTTCCTCAAACAAAAAACGCATTTATCGCAAGTCATTAGATTAGAGGCTGCATAAGTGAGACAGAGGCGCAGATTGAAAGGGAGGATTGGGGGAGGGCTTTGAGATAAGGCTAAGCAATTGAATAACGTGGTTGGATTTTCTAAAAAAACAGATGGTCTGGTTTACTAAATGTGTTATAATAGATTCTTTGTATAAAAATTATTATTGTACAAAATTGATAACTTAGAGACCCTCTCAAACTCTTAATATTATAATAAATATAAAACTATTTGATAAACACTTGGATCATGATAGTTAATTAAATTTGAATACTTCCTATTGTTAACATAATTTATCAGAAATACAAAAATAATACAATATAAAAAACATTTTGTATTCTTGTTTTGACACTTGGGCTTGCAAGACATCTATTTGATCACTATACAGGTTGGGTCAATAGTTCGTTGACGGCAGATTGTAGCTATAGCTATACTAATACATATTTTAAAAAACTACCGCCGAGACATATACATGTTGACTTATATTGAAGTAATCTTTTTTAATGGAACACCCTGTATACTATTACATATTTAGATTCCTCTATCAATTTTTTTCCTCTTATCTGATAATCATTTAGTTTCCTTTCGTCTGATGTTATGTGCATCTGTTTCTAGCAGTTTCTTGAGAAACCAAGAAATCAAAATAAGGTTGATACTACCGAACAAAAACAGCATGGCATTGGCGGCGCCATCTGTGTATCATCCCGGGACTTAATGACCCATGTAATAATTACGAATTTTGTAAAAATTACAAATGTTTTATATCCCTTCAACTTGTCTCTGGAATGAATGAATAGTTGGCAAGTTATAAATGGAAAAGGGGAGGAAAAGACAACATTTAAAAGCTACGCATGTCGAAATTGTTTCAGAGATCATTTTGGAGGTATTTGAGCAAACCATTTTAAGACTACATAAAATAGACCATATAACTATATAAAATAAACAATCCAATCTAAACTAGTTGTTGTGAGTACATTTTCTGCGTCAGTTTGCTTAGCGCCAAATTATACATTAACATATTGCACAGATCACTTGCATCAGTAGAAGTTAAAATATAAGATAGAGGAATTTTCTCACTTCTACCTCAAATGGGGTTGAAAAGTGTGTAAGCGTGGCTAACAGAAAAAACTCATTTTCAGAAAAAAAGATGTGTGCTGTGATATTCTCGCATCTGCCATGTTTAGAATGTGGCTACGAGAAGAGTGGAAAACATCAAATAATCAGAAAAAATAATAAAGTACTGAGAAAAGTAAAGGCAGATTGATCAATAATGCAAACTATATGATTAAGGAAAGCTAACTGAATCGGTAACATTTTAAGGAGAGATTGAATTCAACGGAGAATGATAAAAGGAGAAATTCAAGGTATTATAAGTAGAGGTAGACCAAAGAAGGGAATGCTCACTGAAATTATGGACTGCCGGATTTACGATAAGATGAATATAGATGCCCAGGATCGGGAATTTTGGAGAAGTTTACGTTGATTCCTGTCAAAACTAATATATAAAACAGCTCCTCCAAAAACACATTTCCGCTACTATTAGTCTTTTTTTTTAGTTATTCACTTAGTTCTCACACGTCAGCTCCATAGGTCATGATGCTCTCCACAAGCGTCTAATAAATCAGAGTTTTTATTTCTGATCTTATCTGTTTATTCCATATCTACTCGATGTAACTGTTTTGTTATCACTGTCCTTTGTCCAATGCGCTTCTTTATCTCATTTTTACTAGATCTGTGTTTGGTTATAGTTACACCCACATGTTTATAATAATTGTAACTAAATGTACAGTTTTCCCATATTAATATTAACACCCAATAGTTTGTGGACGCGAGATGTTTCAAATACATAAATAAGTGTTCGGGAGGACATTCTCTTGTGCAACTGATGAAGATTCCCGACCAGAAACAATCAAATATATTGTCTTGCGTACAAAAGAATAGCACCTCAAAGAGAGAACCTAATAGTGTTAAGAGTCAGCCAATTTACTTAGCTTGTAGTATAAATCATCCTCATTGTCAGCAAAATAACCTGCTCATCAACAAAATGTAGAGTAAAGGGTTTGTCTTCTCCAATTGGTATGCCCATATGACGGCAAGCATATGTTAGGCTATTTATTTGTTGAATAATAAAGTATCACCATTTTTTACTTTTTGACTGTACCTTTAATTGGTGTTAGTGATGATACTTTAAGCTTAGATAAGAATCACATACAAGTGTTTTTAAATATTTAGGAGATTCAGATTATAAGAAGACACAAATGGTGGAAGATGGGGTTGTCCCACACGTTTAATATTTGTTAACCATTGAATTTATCATGTTTTAAGAACGCTTTTGGCTGGAGATTGATAGGCCGACAATTCGGCGAGATTTTTTTACACTCATAGCACAAAATGTAAACACGCTTGAAAAATTAGCAGACCGTCAACACGTGACAGATTTTGGTTACACGATTTCATCGAATGGGGTTGAAAAGTGTTTTATTATTAAATACAATAAGGCGAAATTTGCGAGGAAACCGGGCGGCTTACATAGGCAAAACTCATTTTCCATTTTCCAAAAAAAAAAGTTTTGCTCACCCCTGCTATGTTGACTAAATGAATTGTATGATGCAGCCAAACTTCAAAATATGTTAGGCATAAGTTTCACATGTTGCCAAAGGGTTAAAATAAAGACGTGATCCTGTAGGGAAACATACCCACGATTTTCTCGCTTCTGCCAAGCGAAAGAAGGAGAGTTGACATCGGACAGTAAATATTGGGGAAACTTGAACAATTTCTGTCCTTAATCAACTCGCCATTTGCAAAAGTAATGTTTCTGTGGACTACTTTCGATATCAACTTTCATTCTTCCGCTTGGCAGATAGTTCTGTTTCCTTCCAGGATCAAGTCCTTATCTCAACCTTTGACCACATTTGACACTTAGGCCTGTCATTTTTTGATGATTGGTTGCGTCATAGAATTCATGTCGTCAACATGGCAGAGGCAAGAAAATCGGAGCAACACATCTTTTATTTCGGAAAATAGAAAACGAGTTTTCCTATGTTAGACGCACCATTCAACAATAACACAGTTATCAACCTCCTTCGAGGTTGAAGGGAGAAAATGGTGGACCAAAATCTGTCACCAGCTGAGACTCTATATGGTTGAATAGACAACGAAAGGTAATAAAAAACGTTTTATTATTGTACGATTTGTATGAAGTTGTCTTTAAGTACTTTGGAATGTCTCGACACCGTGAAAAATTACACACAAATTACGCATGAAAAAAACCCGACCTGGCGAGATTTGGGCGAGGCAGGGCAAAGCCAAAGCGGCAACGTAATCTGAAACTTCAGGAATCCCTTCACCCCGACCCACATCAGAACGATGAAGCGAAGAGTCGTTTTACTAATTCCCAGCTTACTCGGATGAAATTTTCGTTCGGATGTTCGGATAAATGTTGATAATATTCGAATTTGGTGGCCCTGAAAAGTCCAGTGACCTCATCGAGCGAGCCTTGCCATGCCGATGCCGCGGTTGGCGCGGCGCAAGTTGGAACACATTGCGCTGTTCAAGTGCTCATTCTCAGCTTTGCTCTGCGCGACCGACTCGCGAAGGGCGCTGAGTCGACACAAGGAGCGAGAGGAGAGGAAAAACGGCTAAGCCAAAGCTAAGTCAACTAAGCGGACGGACGGTTAAATGCGAGACGGTGAAAACGATGCAACGCTGCTCGCGACTGCGAGATTGTTATTTGTTGTTGTGTTATGAAACTGCTGTGTGTGCGGCTGCAGCGACGGTTCGTCAATAAGGTTGCGAGATGCACAAATAAATTTCCGAAAGGATTGGAATATTATTCTACTTATATTATAACTTAAGTCATTTGCGAAAATACATGACAAAATCAATAGTAGAACAAAATCAACATCAGCGTGTCCTACAGAGAAAACATGTTTAATTGACAAAATATTCAACACTTTTCATCGATTAGTTTTTGTTTAAAAAAAAAAAACTCAAAGAATTGGTAGCAATTTAGTGTCTAGCAATGAAACCCTATTTGCTACTATGAAAAATATTGTAGAGACTGAAAAACTTTCGAAATGAGTTACTATACGCTCAACTGCGTTAATTGGTTCCATAAATAAATAATCGAACCTTTACCAGAAATCCCAAAAAATAATTCGTTTATATATTCTCATACACAATGTGTACCATTATACCTCACCTGATGTCCCTATCGTTATGAATAAACCAGTGGTGGAAAGTAGAAGAGTGGATCTAGAGACTCATCTTCTTAGTTTTCCAAAATTTAAAGCGTAAATACATATAGGTACTATTTGGCCATTCTGAGTTGTTTCAGCTGGACGAGTCCATTCGACAAATTCCTAAGGTGTGTTACCTGTGAAACTAAATCCTTGTAACAAATAATATTATTGCAAATTTTAATTCTAAGCAAACACGTAAGATCCAATTAGCAATCATTTTCAATGTGCCAAATGCATAGGTTGTTGTAAAAGATTTTTCCATAAGCAAATGATTCTGTGTAAAAAAGTTTGGCTTGTCATTAATTAGTATTTATTAATAGAAAATTTCTCAACAGGAATTTGAATTGAACAGTTAAAAATTGCATTGTTCACCAATAGAGGATTTACTCTAAAAACATTTCTGTTATTAACTATTATCTATGAATTTGTATAAGCGTTTCATTTTTATATAATAATAGTAATATATAAATAGGCAAAGACGAAACGATTAAGTACCATTTTCTCCTCTGTCTCTCAACCGATTTTCTTCATTTTTGTTTCCTTAAGTAGCTACTGACGACTTTCAGTGCAGAATGCTAATATTAATTTAATAATATTGGTTCATTCATTAAATAAAATATAATAAAAATTCATTATTTACCTCCAGATTGTCAACGCCAACCAACTGACAGTGCCGCCGAAGCCAGTCGGTCAAAATTCCAAACATTGAGTAATTATATATGGAGTGATCATTATTCTTAGAGGATGTACCTCTGGAAGTGCCATACAGCGTGGTTAGTTTTTAGTGGTAAAATAGTCAATGTAGTAGATCAGTATTAAATATTCTGTTTTTAATGTGAATTTACTTATTTGATCAATATAGTATTATCACAACCTTCCCGAAGGTGTTGTGTAAAAAATTGTCAGACAGCGGACAATAGAGAATGTATTAAATATTTAAGTTCTCCTAGGGTTGTTGGTCCTCTCTTTTAGGTTGCAAAGAACAATCTTCCAATTATTATATCGAGTATTTTGCCAGGAGCGGTTCCAGTCAAAAATTTGGGGGGTCATTCATTTATCAAGAATATTTCGAATACCGATATTTGATAACATTTTTTTATTACAATAGATTTGTCAATATGAGTGAACAATTTTGGTCATTACATCTACTTCTCCGATTTCTCCACAACTCTGTTTCTTATAAAAATATACTTTTTACAATTTCATGAAATAGGGTCGAATTTCGACCACCGGGCGACCACTAGTAATAATAAAATAGGTATGTACTGAAAGTCTAAACAGATTAAAACAAAGAAACCTACTATTATTTATGTGTGTATTAAAAGTTCAATGAATACAGAATAAATTTTCGTTTTCTATTTAAATTTAAAATAGGTACGCCATTCGCTTATTAAAAATGATTCCTCCATCATTATCATCAGTGTGTAAATGGAGTTTAGGTATTCCATTTTGCTAAATTTATTACATAAATCCATATTGTTCGAAATCTAAATATGTGTCTGCTTAAAATTAAAATTTGCAATAAATTTATTTATTACAAGGATAAAATTTACCCGGTATCACCCCTTACAAATTTCTGGAATGGACTCGTTCAATTGGATATTTGTATTATATATTATGTGAGGTAATATGGCCTCTTAAATAATGTCTTCCATAGGATGGACCGGAATTTTGCAAAAACTACCGAGCCTACATACAGTATTTATTTTTAGAACAAAAATGGGTCTGAGAAGATCTACCCTTTCAGTTAATAACAATGTTTTAGCTATAAGGAGAAAATATTTAAACGATAAATTCTGTAATTTCGGGTAAAGGTAAGGTGACCAACTATACTCATTTACTGAGTTTTGTACTCTTTTTTTCGCAAACCGTACTATTTTCAAATCCTGTACTCTAAAAGTACTCATTTCTATAATTTTATACTCATTTGTATTTCTAAGGCTTTTTCTTTTCCCGAAAAGTCAATGTAGCTATTGAAGAATATTACATTGGCAATTGTAAGGTTAAGAGGTGTAAGGAGGCTAAGGATATGGGATTGATCTTTAAAGATAACTTCAAATTCAATACCCATCAGCTACTTGATAAACAAAGCCTACAAAGTTCTTGGATTTGTCATACGTAATAGCCAAGATTTGAGTGTAAAAATAATCATACGACTTTATATATCTATGATCAGGCCTCATCTCCTCCAACATTTGGTTACCCAATTGTTACACCCACAGCAATAGAATTAAAAAAGTTCAAAAACGTTTTCTAAGCTACCTCAAACATCAATCAAAAGCAATGTCATATATCCCTTAATGGTATCTTATAGATCAATGTTGGCAACTTTTCACCTCTGTTCTTTGAGTACTAGGAGAAAGAGCCATGCTATATATATATATATATATATATATATATATATATATATATATATATAACTTTCTAAGTAGCAGAAAATATCTCGATTGTGGCTTGATCAATAGCGTTAAGCTTAGGGTCTCCCAAAATTAGTTAAAGACTGCTCTCATCTAATCTTTTCTACGTTAATCACGGAAGCCCTTCGCTCTTCACTTATATACTTAGTGTCTGCAATGATATGATGTCGAATAACATAGTTACTGACCTATTTACCATCCAATTTGGTGAGCTTAGGCGCATATTATTGCTGCATCAGGGTGCAAACCCTTTATGATATTGGCATATCTATGACATTGTCAAATACTTTTGTACTGTTTAACCCTTCACATGTAATGGTGTGGTGTTTGTAAAGAGAATAAATAAATAACTCTTCCCGTGATCTTTACCTTGACCATAACCTTGAAATATATTATAAAGTCAATTTTTTAATATGAATCCCAGCTTCGATCTCTGAAATCAAACCAGTGGAAAACTATAAGTTTATATAAGACGTTGGATAAGAGCTTAAACACTGACCTCAAAACCCAAAATAATGGGCAAGTTATTTTTTGACAGGTTATAAATACTTTTTATGAATCAGTGCATATAGCATACCATGAAATAAACTATAATTTCGTTTAGTAATAAATACACAAATTACCCAAACTCTCCATTTACTGAGTTTCTTTACTAGTGCACCATGAATAATGAAAAATATCACCTTCATATGAGATTATCATTAGTTCCATTAAAGTTATCAGATATACATTTCGCTTTTATTCACTCATATCAGAGCAGTTTCAATGATGACTCACAACAATGAAAAATTCATATCCATTACGGTATAACGGTTTTATTTCAATTGTAATTTGCAACAATCTACTAACGAAGCATTTGCCTTTCGTGCATACCTGTGATTACACCGGCTCGTCCGCCAATCGAACCTCTCCGCCATTAGGAAAACTCGTGAAAAATTCAAACATAACATTTCCTTTAAATAAATTATGACGCAGAAGACTAATCGTGTAGCTGATTTGTATCAGCGAATCGATGCATTAATGGGTAAATCGCAGGAAAAATTCATTTTCTACAGTGACTGAATTTTCCTGATGCTATTAGCTTGACTTTTACAGGAATTTTATATAAATATTCGACGTAACCCAGATTTTTGATAACAATCATTAGGGAGCAGAGTTAGGAGTGAAATTAAATTTAGTTCATTTGTTCTGGACACATTACTTCGAAATTCTTCACTTTTGTTTGTCCTACCGCCTTCTTTGTGTAATAAGAATGTTTTGAAGTTTGCATCCGAATTCACAACGATTCCTGTAGCCTTCAGTACTTTAACCTACATCCAACAAATCATCCTTTTTTTAGGGTTCCGTTTATACCTACAATATACGGATACCCTTATAATATCACTCCGGATTTCTGCCTCTGTCACATCACAGCAATTTTTTCCTAAACTACTGGACGGAAGAGGTTGAAATTTGGTATCAAGGTATAGTTTGGTGACCTGATCAGGAGTACATTTTCTAAAAGAAGAAATTTTGATTTTAGGTGTACTTTTGGGGGGAAAAACTAAAAAAATCGACGGTTCCTCCCTTGATCTCCGAAACTACTTAGCCTAAAATTTTGTAAAAAATATGAAATATAGAACTTTGTCCGAACTTTACAGGAAACACAAGGAGAAACCATTAATATTAATTTTGGGGAGGCAAATTATAGAATTAAATGAAAATTTAAAAATAAATAATTTTTCAAACGCATCATTTAATACATGAAATGAAAGGTCCCATTCTGAGGAACACAAATATATTTTTTAAATATTTTAAAAGAAATTTGTTAAAAAGATATTAACGAAAATATACCAAAATTTACCCATCCCCCCCTTATCTCTGAAACTATAAATCGTAAAGTTTTGCAAAAAATTAGTGGTATAGGGTCCGACCTGAACTTTACTGGAAAAATAAGGAGAAACCTCTACTTTTAATTAAAATTGTTTCTAACGCATCATGTTATATATCAAATCACAGGGCTCATTATGACGAATACAAATATATTTTTTTATTATTTTTTTAATTAATATTTTAAAATATATTTAAAAAAAAATATTTAAAATATTACCCATTCCCCCCTTTATTCCCCAAACTATAAGATCTAATTTTTTTTACTCTCTTCGAGGTGTCATTCCTTTGTACGCAAGTTAATATATATTATATATAAATATAATATATATTGTTTCTGGTCGGGAACCTTCTTCAGTTGCGCTTCCCACAATTGAATGTCCTCTCGAACACTTCTTTATGCATTTGATGCATTTCGTTAAATTTGAAGACGCGAGATGTAAGACCGACAGGTGAAGTAACCTCAAAATTTTATCGTGACATTCTGTCCTAGGAGTTAAGGGAGAACAGCAATTGCACGGAACGGCTCCAGATTCGGAACCTCTGTGTACTGATTCTCTTGAAAATCCTAGATGTCGGTCTTACATCTCGCGTCTTCAAATTTTTTTTGTTTATAGAAAAAATACGAAGAAATCCCTAATATTAATATTGGGGGACAAATTATAGATTTAAACGGAAAATAAAAAAATATATTTTTAACGCATCATGCATACATTAAATGAAAGAGCTCATTATGAGGAATACAAATATATATTTTTCATATTTTTTAAATTAATTGTTTACTGATATTAACATTAAGATATAAAAATTTATCATTTCTTTATTTATATCTTTATTTCCGAAACCATAATACCAAAAATTTTGAAATAATTAGGGGTACTGGGACTAACTAGAAATTTACTAGAAAAATTATTAGAATTCACCCATAGTGATTTTAGGAACAAAATATACATTTAAATGGAAAATAAAAATTCAATTTTCAAACGTATCATGTAATATATCAGATAAAAGGCTCATTATGTGAATTACAAATATATCATATTTTTACATCATTTGTTTAAAGATATTAATAAAAATATGAAACATCGACTTAATTCATACTTAAGAAACTACACTATTTAAATTGTGAAAAATATATTTTATTTGTATTTTTAAATAATGTGAATAACAGATTTAATAATTTACAATTTAAAGCTTGACCTATTTTGCCCTTTATCTTCCAATCTACAGAGCCTCAAAACTCAGACAGTAGATTATAAAAGGCTTCCCTGAAAGTTTATTAGTAAGATAAAACTCGAAGGTTAATTTTTGAGGGCCAAATGAGAAAATTAAATGCATATATTCTTATAAAAATCAAGCGAATCCTAAAGCAGATAAAATAAAAAAGCCTATGGAAAATGAAAGTGTATATTCTTTATAATTTTAAAACGCTTCATTTAAAAGATATTAGGTTAAATATAAGAAAATGCGCTCATTTCGTGCTTGTCTTAAACTGGAATATTAGAATCTTGAAGGTGGTAGGGAAACCTTAGTATGCGAGTCCAACTCGCACTTTACTAAATTATTTCAAATATGATCACTACTATTTTACGAAGAACTTTTCCTATAATAACTGACTGCGAAAAATTCTGACAAAATGAATTCGCTCACCGTAATATATCAAATTCATTTCTTTATAATATATTAACAAAAATTGACGCATTTCCTTCTTAATCTTCGGAACTATAAGACCTAAATATTAAAAAAAATGACACTATAAGACCCTAGTTGAAGGTTACAGGAAAAATATATGGAAAACACTTTCAAGATCTTAAGCAGGCCCCCTTTTCAATGGTGTTAACACAAAATGAACAAGAAATTAAAAAATCAAAAAATTAAAAGGATTCGCAATGACAAATATCGTAAGCACAATTTAACATTAATGTTTGACAAATTGTGATTACGATATTTGTCATTGCGAATCCTTTTAATTTTTTAATTTCTTGTTCATTTTGTGTTAATACCATTGAAAACGGGGTTCCGCCAGTGCGACTCTCCAGGTTGTTGATAGGCTTTGAGCGTCGTCAAGTTGAGTGAAATTTATGTTTCGTTTTTCTATTTCAATGGATTATTTCTCAAGTCTTGTTCTGTAATTCTCGCACTTACACAAAAACCAGAGACAGAAAACGAAAACACGGAAAACATATCAGCAGCCTTTCTCTTCTTTATAAAAGGAACACTAGAATCTAGACGGTCTTAACATAGAACGAAGTGTTTTCAGTACCCATACGAAGATCAGAGAAATCATACCAACACGAACGAAACAATAGAAATTAAGTTATTCATTTTTCTGAGAAAATTGTTGAAATTATTAAAATTTTAACTGTTTCAATTTTCTTCATAACTTTCTCTTTGCACATTGCTCATTGCCATATTCCGATTTTCTGGCAACTTTATATGCTTTTTAGAAATACATCAATTATCCATATTATTTTTTAAATTATTTTTATGGCAAATTGTATTATATAGACCACATTAATAAATATGTGATATTGATTGATAATGATATTAACCGATTAGCAACTTAGTGATGTTTACCAAGTTCTCTTAATGCCCAAAACACCAATAAGAAAATATATCGTTAACAATATTTTATAGCTTCGACATACCAACATTTACTATTCCAAACTCAATTGGTAGATTGCGTGAAATAAAAAAATCTAAATTAATAGTTAATTGCGTTTTTGTAGTGAAATGTCGCGGTGAAGTTCGTGTGATGAGATGTGATAGAGTGCGAGTATTTCGTTTGTCCATATTTTATTGAAAAAACAATTACGAAGAATATTGCCAACGGAATATTAAATAAATAGCAAACACGAAAACTCACAGAAACGCTCGTTAACTATGGAAAAAGTCGTTTTCTTTGAAATTCCCTAATTTGATGGCCTCCTAAAATCGAATCAGTGTTATAATTGTAATCAATTCATGCACTTCGATCAAATTTTCCAGCAGAGATTAGTAGATCAACATTATCGTTTACAAATAGTTCTCATGTTATCAGCCCACATTCTTTGCCATTTGTCTCTATGATGAGCCACTGGGATACCTATAGTTTTTTCAAATACATTTCTTGCTCTTGATATATTCTTGAGTCTACTAAACTTTAATTTATTAACAGTTTGTTCTATAGAACTGATAATATAGTGAACATGAACGCATAACTCCTATTCCACATTGTACTAAGCCACCACATTTCTATAGTTCACCTAACATTCTTATACCGAACATCTCTTTTAGACCAATTTCTGCATTTACTGATTATTCCACTTCTTATTTTAAAAACAGTGCATATATCTTAGAAAAAATATCCCATCTGCAATACAAAAATACTTTCAGACTAGCAAGTTTTGACATTGTAAACCCATACAATGGTGTTCTTGTCGCCAAAACACATGACTGGCTAGTACATGAATATACGCAATTATCCATTAAGACAATAATGGAATTATTAACATGTTGTACGAAAACTCGACAATGGGTTCTTTTATGTCCCCTGTCCTAAGCAACAGGAAAAGTTTGAAGAACAAATAATTTTTACATAATGGCGGCACTTCACTTGGTGTTAGCGTATTTTTGTTTTGTATCGCTATATTCGTCCAAATATTTGATGTATTCGCAAATATTCCAAACGTGCCATCCACACATATCGCAAAACACTCAAACATGCCAAATATGTTTAAATACCAGTAAATGTGACACATGACTTACCGTATTTGACTCCTTTGAAGTGCATTGAAAACCGACAACTGGACGGTAAGCCGTATTTGCTCTTAGCGGTATTCGACTTATTTGTTCAAATAAGGCAAACATAGCGGATAACCTCTCCACATATGACTGTTTTTGGACAAATATAGCAAATAGACGAATACGCTACACCAAGTGAAGTGCCGCCATAAGAGAAAAAGCCTTTAGTTTGGTGCGGTTACGTCGCCAAAATGTTTACTATGTTGGAACTACCAACTATACAATGCAGATTAGAAACTGAGCGGAATAACACACTACCTTTCTAAAATACCTTAATCACAAAAACGCAATCGTCATGTGATACAGAAGTCTACAGAAACCCGACTCACGCTAACAGATATTTCAATTTTAAGTCTAATCATCCAAATACCGTAAAAAGGGATTAAATCTTTATATGATGTGCAAAAACCAGCTATTCTAATGTCAATAAATTTAATACAGAAAATACATTTAAAACAATTATCCTAAAAAGTTCATCAATGAAGAGTTAGATACAATTAAGCACAAAACAATCACTAACAATCAACCCCAAACTGCTCTAAACAATACTAATACTCATGGTGGTCACATAACAACAACAACCATACCATACATACAGGGTCTTTCAGAAAAACTGAAAAGAGAGGGCAACCAGTTTAATATTAAAACAACATTCAAAACAAGAAATACATTGAAATCAGTTATCTGAAAACTAAACCAAATAACATAACACAAAACTCAAAAAATTGCATTTATAAAATTCAATGTAACAAATTTTATATTGTAGAAACTACTAGACCTATAAATGTTCGAATAAATGAACACAAAATTTTTCTAAATCTCAAAAATTTGCTAACATGCCTGGAACCTTAGACAAAACACTTAATTTCAAATTTGAATCATATTACACAAAGGAGAACACAATACAAAACTTTTAAGTCAAATTGTGAAACACTTAATTTGCCATTGCAAAGCTTTTAATTGTTAATTATTTTCTTTTTCAGTTATCTTAATTTTTATTACCATTGAAAATTGGGTCTAATTTGCACCCTGAAACGTTTGGACTATATACAGACTTTCCAGTAGTAGTGGTGTTATTCCCAAAAATCAAATAAATCCAAATGCCCAACTATGTTTTAGAAAACAAAATTAAAATTAAATTGACCACTAGCAAATAAAGCGAATAAGAAAACAGGGGTATATTATGGTCTTAATAAAACAATATTGATACATAAAGAAATAGAAAATAATGCAAAAAATAATATATAGAAGAAAATAACATTAACAAAAATAACATATGTAAAATAGGACACTACCAAGAAACATCCTCATATAAATACTACAGAGAAATATCACTTAAAAAATACCATATAAAACTAAATCGTATAAGTAAAAAGGATAACACCAGGATAAACTTGAAAAAAAAAGAGTGATATTTGAAGAGATTGAAATTAAACTAATAAATTTGCAAGGACATCTTATTAGAACGTGGGTGAACATAGGTTAACGAATAAACCAATACATAAAGAAATACAGAAAACATCATATAAATAAAGTGTCTGAAAGGAGAAAAACAGCTATAGACCACATGAAATTTGTAACAGGATATACAACAAATTGATTCATGAAAATGAGCAAAGTGATTGAAAAGACATCCGAATTAGACAAATACGAAGTTTGTAAATAAATAATGATAAGATTGCAATCAGTTAAAGGGAGTGCAACTGATGAAGGGAAGATTCTCAACCAGACACAAGATATTGTCCTGGGTTCAATGGATTAAAAATTTTCGAAAAGATAGTATCATAATTTATTTTATTGTTAACTTACGAATATTTTCGTGTTGTTTCTATTCTAGGAATCACAGGGAAAGGCGTGACACACAGTACGACTCCCGATTTTGAATCTCTAGCTTCTCCTCGAACTCTTAGATGTCGATAAAATATTAAATTCTGTTATATGTATTAAATACGTAAGTAATTATTGGAGATTTCAATCAGTTGAAGCAAGCGCAACTGATAAAGGTTCTCGACTACAAACAATATATTATCTTGTGTTCAATGGATTGAATAATCTTGAAAAGATAGACAAATGAGTAATAATTTTAAAATGTTTATCTTATTATATAATATTAGGTAAATCAGTTCTTAGATTTCAAAAGAACCATTATGACAAAACGTGTTGTACAATTGCAACATAAAGTAGGACAAAGGCCGTAGCCTGCGAGGGATGGGCGTTTTGGGGGTTCAAACCCCCTCGAAATTTTGAAATTTTGGGTTTCAAGATTCAATTTTAACCATTTAATAATCTTTTTCATAGGAGTACATTTTATATTTATACAATTTTATATATCCTGGTAATACAAGAACAAAAATATAAATTTTGCAGTCCTAATCAGCCTATCAACAATCAAAAAAAAATAATACAACCCCCCCACCTTCCGAAATAATTATCAGTCACCACGAAAAAAAATTCTGACTACGGTCGTTGGTAGAACTTTTCGGGAGAGATTGAAAGTAAATGAATGACTTTAGCTCTAAAGCTAAACATAATAAGATTGCAACGATAAGTAGTCTAAATCATGTTCTAGGCTTTCTATGAATTTTCGATACAGTTCAGATTGTACTACAAGTACGTAAAACTATAATTCGATATCTCATTATAGAATGGTTTTCGACTTCGGTATATTAGAATCAATAATTAATGAATCCTTACTGGCAAATGCCCATCAATTATTTCCCATCGAAGTCGTCGCTCTGATAATTACGACGACATTTCATTGCCGAAGTGTCAAAGTGTTGTAAAATATTCAAATGGAGGCCAACGCAAACAATATTTTCCATAACAATGGCAAATGCTTTTATTTTCGTACTCGTGTACGGTTTTTGTGTTTGTACTTGCCGACACGGCATAAATATTTAATTGCAAATGCGCATTGGCTTTCTGGCAAATTACTGTAATTTCTGATCGATAAATGTGCTTATGTTATTGTATGGCATTGTGGACGGTGGCCATTTGTCAGTGGCGTATTATTGTCTCTTCTTGTGTTGCTAGCTACACGGGAATATTACTGTATTTAGCTTTGAGTATCTCATTTATTATTAACGAAGGTGATCCTATTAAAACCGCGGAAACACACGCTTCGTCTGAATGTTGAAATGTTTTGATTTTAAATTATTTAAAATTAATTAACATAAGAACCTATCCACATGATTCATTTTGAATAACAATATTTTAGAAAAAAATTAAATAAACTCGTTTCTTGTTGGAAAATTTTAGCGTATTATGTTACTATAGAAATAATTTGGTCAAGTGCGAGTTGGACTCGCATACTAAGGGTTCCGTACCACCTTCAAGATTCTAATATTCCAGTTTCAGACAAGCATGTAATGAGTGCATTTTCTCATATTTACCCTAATATCTTTTAAAGGAAGCGTTTTAAATTTATAAAAAATTTACACTTTCTCATTTTCCACATATAGACTTTTTATTTTATCTGCTTCAGGATTCGCTTGATTTTTATAAGAATACATATATATGTATTTAATTTTCTAATTTGGCTCCCAAAAATTAACATTAGAGTTTTATTTTACTAATAAACTTTCAGGGAAGACTTTTATAATCTACTGTGTGAATTTTGAGGCTCTGTAAATTGGAAGATATAGATCAAGATAGGTCAAGTTTTAAATTATAAAATATTAAATCTATTATTCAAATTATTTAAAAATACAAATAAAATATATAATTCAAAATTTAAATAGTGTAGTTTCTAAAGTGGGAATTAAGTCGATGTTTAATATTTTTGTTAATATCTTTTAAACAAATGATATAAAAATATGATATATTTGTAATTCACATAATGAGCCTTTTATCTGATATGATGCGTTTGAAAATTGAATTTTTATTTTCCACTTAATTGTATAATTTGTACCTAAAATTACTATAAGGGTTTTCTAATAATTTTTCTTATCAATTTCAAGCACCAGTACCCGTAATTATTTTCAAAATTTTATGTTAATATCTTGTAAACAATTAATATTAAAAATATGAAAAATATGTATTTGCATTCCTCATAATAAACCCTTTCATTTGATGTATTGCATGATGCGTTAAAAAATATTTTTTTATTTTCCGTTTAATTCTATAATTTCCCCCCAATATTAATATTAGAGATTTCTTCGTATTTTTTCTGTAAACAAATAAATTTAGGTCTTATAGATTGAGGAATAAAGGGGGAATGGATAATTTTTTAAATATTTTTTTTAATATATTTTAAAATATTTATTAAAAAAATAAAAATATATATTAGTATCCGTCATAATGAGCCCTTTGATTTGATATATTACTTGATCCGTTAGAAACAATTATAATTTTTTATTTTCCAATTAATTCTATATTTTGCCCCCCAAAATGAATATTAGGGGTTTCTCTTTATTTTTCCAGTAAAGTTCAGGTGAGGCGCTATACCTGTATTTTTTTCAAAATTTTACAGCTTATGGTTTCGGAGATAAGGGGGGGGAGGGGAATGGGTAAATTTTTTATATTTTTATTTTAAAAATATGGAAAAAATATATTTGTTTTCGTCATAATGAGCCCTTTCATTTGATATTTAACATGGTGGGTTAGAAACAGTTTTAATATGATATTTTACATTTAATTCTGTAATTTGCCACCCAAAATTAAAAGTAGAGGTTTCTCCTTATTTTTCCAGTAAACTTCAGGTCAGAGCCTATACCCCTAATTTTTTTCAAAACTTTACGATTTATAGTTTCAGAGATAAGGGGGGGATGGATAAATTTTGGTATATTTTCGTTAATATCTTTTTGATTAATTTTTTTTAATTTGAAAAAAAAAATATATTTGTATTCCTCAGAATGGTACCTTTCATTTGATATGTTACATAATGCGTTTGAAAAAAATTTTATTTTTAAATTTTCATTTAATTCTGTTATTTGCCCCCCAAAATTATTATTAATGGTTTCTCCTTATGTTTCCTGTAAAGTTCGCGCAACGATCTATATTTCCTATTTTTTCCAAAATTTTAGGCTCAGTAGTTTCAGAGATCACGGGGGGAAACGGTCGATTTTTTTAGTTTTTCCCCTCAAAAGTACCCGTAAAATCAAAATTTCTTCATTTACGATATGTACTCTTGATCAGGTCACCAAACTATATATTGATGCCAAATTTCAACCTCTTCCGTCCAGTAGTTTAGGAGAAAATTGCTGTGATGTGACAGAGGTAGAAAGAAATCCTGAGTGATATTATAAGGGTATCCGTATATTGTATATACGGAACCCTAAAAAGAGGTTATATAAAGGGCGTTCATTAAATTAACGCATAAATTCAATATAATTGGCAAAATAAACAAACCTAAGGAAAATTCCAGAAACAGTAAGTTTCTTTGAAGTTTGATTTTTTGGAAATATAACCATAATTGCTGAAAATTTTGTATATTTCAAATACTCCAAACGTTTCGGGTTCTAAATGAGGAGCTCCAATTCAAAACGCAGTGTTTGACTAAAATTCTTGCAGATGTCTATGTGCTTAAATTATTTTGTGACGGTTGCTCTGGGCAGAACAAAAATTCTTTCATAATCCATCTTTACAATATTGGTTATTCAAAAATGTTCCTCCCAAAATCAAAACAGTACTTGCGATTTTTCCTGTAAGAGGGTATTCGTTTCTAGGTTTTCTTAAAATTTTCATTTTATTGAATACTGCGTTTTGATTGGAGCTCCTCAAATCAGACCCCGTTTTTAAGGGCAATAAAATAACAAATTAACACAACTGAATCCTGTTTCAAGATAGTTCATAAGGCTTTTCCTAGATTTCTCTTATGAGCATTCTTTGATCTCATTTTTGACATATGCGCTGTCTTATAAGAAGTAAAGTCGCACCTAGGAGCGCCACATTAAATGACTCTTTCAAATTCAGCTAATTTTAAAGAAGCTTTGTTATTTCACATGATCATTAGACTTTTTTAGTACTACCCTGTATTTATAAAATTAGTAGTAAATTCTCTTAGCTACATTAGTTTTTCTGATTTTTTATATTGTCAAACATTTATTATCAAATTGTGAAAGCTAAATTGTCATTGCGAACTTCTTCATTTTTTATTTATTTATTCAGTTGTATTAATTTTATACAGACTTCCCAGCAATTGTGGTGTCATTTCCAAGAAATCTTTAAAATGCACACTAGGTAAGCCACAAGTATAATTCAGAAAGCAACCAGTGCGTTTCTTGTTTCTAATTTGTTTTCTTAGTTAAAATGTATTGACAGGAAACCAATACATTGTGTATTGCATTTTGCCGAACATTGCATAGAACACCTCCAGGGTGAATTAGGGAGAAGTCTAATATAGAGAGAAGTGCCAAAAGCACTAGAAAAAAAGAATGTGGAGATATAAAACGAGCAAGAAGAGGACAGAACCATTACTGGAACATGTTCTAATGGTTTGGAAAACTGTCACAGAAATTTATTTCAGTTTACTTTAGAAAATTCTAAAAACCCTTATAAAAGATTATTTCATTATTTCATCTTAATGAAATTCTTTATTAATTTTGTTTAACATATTTTAGAAAAAAACTACAATGTAGTATTTTACTATTAAGGTAGAGAATTATTTTCGTAATATGAAAATCGATGCAAATATTTGTGATTTTTTATGCAGTTAAATAAACGAATATCGATATTAGATCAGCATACAAAACTGTCCTTGAGCTATTAAAAAAGCAACTCCTAATGTCTTCTAATGAAATATACAATAGCATAACATCCCAAGGGCGCATCCTTAACCCTTCTGTCAAAAAAATCCGGAGCCAAAACAGCGACAAAAAACACTAATAACATCAGACATATGGTAAATCTATAATGTGGGGCGGATTGCAGGTGCCCTTTTTTCCCATAACCCTTTCGTGGCCTACTTCTCTAATGAGGCAGGAAGACAGAAAGGGTTTGCACAGATTACCTAATCTCGAAACAGAAACCAGGCAACCCTTTTGCTATTATTAACAAGGGCTCTCAGGTAGGCGGCATGAAAATCCTAAAAAACGGAGCCCCTTAATTGGGTACGAAGATTCGCTGAAAGCATTTAAAGCATCTTGATTTTTAGTAAAAAGATGTACAGTTAAGTAAGAAGCTATATAAAGCACTTTTTGTTTCTGGTATGCGTTCGTTTGATTAAATACGGGAAGCTGGTAGAAGTGGTTGATAAGTGAATGGGGTTTATAAATAAGCACTCTTGTAACAACACATATTAATCATTGAAGATGATTTATTCCCTTATACGTATTTAATCTAGAGATATACTTATCTGTGATAGTTATAAGACTATCAAACAATCACATAAAAGAAATAAAAACAATATATACTGAATAAACTAAGTGTAGAAGTGTTACCGGACTAAAAAGGTTGGAAATTTAACACCATTATGAAGCTTTTATATAAATAAAGAACATTTAATTAAATGAAAATTCATTTCATTGAATTTATTGGTAATCAAATACAGGCATTTCCAACAGACTAAAGATATAATGTTTGTTCGTAGTAACCAGTTGCTGCTAATTCCAACGGTTTGAAAAATTCTACGCCAATCAGAGATCTTAGCAGTTGGCTCTGCCAACACTCGATTCGCGTAGAATTTCTCAAACCGTTGGAATCGTTGGCAACTGGCTACTATGAACAAGCCTATTGCTATACCGTTTTCACAGTGCATGGGTAACTACGAGGATAAGCTAAAAAGGAATGCACAAATGCTTGTACAACAACACGAACAAAAACAGAAAAGTGTATGTCATTTTTTCATTCCATAATTGAAAAATTCTTCCTACTTTTTTCGATTTGATAGCTGACCTCATGAACATGTTCCAAGATGTAATGATAAACCTGGCCATCTCTATTAAGTAAAGGAAATACATAAAAATCACATGGTACAAGATCGGGGGACTGAGGAAACTGTGGAATTGGTTCAAAATCTCGTTTAGCTGAGCCTCTTAGCTGCGTACAAAGTGTTTCTATAATTACTCAATAATGAAGCTGAGACATTACTTGGATATTTCAATGTGATTTGTGATCTTTGAGAGAGACTAAGGCGTTTTGAATCAACTCGTGAACGACTTTGAGATGGTTATTGTTCGTGCCAGTGATGGCTGTTCCAAGCTCACAACCATGAAATTCTAATGCAGTAAAATTATCACCATCAACAGCATCGTCACCATAAACAGCATGTCAACGACAATCACTCTAATATGAGTCACTTTTTCAGCGGTTAAAAAAAGCTCAATAACAGCAGGATGTTCAACTCTCTCTAGAATAACTGGAACACGTCCCCATACTATTTGATTTCTAAATGTCACCTGGCAGGGTTTTGAAAATCATTTCGTGTTCTACAAATACGTATGCATTAGTACCATGGCCACAACGGTGTGGTAGGCGTTCCGCGAATGCGCTCTATTCTTCCTTGTTCACTGCTCTCAACTTACGCCAATTTGGTTGGAAAATAACACCACAAGTCACGATAATTGCGGTATATTCCATACATTTCGGGGTCTAGGTCAGACCCCATTGTCAATGGTTTAGAGACTATGAATAAAAAAGGCACTATTCTAAAGTGTAAAATTAAAATGTTTGACAATATCTATTAATTGACATCTGATGTAACTAATTGTAATTTACAGGGTAGCACAGAAACTTCTAAAGATCATATAATCATGAAGTTCCTCTCAAATTGGAAGAGTTTGAAAGGGTGATTTTCAGAATTTTATGTGACGTTCCTAGGTGCCAAAAATCCGATCAAAGAATTTTATTGCTTCAGTGATCCCATTAAAATCATAAAGGAAAACCTAGGAAAAACCTTATGAACTATCCAGATATTGGGTTGTTCACAAGGACATGACCATTAGCAATTTATTCCTTAATCATTGGCAAACAAGAACGATTGAATTCTACGGAGGTTGTAGTTATACAATCGTTTTCATTTGTCAAAATTAAAGCAGCTCTTTTAGTTGTCTGTTGGTGTTGTGTTCTTCTTTGTGTAATATAACTGAATTTTATGACCAAGGTCCCAAGCATGTTCACAGATTTTGGATTTTTCAAAGTGTCGTTTTTTTATGTCATTTTTGTGTTCGTTCATTCGAACATTTAGCGGTCTAGAGGTTTCCCCAATATAGAATTTATTACAATCACAAGGGATTTTATAAATACAATTTTTTATATTTTGAGTTGTGTTTTTAGTTTTGTTTTTGATATAAGTGATTTTAGTGTATTTCTTGTTTTAAATGATGTTTTAATACTATATCTGTTTCCCACTCTTTTTAGTCTTTCCGATAGACCCTGTATGTATAGTATAGATACTCTATTAATGTGACTATCTTGGGAGTCAGTGTTGCTTAGTGAAGTTTGATGTTGGTTGTTAGGGATTGTTTGGTATTCGATTTTGTTTAACTCGTTATTAATAAATTTTTTTGGGTAATAATTGGCAGAAAGTACATTTTTATAAACATTTTTTCTTTATGGAATTTATTGATGTTAGAACAGTTGGTTTTTGCTCTGTTATGTAGAGATTTGATGATACCTTATTTTTTTAAAATCGCTTGTGAATTTAATAAATTCTATATTAGAGAAACCTGTACACCTCAAATGTTCGAATAAACAAACACAAAAATTACATAAAAAACAACAGTTTGAATAATCCAAAATTTCTGAACATGCTTGGGACCTTGGTCATAAAATACAGTTTAAAATTCTGTTATATTACACAAAGAAGAACACAACACCAAAAGAAAACTAAAAGAGTCTGCTTTAATTTTGATAAATGAAAACGATTGTATCGCTACTACCTCCGTAGAATTCAATCGTTCCTGGTTGTCGATGATTAAGAAAGAAATCGCTAATGGTCATGTCCTTGTGAACAACCCAATATATGGATAGTTCATAAGGTTTTTCCTAGGTTTTCCCTTATGATTTTGATGGGATCACTGAAGCAACAAAATTCTTTGATCGCATTTTTGGCAAATGCACTATCGTATAGCAAAGTCGCACCTAGGAGCGCCATATAAAATTCTGATTATATGATCTTTAGAAATTTCTGTGCTACGCTGTATACTACAAATAAAATTCTCTTGGTTACGTCAGAAGTCAAATAATATTGCCAAATATTTTAATTTTACATTTTAAAATTGTGCCTTTTTTATTTTATAACCATTGACATAGGGGTCTGAACTAGACCCCGAATAGTTTGAAATATACAGCAATTATCGTGACTTGGTGGTATTATTTCTCAAGAATTACTTAAACATTAAAAAATATGCCACAAATATCATTCAGAAAAAACCCATTTAAAATGTTTAGACAATTTCTAATCGCGCCGATTACGAGATTCTTGATGTAATTTTGAAACTAAGAGGTTTAAAACAATACAATCTAAGATGAATCTTAGTAACTGTATTGTTGTGCTCCATGATGGTAGTAACGGTTTCGTAGGAAGCAGTTCGATCACCCGCCAGACAGCCCAGACTTGACGCCGTTTGACTACCATTTGTTCCTGTACATGAAGCGCAAGCAGAAGGGCAAGCGCTTAGGATCCGACGATGATGTGAGGAGGTGTGGAGTCATGGTTAACAACAAATATAATTTAATTTTTATTAAAAAAGGTGTTTTCTTTTATTTCAGGTAAACTCAATAGTATCTTATCACTTATTTATTTTGTTTTGTAAGACCTTGTTTCGTTTTCCCACTTATATTAATAAATCCCCCACAATTTTTCACACATATACAATGGATTCACCTCAGTATTTGCCACTCCATTTATCTGTGTGAACAATAGTTCACAAATTCTCAAATTTTCACGTAGGTTGCGTGAAAGGCAAGAGGATTAAGGGTTTAAAACCTTCCTATTATGAAATTCCATTCTCGGCAAGTGTTTTGGGTTCTTAATACGTCCGAAATGTCATTGCTTCTTAAGGTATTAGAAGGATAAAGTAGTCTGCTTGTATTGTGTCCTATTCAACTGCACCCAGATATTGACACATCGAAAACGTATCGCTTTCAAAAAGGGTGTTTACACACTATTTCGCAAACAAAGTATTCACTCATCGGTTCGGTTTTTGTAAAACATTTTGCCGGTGTGAAGAATTGGATGACTTTTATATTTCAATTGCTTGGGGTCTGTAAATCTGTTAACATTGCACTATTTATTTTACAATTTTTTGTGATATAATCATAGTTAAATTCAGTTTTCATTAACTATATTTCTTAACAATTTTCGATATTTAAAAGTATTTTGCTTTCAAACAACATTCATATTTTTTGAAAAACTTCGTATAAAATCAAAAAAGTGATCTCTGCTGATTTCATTTTAGGTTTCAGACCATGCAGATCTCTTTATGAAAAAGAACGCTCACCTTGAAGCCAGTAAATAATTGTCAAAGATCATTAGATTCCATTAGAACTGAATCAATGTGATTCAGTATTTAAAAATTACTACATTCATACAAGTTTCAAAAACTGAAAACAAGCTTTATTGAAATAATTTACTACAACAAAAGTTAAAATGTATTTCACTACAACAAATGTATAATATTTGCAAATATGTAATACTTAAAAAATGAAAAAAATATACATATAGTGGGTTTCGAACCCGTGAACATAAGATTAGCAGCCGAGCACCTTACAAGCCCGACCACCTCTTCTATTTTGTGATATTAGTTTAAGATAGTATATATGTGTCGCATTAAAATGAAACACTAGCGCCTCAATCGAGAGGGGAACATACCTTGATGTTTCTCTCCATAAGACGTGTAATTACAAAGGCTATATTATCGTTGTTATAAATGACTGAACAAAATAACATTAAATATAGAAAAATTCCAAACAGGTGAAACTATAGTTAAAAAGATATTAATTTGATTACAGCACCTAGGGCAGTGGTTTCCAACCTTTTGGTACCTTCGCCCCCCTTTAAAATAAAATTGTGGCGCTCCCTTAATTTTTCTAACAATCTAATTGTAGATTACGTCTACCTATTTTGCTGATTCATTTTTTTGACACCTATTCCACTTTTTTGGTTTGTATTCCAAAATAATATTTTGGAAACAGCTGTATGCCCCCCTTGCAAAGGTCTCGCGTCCCCTAGGTGGGCGCGCCCCACAGGTTGAAAACCACTCACCTAGGATTTGAACTTTATTGGCGTAAAAGTTGCTAGATTTTAATTTTTTTGACAACAATCATGTCTGCCAAAAAATTTTTTTACCCTCCCAATTTTTTTTTTAATAAAAAGTATCCTATGACCTTTCTAATACTTCTAAGAATATGTATACAAAGGTTTCATGATAATCAGTTGATTGGTTTTGGTATAAAAGCGTAACAAACAACCTTATATTCACATCTATATTATTAGTAAGTATAAGGATTGATAATTTGATAGTTTCCCATATGGATTCCAACTGTATTTAGTACACATAAATAAATTTAATGTTTTATTCGGAAAATGAATTGCGACATCTAGGAGTTTCAGGAAAAAACTAGCTCACAGAGACTGCAAATCCGGAGTCGTACTGTGTGTAACGCCGTTTCGTAGTGGTTTGAAAAATCTAGAAAAGTTATTATCATTTTTTTTTCAAACTACATTTCAGTACTCTCTGCGTACCCTGTATAACAAAATTGGATTTTCTCAACACGAATACTATTTTCAAGAAAAGCTGGGGAAATTACGATGAATGATTTTTTGACGAAAATTTAAAAAAATACAGGTATATTTTAGCTTATCCATGGACACACGGTATACGGATGATTCTCAAGAGAATCCAAACGTAACTATTTAAGGAGTTCTTTAATGACGGTTCTTTTACAAAATTGAATATTCTGAAATACAAATTTGTAGAATGAACATTTTCGAATGATAAACCCTACTCTTTTTATAAGACAAATAAAATATTGTAATAAATATTTCAGCATTAAATGTTAAAGCAAAGATTTTAACAAAAGTTGGAAATGAAAAATTTTCAGAAGTGGTATAACGCGCAAATATTAAGCAAAAGCTTCCAAAGTTGCAGAGCAGAGTCCAATTTGCAAATATCTTATGAATTATTAATTGTGCAGACAAATGTTAAATTATAGGGTGGTAAAATAAAAGTGTAAAGATTTTTTTGAAAGACAAATAGTCTCTAAATATAAATTTGGTAGTTACGTCTTTTAACTTTATCTTGTCCATGTTTTGTTATATGTTTCACAGATACCCAACTCATATTCTATTTCTTCAATATGCTTGAATTTATCTTGCTTAGCTTAAATAACATCAGGTACTATAGAACATCATTACTAACTAAATGACATAATTTTAGCCACAGTATTAATATGAACGCTAAAAACTCCAACCAGAATTCGGAGAAGACAATATTCTTAAAATCAAATATGGTTTGTTCAAAATAATTTTTCCTCTGTAACCTGCAAATATGTTAATTTCTTTCAAATTTACGATAATATTGTTTCTATAATCTGGCCTTGACCTACGAGGCTCATTGATACACCTATCTCTATATTGAATTCAGCTCAGCTACATGTGTGCTTGAGGATTTTATTTAAAAAGATGACACAGCAAATACAACGTTGAATTCAATCTGTTGGCAACATCTTGACGCAGCTGATTGCTTGGTAAATTAATTTTGTCTAAATAACTCACAGCTTATCTTGAACTCAGGCGGAATAATTAAAATATATAACAATGCATCTCAATTTTGTTAGCTCTGTATGGCGGTTCCAAGTTTTAAGAACATGATTTGTTACAAGTTGAAGAGTGTGTATGCAGCATGTGACTAAAGCATAAATGAATGCATTCGGTGCTTTCACTATATTCCAGCAGTGGGCTTGAATTAAATAGAGACAAATCATTTTTGAAAAACAGTTTAGTTGAAAAACTTAAATATTTACACACATAGAAAAATGCAATATTCGTCATACTATCATTTTCATCCTCGGTATAAAGACTAACTCATTTTAAATTAAAACGTGATACTATTTACTTAATCTATGTATGTAACAGAATCAAGATTTTAAATAAAAGTGATTGCATTTTCGTTCGTTTTAGAAAGGATTTGGAAAAGACAAGAGTCAAAAACAATATGTTAAAGAAAAGTAAAGAGTCCAAAATAAGTCAAAGAAAAAAGTACTCCAGATTTTGTAAAACTTGGGGTTTCACCTTAACCCAACGATATTTAGGGTGTATTATGGATGCTTTCGACCTTTCGGGTCTCATTAGTTAGACGAAGAAGCCTAAGGGCTAGTGGTTATATCTTAATTAAGTTCCTTCCTTTTCTCTTCAGTTAGTATAAAATGCAATAAGCCTTTTTAAAAAATTTAAGTTTTAAGGTTTAGTAATATATTGATCAGTAATGCAATGCGTTTGTCAACAATGAAGGAACTTTAATGCTGATAAAATCGGTAGAATGAAGAAAATGTTGCCTATTAGAATAAAAACATTTTTAAATTTATAATTGATGTAAAAATTATTTTTTTACAGATGTTTAATATTCTATTTATTTTTTACTTAACTAGCTCTATGCGGCCATTCCAGTAGATCTTGCACATAGATGACTTGTACACGTTCCATTTACTCTTATTTAGTTGTTACATTTTGAATTAATTTATGAATACTGTATGATATACCTGAGTATATCGGTGTAGTCCATCCTAAAAAAAAATTACCAACCAATTTCTCATACTTCATAAGGTTGGATTTTGTGTAGAGATTTAAAAGTTGTTTCTGTGCTCTTTGGTCAACAAAAAAGATTCAGAAAATTTCCATGACTTATATGTGTGGAACAGCAGAGCGAAAGGATCATTGGTCAACAAAACAACAGCCCTTAAAAAGACTTTGTCAAGTGACGAGAAATACATTTAACTTACGTTGACCCAAGACAATACCTCTTCCAAAATTGCACATAAAATTAAGCTTAAGGACTTAAGGAATTTGTAAAAGGTTTGCCTAAAGGTGGTGCTTTTTGGAATGAATTGTCCAGGAGCTCTCTGTCCGTTCGCCTATAATGTGCTGGACAGCCATCTTTTTGAATATGTTTGGTCTGTCTTCCAATAGGACTTTATCTAATAAGATCGATAAATCATTCTTTTAAAAGTCATTTACTAGATAGAAACCAAGGAGCAGTTAAGGGAAAGAATCAATGTTGAATTCCAAAAAAGGCATGATGATCGATCTTATGAGATGAAATCCCATTGGAAGCAGTGGAAACAAAATGTAGTAAAGCAATTCCAGAAAAAATTCTAATACTTATCTGTTGCAGGAAAAATCTGAGGGGAGAAACCCTAGATAAAAAGTAAAAATAGTCAAGGACATCATTAACAATCTTTTCTTTTTATACATTGATCTAGATATCATTGCTAGGCTGGACAACATTTCTTCATACATTGTACGGTTACATTGTAAAAATCATGTCGTTGACAACTGTAGAGTTGCAGAGTTCACAAAATCAGTTAAATTTTGTAATAGTGTGGTTTAGCTCTACTGTGTATACTACGATAAAAAAACTCTCCACTTACTGTACTTCATGGTGGTGTGAAAGTCAGTTTTTTGCCAAAACGCATTTTGGAGGAGATCTTGCGCAGCTAGTAGTGCTAATAATTTGCTAAATAAATTATGGGAAAGTTTCTCTAGTTTAAATATTGTTTTGAATAGCCGGAGAATAGATATTATCAAAAGAACTGTATTATACGCAATTTTTCAAATATCGCTGGGGAGGCGGCAAATATAAGACATGACAATGTAGAAATTCGGAAAGAACACTTCGAAATCTCTACAGTAATTTTCAAACTCCCGGAAAACTTTCTATGAAAAAATATTAAATGACTGAACTAAATGTAGTAGGTCTTAAGTTTTTTTTCGAAATTTACCATTCGGGATGTCATGGTAATGGTTCCAGATATTTTAAATTTCAATACCCTTTACTATAAGTCTATTTCTGTAACTATCTATACTGGGTATGTTTTGCAAGTATTAAAGTCTATTGTGTTTCCTCCAAAACAGTTACTCAAGGTTAAAATATCACAACGGACCAGAGATATTTTACAGCTCTATTTTAAACTCTATTTAACCAAAGATTTTATAGATTCATTAGTAATGATAATAACTTTTACAAATAATTGAATACATGATTATTTTTTTGTCTTGAGTTTTTGACAAAGTAAAATCATTATAGTTTATATTCACATTTCTTGTTTTTCTAAATTTAGTGGACAGGTTACCTACTTTATACAATTAAAAGATTTCTTCTGACGATTTTTTCAGTATTATTAGACGATTAAAATACGATTAACCAGAAGAAAAGGTAGCTGCAACCGTCTTATATGTTTTTGATATCCGACGATCGTATCTCAGTAGTTTTTTTACGATTCTCATTCCCATAATCAAACTGTCATGACCATTTTAACCCTTTACATCTGTTAGTCTGTTAGACAGGACTGACGTGATTCGTGATATAATGAATGTTCATTTCCGCACAACGTTTTGTTTTGTTTTCAAAACAACTTAATACTAAGTTAATGAAAAGGGGCATGTTTTATACCAAGTATTAATGTGTGGATCTCTTCAAGATTTTCACTGACGGTAGATAATTTTTGATAGTTTTATATCATAATACTATTTCAAATGATAAGTATTACATGTATTCAGGAAAACCAACAGAACTATTACAGTGGTTGACTTTGTGACTTGTTTAAAATTATTAAATGTCAAAATCCCATCCCTCTTTGTATTTTTGAAAGGCTATACTTGCACTAGGGTAATTTGTAAGGAGGTCACTAATTTTGAATAGGACCTTATAGCAAGTGATAGCTGATTTGAAAGGTATTGACAACACCTACTCAGCCTTATTAATTTATATAATAACTACTAAAACTGTTATTTCACATTTAAATAATTAAGATTATTCACTGCTCGTCTGATTAGTGGTAAAAAAAGTTGAGGTTTTTTAATTTTACATTAATTATTACTTTGCGAAGTTTTTGTAAAAAAATAATTACTTAAATATTTAGTTTTATTATTGCAGCTGTCTTAATAATTGGTGAATGTAGAAAGAATCTGCATGAAGCGGAGCTTTGATTTAATGAGAGGTATCCAGGTCGTCCTATGTCGAGGACTTACTTGAGGGAGCTTCTTCAGAAGTAGAAGTTTGAAGTAACAGGAAGTTTTAAAGACGCCAAAAGATCTGGTCGACCAACATGACAAAAAAATTTAACAAATGCTAGTAAACCATACTTCCTCTACAGCTAAAGTTGCGTCTATATGTGAAGTTGGTCAAGGTATAGTGCATATGGGGTTCGTGAAACAGATTTCATCCATAAAAATTAAAAATGGTGTACCAACTTTCAGATGACAACCCCGACAGAAGACTGGAATTCTGTGAAATTATGACAAATATTAACGACGTGGTCCCTTAGAATGGCCAGCTCGGTCACCAGACATGACACGATTAGATTTTTTTGTGTAGAGGTACTTGAAATCCAAGGTTTTCGCTACGGAACCGGACTAAAATTAACGTTTTAAAACAACGAATTATACAGTTCAGTTTCAGCTGCCATATTCTAGCGAATAGGACAGGAATGTACTAATAGGATGGATTTATGTCAGCAGCTAAAAGGAGCACATTTTGTAGAGTTGCTGTAAGAATTCGTTTCCTGAATTGTAGTGTAAATGTTAAATAATAATTTTAGTATTTATTTAATTTATTTAGTTTAATGTTTGTATGGTTATCCCGTTTTAACTTACTATCAGTGGTAATTCCTAAATATTTTATTTGATTGATTTAATTTGCAAATATGTTTTCAAGTAGGTAAGTATATGTCTATGTGTTTGTTTCTGCTGTGTTAAGATTGATGCTCAACAAGTTACTGTCCAACCACTGGACTATTTTAGTTAAATTTTTAACAATTTCTGTTTCAATTATAGTCCAATTGTCGTCTTTCTCGAGAAGTCAGTTGTTGTCAGAAAATTATATTAGGATACCCTGTTTGTACCGCTATTATTACTACTACTACTGTTTGGGTTACTTAAGGTAAGTAATTCATTCAAATAAATTACAAATAAAATGGAGCCTAATACCGTGCCCTGGGGTATGCCAAATTTAACCGTTTCGTTTATCTCTACGATTAGTTTTCTGTCTTTACTGAGTTTATGTGCTCAACCGCCAATTCCATCTTTACACAATTTTGAGGTGACTAATATTGTCAAAAGCTTTTGCTAAATTTATAAATACTATCGTGCATGGTTTACTTTTATCCAAACTTTTATATATATTTCAACATTTGTAGACTTGTTCTCTCTGAATCCAAACTGTAGACTGAATAGTAGGTTACTTTCTGAAATGTCTTTTATTAATCTGGTTTTTAATGCCTTTACAAGAATTTTGCAATTATTCGACCTATAATTTTCAAAAAGGGTTCTGTTCGCGTTTTGACAAATTGGTATTATTATTCAAATTTTAAAATTGACTGGACATTGTATTGATGATATAACAGATCGCTTTGAATAACATATGACACATCTCCTTTATAGTTTTCATAGTAAATCCATCAATTCCCGTAGCAAATTTATCTTGGAAAGAATTGATTGTGTTTATAATATCAGATTCATCTACATCTGTATATGAAATAAATATCAGAAAATTTGATTTCCATATACAGAAATGTTCTGAAAGACTTTTATAAGCTCACTATCTATGACGTACCAACTTTTAAAAATGAGGATGAGTAATTTAACAAATTCCTATATAAGTATTTGAAAAGTGTCAGTATCAGGTATCTATATATAAATAGGCAAAGACAAAACGATTAGGTACCATTTTCTTCTCTGTCTCTCAACCGATTTTCTTCATTTTTGTTTTGTTTAGGAGCTACTGACGACCTTCAGTGCAGAATGCTAATATCAATTTATAATATTGGTTCATTCATTAAATAAAATATAATAAAAATTCATTATTTACATCCATAATGTCAACATTGTCAACTCCAAACAACTGAAAGTGCCGCCGCCGCCAGACTCAAAACATGTGAGTAATTATATATAGAGGGACCAATGCTGTTATATACTTAGAGCATGTACTTCTGGAAGTGGCATGCAAGCGTTGTTATTGTTTAGTGGTAAAGTAATCGTTGAATTTATAGTTATACAGGGCGATTCCAGATATGTTAGAAATCATTTTTTTCGTGGGTTGCACATAAGCAGTTGCATATAAAGGTTGTTTAAAATATAGAGTAGAGTGCAATTATAACTAATAAAATAATTATATAGGGAAGCCCATTAGCGGTCGAATTTACAGGGTTCTTGGAATAGAAGGTGCAGTAGAATTACAGTTATACAGGGTGGTGCAAAAAATATTATACAGATATGCCTATACAGGGTGGCAGAAATGGAAATGCAACATTCCGTAACCCATAAGCAGTTGTATATATATAGGGAAGATGAAATATAGGGTGAGAGGAATTACATATATACAGAATGATGATAAAAAATGTTAGAAAAGGAAATGATTTGTAGAGCAGCCCACGAAGAGTTCCATATATATGATGATTGAAATATGGGTCGGAGTAGAATTATAGTTACAGAAGATAGGTAAAAATTTCATAAACAAAAAGAGTAAATACATAGCCAGTGGCATATACAGAATGGTTTACTGGGTGGTTCAAAAATGTTAAAAAATATTATGCGTGGTCCATGAGCAGCTGCATATACAGGGTGGTGAAAATATATAATGAGATGGAATTATTATAATGAGGATTTTAATAAATGTTAGAGAATTTGAGAGCAATTATAGCTATACATGGAGGTTAGAAAAAATAAATATGTAGGGTAGCCTATTAGCGGTTGATTTGTTGTCACATTAAATTAAGAATTACGAATTTGAACACAAATAAAGTCCTATGATTTATATGTGAAAAAAAAATTGAATTTCCTTACTTATTTGTAGAAGCGAGATGTAAGACCGACATCTAGGATTTTCGAGGAAACTATCACACAGAGTTTCCGAATCTGGATCCGTTCCGTGTAATTGCTGTTCTCACTAAAGTCCTAGGATAGAATGTCAAGATAAAATTTTCAGGTTACTTAACCTGCCAGAGATATTGACACAATTGGTCGAATTTCGACCACTGGGCGATAGCTAGTCTCTTTAAAAAAGTCAGAGGTCAAAGTTATAATTTTCCAGTTATATTTAGAACATATAAACTAACCACAACTGTTGTTACTTAATAGGGAAATCTGAACCGTCAAATTATACCAATATCAAGATGTTTATTGACGATTAAAATATGATTTCCTTGAAATATTTACCATAATAATAATTTCTATTCACCACCTTTCTAAAATATTCCGAAAATGGACTAAAGCGTTTTAGACCTAGCGAATTTAACTATTTAAGATGATTATTAAGAGGCCGAATTATGCTAAATGGATTCAAAAATTCTCTATCAAATCTATCGTCAAAAATATGCGTAACAGCCCTCCAACGGTTTTTTCTTGCATTCGCCTACACAATACGAGAACAAAGCAACGTTTTTCATCGTATGCAAGAAAGAGATGCAAATATCGCACATGATAAAATAATTCGACAAAATCGGCGGAAATGCGACCACTTTATAGCTTCGACTTCCGCTCTTTCTGTTTATACGATATTTGCTCTGGTGTCTCGCGTATAAGGTATCTGTTAAAAAAGGGAGCTCTAAACAAATGAGAATAGAATGTTTCAGCTATGGTTCAAAGGAAAAAGGGCACGGCAGTTTAGGTTAGACTGGCAATTAACGAACGATGAATAAAATAAGGGTCGTATTTTGTTGGTTGGACGACAAATTTCAGGAACAAAGGGTTTTGACCAATTAGTTCAATATTAATTTTAACGTCGATAGCAGATACTCAATTTTGAGAATTATTTGATGTAGTAAGAACTTTAAAGTTACGAAACAAAAGCAGTATACCTATTGTTACCAGTCACTTTATTTCAGAAAAACAGAGCGTTTCAAAAAATATGCGCCAACGGTGGTCTGCAGATTTGTCTTCAAAATAAGAACAAAAAATGCATATAAACTTAAGTTACCAAATGCTTAGTTTTAAAATACACGGTGTTATAGAAGAATGTATGATACTGATTCTTAGCAACTTTTAAGCATTTTTTATAATTGGTAAGCCATTGAAAATAAAACTTTTTTGTATCTTGAATTATTTATGTATCAACTTCGTATTAGAAAGAAAAAAAAAAGAGGTTGCGTGGTACATACAGTTGGAATGAAGTTTCTTTCGTGATGTAATATCCGAAGTTGTTTTTCGACATTTTGTCCTCTCTCGAGGCTCTTTTTGAGGCTAAATACTTCTCTCAAGTTATACAATTTCATAAATTTATTTTGCAATAGTTTTAATATATATACTTGCTGCAATTTCCATTTGTCGAATACCTTCATTGCAAAATTACCGTAATCAGACTATAATTCATCTACGATTTACAACAAAAACAAATTTCAAATAAGTATTGAGGTTACACAACCGGCCGTGTACGGTACTTATCTGCTCTAATCTCGATACTCGCAGAGAGAACGAGCTCAAGCTGAGTAAAGGAACTCAAAAAACTATATCACATTACTGCATGAATATTAACAGAATGCGATCTATTTGTGGAGCTAAATAGCCGAAAACCTAGACAAGCAAATTATCTTCTTGTTATGGTTTAAAATACGCTGCCTCATACTACTGTTGTTTGTTGTCTTAAAAATATTGTCTTTGTACGACGGACACTTTTTCCTTTATAGTTTGATTTCCGAAATAGTGTAAAAATATTTTAATGTGTCATACACAAATATGTTAAAATTAAAAATTTAAGCACTTTTGGAGCTTTTTGTAGCGTCGCTTTAATGTCAACAAATTGATATATACACTTCTGATGCTCATTAAGTTTATTTTTTGATTTCTGAGTTTCAGTTTATTGTCCAGAAACCTTAATTACAGAGTACATATCTTCTGTTATACATACATAGTTATTCCTACAAAGATAATCAAGTTACCAGCACTAAATTTCTTGTTATGGTTCTAGGGAGTTGAAAATGCGAATAGCCGTAATGTAACTTATTAACCGACCGATATCTAATGGAAATTTGAATATTTTTCTTTCAGTTTATACTGTTTGAGTTTGTATATGTTTGGGTCAGTTGTTGTTATGTCACCCCCTCCAAGCTATAATACCATAGTTCGCAATGCTTTGAGAGAACACACAGTAGATTATATGAAGTAACTCAATATTCATATATTTTCATAGCTTGTAAAATATACAGATATTTTGTTTGGTTTATTATATAGTCAATGTGATTCATCCACCTATGTCTATAGTCAATTATAACACATAAATAGTTGCAAAACTCAACACTTTTATTCCCTGGCTGTCTATATTAATGTTATAGCTTTTGGTATTGGAGTAGTTTCCGAACGTCATGACATTTTTTTTCTATATTTAATGCTAACTTATTGAAAGTAAGTCAGTGCTTATCCACCAGAAACATATTCATTTTAGCTTCCTCTTCAGACCAGTTTTGTACTGTAGATATAACTGCAGTATGGTAAGCAAATGATAATAAATCGGGAATCGATTTGGTGTCTCTGTGAGCTAGAGTTTCCTAAAACTCCTAGATGTGGAAACTCATTTTGCGATAAATTATTAAATACAATTATATGTACTATATACATAAATAATTATTCGAGAATTCAATCAGTTGAGGGGAGCGCAACTGATGAAGGTTCTCGACTAGAAACAATATATTGTCTTGCGTTAAATGGATTGAAAAATCCCGAAAAGTTAGTAGCAATGATTTTCTCAAAAATTTTTACGATATTAGAAAAGCTAATGATTTTGCAATACACTCGGATAAAACTTTAATTGTATATTTAATTAATCTTTGCCCTTTTCGCAAGTTCACCTACTAGGCAAAGGCCAGTCACTAGAACTTTCTGAAAAAGAAATTTAACGGCAAGCCACGTATGCTTTATTTTGAAGAATGGTTCAAAACCCATAGCAGAAGTCGAATATTGTCTTCTTTAACGATAGAAAAAGAGTTTTTTTTTCGTTTTTCTTTGAAAAAACATTCAGGTTCAATATGTGAATAGTGACTCAAGCACAATGTGTAGTGTTGCAATCAAAGTGGGCTGCTAATTCTTTTACTGTAGCACACAGACTTGTTATCTTTTACACACATGTAGCTAGAAGCCTCTCAAAAGTACTGAATGTACTATCGACAAACTTTGGACATGTATCAATGAAGCTAATTAGCGGGGTAGAGGATTAACAGAAAACTCAAGTCTGATGGAAGAGGGATAATAATTCATTAACTATATTTTAAACTAGCCGTTACCCGCGGTTTCACCCGTGCACGGAATGTTCAAGCCTTCGCAAAAAGAAATAACTTATGAAACATATGAGATATCCTATATAAAAAAATTTCTAACTTGTTTGAACTACCCTACTTAACCATAAATCCACCAATCCCGAATATATTTCACCCAAACTGCAAGTACTTATGGGCTACCCTATACAATTATTTTATTCGACATTTTTTGCATCACCTTGAATAACTGTAACTTTACTTCACCCTATATTACAACCATCTTGTATATGCAGCTGTTTATTTGTCACCCAATATAATTTTTTTAACAACTGACTATAACTTTTCTCCACCTTATATTTCTGATATTTTTTTAACCACCTTTTAAAGTAAAATTTCTCTTTATTCTCTTATTAATCAACCTTTATATAAGCTTTTTCTAACATTGTGTTACACACTCTAAAACTACAATCTAGCTTCTCTCCATATTTCAGATATTCCTTATAGTAGAATGCAACTGTTTATGGTCTACCCTATATAACAACTTTTTTTAAAACTTTTTTGATCATGGAAATGAATGAACCCTTCGTGAGTGACTAATATAAAAACACAGATTTGCACCCTAACACCAAACTTTTATTTAAACCCTCACCCAACTTGCAACTGCTTATTGGCCACCCTGTATAACAATTTAATTAAAAAAAAATCCGCTTTGTATAACTAACTCTACTTCCATCTACATTACAACCATCCTGTATACACCGCTAACAATTTATCAAAAATTACAACTTATTTTTTAACCACCCTGTATAAACATAATTTTACTCTACAAAATATTTCAACCACCCTATATGTGCATCTGCTTAGGGGCAACCAAATATAAAATTATTAAATACTTCACTGTATGAACTATAATTTTACTTCGATCCATGTTTCAGATATTGCAGATATGTTCAGCTAATATTCTATCCTACAAAAAATTTATCCAACCTGTTTTACTATAAATCTACTCCACCCGCTATTTCAATCACCTTGTATTTGCAACTACTTATCGGCCACCCAATATAACATTTTTTCTACCACCCTGTATAACTATAAATCCATCAATGCCAAATATATTTCACCAAAACCGCAACTGCTTATGGGGCACCGAAAATAACAATTTTGTTCAACATGTTTTTGAATCACCTTATATGTATTACAACTACGCTGTATACGCTACTGCTTATTGGTCAACCAATATAACATTTTTTAAAAAATTATCATAACACTTCTTCACCCTTTGTGTCAACTATCCCATCTTTGCAACTTAATATGAACTACGATATTTCACATTTTTTCCTTATAGTTTTCCAGGATATATTAAAGTATAATTTCTCTCCACACTTTATTTAAACCACCCTTCATTTACAACTTTTTCTAACCTTGTTTAAATGACACTGTATAACTATAACTTTAGTGGGCACCATACTTCATGTACTCTATATATGCAAGTGCTATGTAACAAAATTTTTCTAGCATTTTTTACCCACCCTATATAATTCTAACTGTAAGCCACCCTATATTTCAACAATCTTTTATATGCAACGACGTATTTGCCACCAAATATAACATTTTTGTACGACCCTTAGAACCCTACCCCACCCTATATTTCAACCATCCGGTAAATGAAACAGCTTTTAGATCATCCCTTTACTTTAAAATATATTGAAACCCACCTGTATAGCTGTAATTATACTCCGCTACATATTTCAACAATCCTATATATGTAACTACTTGTGGATATAAAACAAGTTTTTAACCACAACAAAACCTATAATTCCACTCCATATTATATTTCAAACACCCTGTACAAACAACTGCTTCTAACATTTCTTTAACCGATTTCATAACTATCGTATCTTATGAACATAATTCAAAGATCCTAACTGCTTACCTAAGACATTTTTTTAGTTTTTTTATTCACTTTATAACTCAATATAACTAATTCCATTCCCCCTTATTTCCACCACATCGTATATATGCAACTGCTTATAGGATACCAAATATAACTTTTTTTAGATTTTTTGTAAATGCATGTAATTCTACTACGCTCTAAGTTTCCTATATACAGAACACCCTGTAAAAATACTCTTGATATATGTTGATTTTTGTTAAATCGAAACATATTACATTTGCACATTTCGAATTTTGAATAAAAGCTAAGCTGATGCCAGTATCTAACATTTTGTTCGTGCGGTGGAACCAATTGAGTTATTGAATTACCCAACATGGTAGAAGTTTTTTCGCTATATCTCTTTCAATTTAGAGAGATAAAATGTCTACCAGATTTTAAGTGAAATTATAGGCTTCCCAACAAAATCAGTTAAGTAGTTCTTACGTGATGCCCAAAGAAACAAACAAACAAAGAAACAAACAGACAAACTTAGAATTTTATAATAGTATAGACGAGGGGAACAGGTTTTTTCATAATGGTATAAAAAATTGGGAGTATTATATTGTCAATGTTACCATGAGTAGCCTTATTTAAATTTAACTTAAACTTGAAAAGTAACAAAGATATAAGTTTTGAAAAAAATCAACATTTTTATGGGTCTTTTTCCACTTTACATAGTGAAAAATCCCGATAAGTAGGTTCATTTAATTTTATATACCTTCTATATACGCAAAGTATCATTAAATGTCAATTGTTTAATATTTCTACTGTTAACAAAATTAACCGAATTACTTCTATCGTTGGTAATTAATGAAAACCATCTTTAACAGATTCTCATGCTTGTGTTAATTTTTTAAATTCTACCAATAACCAATTACAAAAATGTCAGATTCTTTTCTAATATATATTTTTGTATTCATTAAGTTAAATGTTAAATTTTGAATTATAAATTCGTCCTAAAACTTCAAAAATCCTAAGGTAAAAAATTATTTATTTTTCATTAGATCAACAAAATGACACAGTTGAATGTTAATTATTTCATCCTTTGTTTTGGTATTCAACGAATATTATCGTTTGATACGGCTCGTCGACCTACAAGTATGGTCATGGCGGCTATTATGCTCATTCTGAGGTGTTAACGAAATTAATTGTGAACGTGTTTTTGATAAATGTCAACGTTTGGAAGTTGAAATTTGCATGATCAGATAATATTTTAAGAGTATCTCGCCTTCGACCGCCGTCCGTCCGTTTATTCGGGACAAGGACGCCTAAAAATATTGCCATTTTGATTGCCCATAATAAACGTATGCCTTACACCAAGAAAGGTTTGTGATAGAATTTAGCACAAGGTGAAACATGGAAGGTGAAATTAATACTAATAGCATAATTAGATATTCGAATAGGTTGGACCTCAAAATAAGCGATTATTTCTTTTTATTGCGCTAACGAGCAAACTATAACATGTGGGTACAATTTTTTGTATACTCTGTTTCACAAAAAATAATACAATTTTCACTTTTGTATATGTTAGGAGGGATTAGGAACTATCGATCTTTTCCAAGTTAATAATTAAAACCACATTCTGGGATTTATTTTATTAATTAAAGCGATCCCCAAAAAACATTAATAATAAATATATTAATTTTTCAGCTTTTATAATCACATGACTAGTTTTTGATTTCCACCTATTAACCTAATTTGTAACATTCACAATCAACTTTAGGAAACTTAGCCTTTGTCGCTATCGTTATTAGTGCATTGCTAGCTTTATCCGACTCTTAATTTTTGCAGTAATGCTCTTTTTTTAATTTTTATCTAATTCCTTCGTATATATTTTTCTTTAATTCTTTTGAATTACACCAGTCAATATAGATTATTAAGTGACATTAAATTCAACAGCAAACCGGATAACACAATTTTAACAGCAAACTCGTAGAAGTAAATTATTTGAGCATTAAAAACCCCAAAAATATGGACTATTTTCGTGCTTATAGTATAAAAAGGAATGATCTGTTCATAATGCCGACCATAGAAAAGTTGTAGAGAATCAAAAAATCTCCAAATTGTTTGTTTATAAATTTTAATCGCAGCATTTTTCATAAAGAAAAGCTGGAAAAGCCGATATAAAGTGAGTGATTTCAAAAAATTTATAACTTGGTTTTAATAACAGCTGGAACCTTAATCTGCCTCCTAATGATAGCTCATAACGTTGAGATTAATAACGCTCAAGTTCGAAATTGTAGGTTAAGTAGATCCTGCAGAATTGCATTAATAACCAGGAAAGTTCCATATCGATATGCAAAAAGATAAAATGCACTTCATTTCGAATATCTTGAATTTTTAGTATAGTGCCGTAAAATATGTTGACACAGCTTTTAATAAACCAATGGAGAAATAGGCCAATATGGGCATGTAATAGTTATTTAAATGAAAACATAATAAATTGCTGAGAAAAAAAAGTATAATAATACAATTTATAATTATTTTCATCTCATGCCCCACCTCAAGAAAATTCTAGATCCACCCATGCGCTTGACAGCGCATATTCGTATATTTAATGCAATATTTACTATTATTTTAAACCAACTTCTCGACATTGTACACAAAAGAATGGCATCTCGAAGAGAGTATAACTTCAGCTGTTACTAATGAAGAGTTTTGACTCCCTAAGACTTCTACAGGTATAACCTGGGAGTTACGGAGGAACAGCAATTACACGAAACGCCTCCAGATTCGGAACCTCTGTGTGCTAGTTTCTCCGAAAATCCTAGATGTAGGTCTTTACATCTCGTGTCTACAAATTTACTGTTATGTATCAAATACAAAAATAAGTGTTCGAGGGGACATTCTATCGTTGGAAGCGCAACTGATAAAGTTTTCCGACCAGAAACAATATATATATATATATATATATATATATATATATATATATATATATATATAGCAGGTGAAGAATTTAATTAAAGAAAAGAGCGGGAGGTATTGTCAGGAATATCAGCAGAGCTTAAGGACTTTTGAAAGATGAATTAGATATCAAAAGCCAAAAAGCGAAATGTGGCAAAATTGCAACATTATGAAGTCTACCTTATCGTTCTATCAGGAGGATTGAGTTGACAGTGCAATTTCTGGCCGTTTGGGCTACCCCTAGAAGAACAACATTTTGTATCAGTTTATAAACATGTTCTTCCAAACCCAGGTTGCAACAATTGGTTTAGTTCGTATTCCAACTCCAAGTAATTAGCTATGTGTGACCCTGTTGGCCTATTTATGTTATTCTTATTGAGAATTGCAATATCAATTAAGCTTGTTTTTCGTGAGATTTTGTTTAGTGAAGGTTTGATCAGTCAGTATGATAGGAACCCAATAGAACTCTAGATATTGTTTTCTACAGACTTTCGTTTGTGGTTGAAGATATGTCCTCTCAGTGATTTTGATAGTTCCAACACACCCAGGTTACTACTTGCGTGCGAATATTTATGACGCTTCAGTTTGCTTCATAGTGTGCTGACTTGATTTTGGTGTTTAGCAACAATTACTGCATCTGTCTTTGTTTATAGAAGAGTCTGTAGCAATATACTTCAGATAATCCTTAGTTAGACTTTCATGAATTGCTAATAAAAAGCTTTCTCTTTCAGCGATAACTATCGAGAGGTAAACCAATAGGTTTATGCTCAACTTTTGATCAATTTACTTATCTATTTAGCCAATCATCTTCTTACCTCACTGTGGTAATATACATGTTTGACAGAGCTGTTTAGGTCATGATTTTGATTTGATTTTCGTTATAATTTTTTATTCTAGGTTTTGTACCAATTTATTATAATTATTGTCCAAAGCAAGTTATTTGGCCAGTCATCTTACTTGTCTACAAAATTTTGTTCATGTCCCTCCTGATTGTGAATTGGTCAATTCGTGGAATAAAACCCTTCCGATTAGAAAGGGTCAGTGTGTATGGAGCACTAATCAACACAATTAGTTAGTTAGCGTAATGTGGTTTACAATGAGCTGGCTGCCGCCCAGAGGCTTTCACAAGAGATGCAACAATATATATATATATATATATATATATATATATATATATATATATATATATATATATATGTTTTGATTTTCACGGTTAAATTTCCTAGTGAATACCAAATACCGAAGAAGTTGCAAAATTATTAAATAAAAACTGTGACCACTGAAAAGCAGCTTCTCCAATTATTTTTTAATCATTACCGATTTGGAATGATATTTATTATTTATAACTGCTGAAGGTTACTATAACACTATGTCAAAACGCACTAACTTGACCAAAGGCTATATGTACCTTTGAGAGCATTTAGTTTCTCTATAAACTGGTAGCAATCTTTTTAACGTGTGGTATTTAACATTGAATAAGATATTTGCCAATTTTATAAGTTGAAGTCCCTTATTTCTTGATTTTTCGTCAATTTTCAGTAGATATCGACTACTTCTGAATCTACTATTATAATATTTAAAAAAATCTGTTGATCGCTGATGTTTGAAAGGATTATTATCTTAGTTTCATGTGATTTATCTAATCAAACGTGTATCTGTTTATAATGTTATTGTTAGACGTTTCAGTTTACTTTAGGTTACTAATTCTAGGTTCAACTTTAGCAACAATATTCTTTACGAGAATAACTTTTGGAGTAATAGTAAAATTAACACCCTTGGTTAGCACTAAAGTATCTTCCTGTCTAAATGCATATTTTACCAAAGTTACAACTATGTGCTGTAGTTAAAGAAAAGGGCTCTATTATGTTGGTCTCCTAATACGCATACGCTTAAATTTCTTCTTTTGTAATTCTGCTGTGTACTTCATCTTGCTTAAAATCCTTACCTTAAACAAAAGTTCAACTTGTAATTGACGGCTGATTATAAGGTACCGAGAAAATATTCATCATGAATGCTATGACATTACCGAGATATTATATTTTCGAATTTTGATTGTATTGAGTATTTCTTTCTTCTTGCCCACTCTATCGAACACATCCGCAGTGGTGTGGGTCCAGAATATCTTTAGGTTACGCCTGTACAGCCACATCTAAAACCCTTCTAGTTTTTTAGAAGTTTACATCCGTAAGGTACGTGCAAGATTCAACTCGTTTCATTCTCCTGTTATTACTATTATCTGATTTGCCAATTTTGCTAATGACCATGTAATTAGTTTTATCCTCTTGATTTCCAGAACGTATTGTATACTTTTGGCCACGAGGCTATTATCGATTCCCTGGTGACGCTGTCTGCAAATACTATCGTGTCATTCGCGAATCTTATCTTGTTAACCGAGATATCATTTACTAATATGCCAGCGCTACCGTAAATATCTTTTTGGCATATATGATCGTAGAATGCTAATCACAAAAAACTGTTTTGAAAGTTGTTGCATTACTCGGGCTTTCTAACCAGTAGTTAAAAGGAAATAATTACTCGAAATCTAATTTATCAATATTTTAAGGTTAATTTTTCATAAACACTACATTTATAATATATTTAGTTTGTTGGACTAATTGCAAACAAACTTATCTCAGTTACATAATTGTTTGTGATACCTACTGTATACTATATAGATGATTAATGAATTCAGACTATTTACTTAATGTATTCACGAAATGTTCGAATTAATTTTGAATATGTGCTAATGTTTTATTGTTCTGCTGCTATCAATATGTTCCGAATGTTTCTACAACAACAGTAATAAATATTGTCATTAAATAACTAATTGCCCATGTTCAGATATTATCGTATCTGCCCAGAAACACTCACCCAGAATGGTTTTCACGTATCTTTAAGTTCTTTAGAATGTCGTAAGCATAACCTTTTAAAGTTGGGCTTGGACATGGATAATTGTATCACAAAATAATATATCTGTGTAAGTAGTTCCTTAGAATGTGTCCTATTTTTGAATGTTGATGTTTATTTTTAAATCATAAGTAAACTGCCACTACAAAAAGAAATTGTAAAAATTAATAAGAATGAATGAATTTTACATAACTTTATAACTAATTAAAGATATAAACATACCGAATTTAATATTTTAAGGCGAAATTAATACACATATCTGGTAGTTTCAAATAAAACTTCACACATAGAGACCCTAGATCTGCTGTGTATAACCCCACTTACCTGTGATTCTTAGCATAGAAATCACACGAAAGAATTTGCAGATTAAGTAAAACCTATCAAATCAATTATCATACTGTCTTTTCCAGATTTGGAGTCCATTGAACGCAAGACAATATTTTGTTTCTTGTTGAAAACTTTCATCAGTTGCACTCCCTCAACTGATTGAAATCTGGAATAAATACATATTCAACGGAATATATATTGTAACGCGAAATGAAGGTCGACATTTAGGAATTACAGGGATTTAAGAACACAAAACACAGACCGTCAGTTGGATCAAAATGGTCTTGTAAGAAATTCTGCTAATTGATTACCTAAAATGAGCAACTATGGTTAAGAGTGAAATTATCTATAAAGTGAAAAATCGAGAAAAATCCAAAAAGTTGCCATTTGAATTTAAAAAACGCATTGTTAGTTTTCATAATTAACGGACTTCCAAAGGAGGAGGTTATCAATTCGTCACGTATGTTTTTTCGCTTTTTTTTTGTATGTCTGTTACCTGAATCCTTCTCCTGTGGTGCACCGTTTTGAATGAATATGGTCTTGTTTAATAGAGTATATATCCGGATTGGTGAAACTTCAAATTTTGGAAAAGAATTCTATTGATAAAGTGATAAAATTTGTGAATGAACACATGCGTGCATGGAAATCGACCAATATCCCTAATATTTTAGTCGATTTTTTGATAATTCCTTATGGATGTTTAATCTATTAAGGAATATCCTTAGGTGATCTCATATACTTTTATGCGACGTGCAACTTGCAGTTTTGCAGAAAATCGCTGAAAATTCCAAAATTCTTATCAAAAATTTCATCGAAATGACATAACGGACATTTCCTCATAAATATTTAATTCCAACGTAATAGTGCGGTAATTTTAAGCACTGGAAGTTTTAATTGCGAATTTGAAAATTTTCTATGTACATTTCAGGCATATAGGTAGTAATTCTCCCGGCCTAATAGAAAATTCAGTGACAACACATGTCAAACTTTAAACTGCTATTTGATACGTTTATAGACGGGGTGTTTAGTTATAGCAAACAAAATCACAAAGTAAAGTGGTAGAAGGAGTTGCATTTATATTAAGATTGAAATATAGGACGCACTAGAATGATAGTGGTCCGCAGGCAACCGTATATACAGGATGGTTGGAATATAAGGTGGGCTGGACGTTTGGTGGTATAAAATGTTGGAAAAAATGTGAAATTAAAATTATATAGGGTGATTAAAAAATTGTTATATGATGTGGACATAAGCAAATCATATACAGGATGGTTGAAATATATGCTGGAGTTGCATTATATTTATACAGTGTGATTAAAAAATTAATTCTTTTATAGCCCATAAGAAGTTGCATAAAGTGTGGAGAAATTAATGTTACACAGGGCGATGATATAAAATATTAAAAATGAAATAATTACATGACGGTCGGTGCCAAGCAACAATCAAGTTTGATGAATTAGTAGATAAGTATGCAATGAAGGATTTTAGATTTGCTTGGCACTGGCTTCAAAAATATACTAGATTGGTTTACATTTTTTACTTCCTGGGTAGGTACCTAACAACATTGAATGTGTTATTTATTTGCTAGAGTTGTATTTTGTTATAATTATTTTTAGCTTTTTAGTTATAGGTAGAAGTCGGTTATATTTTTTTTAAATGTTTTATGTTGACATGTGTTCAAACGCCACAATTCCCAAACGAAAAATTTGGATACTTTTGGTATGAGTTGAAAAACATTAGTAAAAGAATCTCACCAAAAAAAAAAATTATTTTAGTTTCATTCAGTTAGTAAAGGGTGGTGGCATATATAAAACACCAACAAATTTTATTGGTGCTCATTTGTAGCAACTGTCAAATTTTCACTGTCAAAATTTCTTGAACACAAGAAAAACAGTATCAAAGTTAAAATTTATAAAAAAATATCTAGCGAAAACAAATAGTGATTGAAAAATAGTCAACATTTGGAAACATCTAAAAAAAAAAGAAGAATAACACTCAATATACAACACAATATACAGGGTGTTTCTAAAATAGGGTTCCTAAGTTCTGCTATGCATAGAACTCATTAAAATAAGCCCTATTAAAATGTACCCTCGAACGCACTCTTAGATGCCCTTAAAAGGGCTCAAACAAAACTGTTTTTTTTTTCAATCTACACTTTTACTAATTAAACAGATTTTTGTAATTTTTGGCCTAATAACATAAAAATTTTCAAACTTAATTTACTCGAAAACCATTGGAAATATCGATTTGGACAAAGATAATATTTTTTACGTAAAATTGTAAAAAAAATTGAAATAAAACAAATAACCGGTCTAAATAACCCCTGATATGGACCGAAAACCCCCTTCACCAACCAAAATAGGACGCTTATGATTTGCAAGTCGAAAAACGGATTATCACAAGTTATTCAACGTAAATGGTTATGTAAGCCCCATAGATTTTAATGGCATTTAACTTCTTGAGAGTTCTATACACAGCAGATGTTTGGAATTCTAGTTTAAAAACATCCTATGCACAGGAAAATTAGTTGATCATATTGCAGACCTCAGATTCTCTCAAAATATCTGTGAAGCCGAATTTCTGTAGAGACACAAATTACCCGATACACTTTTATCCCCTTTTAAATTTCAAATTCTCGTCTATTGCAGGTTCATATTGAGGAGAGTACAGGCAAAATAAAGGCCTCCTCAATAATCATTCAGAAATTACTTACTACAATCGGAGCTATTGAAATTGACCCATTCTTATCTTCTCTTTGTTCTCTGACTAAATAATGAACAACTGATGAAACCAAGTCATCTTCGAATTACGTTTGTACGAAATTAGCATCAGCCTTGGTACCAGATATCGGAAAGTTCCCAAAGATCACTAGAATCTCCAAAAAATTTTAATATACTTCCACAATGCGTTCCAATTTTATTACAAGATATAACAACACTATTGGGCACCGAAAAACACACATTTTAGATGCAAGTACCTAAATAAATAACTAATTACTCTTGTCGATCATTGACGCTTCCCTATATGTGAAATTATTTATTTTGGTTAGTACCTAGAATTTTGCAAACACATTTCTATATATGTCACCAGAAAATTCCTGATTTCACCCCTTCTCTAGACCAGAAGCCTGCCTATTTGCCTCCCTCCTTAAAAGCAGGAGGAGGGGCAAGTCCAGTTTCTTATATATAACGGATCAATAGCGCATAACTCCGATACGCGATACTTCAAATAGCTTGGTAAGTGGGTTGTTGTCGTATGCTTGTTCGAGATCTATGAACACTAAATCTAAATGTCTTTCTGATCTTCTTTCCAAGAAGAGAATATATTGTCTACTCAAAATCCGCTCCGTTCTTCAAAATCCGACCATACCTTCGAATTGATTACACTCACATCTCTATAATTATTACAATACAGCCGATTTAATTTTTTTAATGGAGCTTATTACTAGAACCGTCTGGTAGTTCTTCCCTATTCATCATCAATTTGTTAAAAAGGTATGCTAACTAACTCTATAGAAATGACTCCAGATCCAAAGGATTTATTACTTTTAATTTGTTTGGTAGCCTTATCAGCTATTATTCCCTCATTTTGCAAATTATTTAAAAATATCTTGACTTCTCAAATTCTCAAAGGTATTATGCATATAACATTTACCTACAATGAAGAAAAAATGATTGCAAATAAAGATAGAATTTTCATGCGATATCTTACTCAAACAAATGTTTCAACACGAAATTTGAATTTAGAATTTTTTAATGCAAAAATAAATATGGAACTGATAAAATAATATTAATTCGAAATTAGATTTGAAATACTATCTGTAATCAAAAAAAACTATCCAAAAAGATTAATAATGCAAAAAGAGCCAAAAGTCTCACCCTCCTGGTTACTTACAAGATTTGAACCAATAAACAGCATCCATAGTATAAAACTTCGTTAGTTAATTAAACATTTAATATAAAAACAAATGCGAGTATTCATAATAGTATTGCTAAAATATAGTTTTTTTTTTGTAACATAGCACTATTATTATCAAAAACCTGCATACCTATTAAACCATAACGAAACGCTGACGATGAACTATGTGTATATAGTATCTACAGAATTATAAATAAATATAATCCATTATTTTTTTAGTATGCCCTTACAATCCTTATAAACACTGACACGATTGTTACGTTAATAAAATTACATAACTATTTTGTAATAGTTATAAATTTTGCATTGAATCAAATATTTATTTTTCAAAGGAAGGCCAACAACCATCCACATTTGCATAAAACCTTCAAACTCATTATTATATTTTACTACTATATCGAATAGATGAATACGGTTCTGTTTGTTGCAAAGTGTTCGATGAGTTGTTCAATGTAACAAATCTAAGGTCAATGACTGATTGTCATTTTTAATTGAAGTATGAATTAATGACAAACACCATGAACCTATTTTAGAAATCTTCATAAATAAAAAACAACTCTCAATAACGATGATGTTACAGAAATAAACAATTAAGATAAGATTTCTATTGGTTGTGGAATATTTCCTGAAATATTTAACTTAACTCCATATAATTTTTTGTTTCAAACAGGTTTAAAATGCACTTGCTGATAATTGTAAAAAAAATATGCAATATCTAAATCTTTATCAGTTTAAGAAATTGTATCGCTGCCCAATGATTTGCATTAAAAAATAGGCAACGACTAAGCACACGTTTTCTTAACGTTTATTATTATTATTTATAATTTTAGTCTGAAGTTGGCTGACAATGTAACTCGTTCCTCGACGTTTCCTTGGACTTCCATCATCTTGAAGTGGTTGATCTCAAAACGTTTCAATAGCTGTGTATCTGCTATCGTCATCAGGTGAATGATAGGAAATTCAGATTATCCCTCCTATTTATACCCTTAATCTCAGCCTCGTCGGACCTGGCGGTTGGTGGCCGGTGATACGTAGTGGCAGAGGCCGAAGAAGAGCTCGCCAAATATTTTTGATTTGGACGCTGGGCTCGCTATTTATATTTTCGTTCGAGATTATATCTGCTGTCTCTATAAATTTTCTTTTGTACCAGTGCTCTTCCTTGTGAATTGCTCTGGCCTGGTCCCAGTTGATATTAAGGTGTTCGGTCCATGCGTAATTAGCTAGCCCAGACTTCATTGACTCCGCCCTTTAAGTAGCTGTGCGGTGTTCCTTAACCCTGGTGTCCAGAGGTCGCTTTGTCTCTCCTATGTTAAGATTGCCACATTCACAAGGTATGCTGTATATACAGTTATTTGGTATTGCTGATGCGTCGGGCCTCGTTCTTGTTATCATGCTCCTCAAAGTGGTGTTGCTTTTGAAGATCATTCTGATTCCATAGCTGTGTGCAGTTCTTAAAAGTTTCTCCGACAAGCTTTCAGTATACGGTAATAGTAGAGTAGCAATTCACAAAGATGAGCACTGGTACAAAAGAAAATTGATAGAGACAGCATATATAATCTCGAACGAAAATATAATTAGGGAGCCCAGCCTCCAAATCAAAAATATTTGGGGAGCTCTTCTTCGGCCTCTGCCGCTAGGCATCACCGGCAACCAACCACCATGTCCGACGACGCTGATTGGACCGGACAAGACCCAATGACCATGACCGGCCACGCATGATCGGTTAAGGGTATAAATCTGAGGGATAATCTGAATTTCACCTGATGACGATAGCAGATAAACAGCTATTGAAACGTTGTGAGATCAACCACTTCAAGATGATGGAAGTCCTAGGAAACTTCGAGAAAGCTATAATTTCTCATGAAAAACCATGCTATTCTGATGTATTTTTGGAGGCTGAACTCGAATCCAAAACTTTGCTAGAGCCAAGAAACTCCCCAAAAGGGGTGAAATGAATCCCCAGACCAGTTGTTAAAACTTAATGAATCACATTTAAATGAATTTTCCAGTGTACCAATTTTGAGTTCAGAGAAAATACTCGAGTCTGTCGAATAAATTTGATACGCGCTGATATTTGGGGGTGAAAACTACCCCAAATTGTGGAAACATAATTTGCTAGAAAAGGTTATAATATCGTATTTAGTGCAAGCAGCAAAAAACTTTAGTAGTTACTTCAACTAGCAAACAACCCCAGTGAGTGGATAGAAACTACTCCTAGATTCAAATTTCATAGAAAAATTGGATAAACAATTAATAGTAAAAGCAGATTTATTTTATATACATGCTGAGATTTAAATATCGCTTAGCCTCGTGACCATTATGTAAATTTTAAAGAAGCGTCGATATTGTTGACACCAAGCGTGGATATTTAGGCGTGAAAAGTACCCCTTTCAGTGTATAGCTCGAATATGGCTGTAGTGACTGGTGTTGTAACTAGAAAGTTTTAAGGAGTGCGAGTTTGAGAAAAAATTATACTTTAGATTTAGGGTAACCCTGAAATCTACCCCAATATAATTGTAAAAAACTACTCTAGAAACAGAATGATGTCAAAGCAACCGAGGAAAATATTATTTCTAATGGGAATTCTACCTTTATGGACGATAAAATTGTTTGGTAGAAGAACTTTCAGCAAAACATTGTGAATTGTTTTAGTGTTATCGGTAGTGAGTGAAAAAACTTGATTTCCATACACATCAAGCATATTCAGCTCATCGGTTTCAGCAAATATGATTAGTGAAATGATAATTGAATCTCATTTTTGCATATAATGTCTTTTGACGCTATTTTTAGATGGTCTCCTTAAAGGTTGGCGCTTACGCTTTTCTACATTATATCTGTTTATGAACCGACAGTACCCTGCAATCATGCATTTATCCCATCATTCTTGATACCTTTTTTCTATTTGGGATGTATCCTGGAAGAAGAGCTCACCATATTCGAGCTATGCATTGAATGGATATTTTTCACGCCTACATACCCAAAGTAGGTTTCAACATTGTTGATGTTATTTTAATATTCACATAATGGTCGCAGATGTACCCGATATTTAAATCTAAGAATGAATATAAAATAAATCTGCTTTTATTACTAATTTTTTCCCATTTTTCTATGAAATTTGAGTTTAGAGATAGTTTCTCTTCACCCACATGGTTTGTGTGCTAGTTGAAATAACTACTAAAGTTCCATTTCTTGATTATGTTTCTAAGTTTGGGGTAGTTTTCACCCCCAAATGAGAGTCCGTTCCAAATTTATTCAGTAGACTCAAGTATTTACTTTCAACCAAAAATCGGTACACATGAAAATTTAAATGCGATTCGTTTAGTTTTAACAACTGGACTGGGATAATATTCTCCATTTCAGACCCCATGCCGGGGTGTTTTTTGACTCTAACAAATTCTTTTGACCTCGGATTCGGTTTCATCGTCCTAAAATACATCAGAATAGCAGAAGTCTGATTAATTTATAAATATTTTTGTAATGTCAAATGTTAGGGTGGATGTTAATGTGTTTTGTAAAAATATTTAAAATGTTTTATCAAATCATGTCCCTGCATCTCGTGTATTTTATCTTGTAAGCACTCTTATTAACTAAAATCTGGAAACGTTTAGGACTTAGTGATGACTTCCAAATTAAAAAAATGAGTGCTCAGTGTATACGACTATAACGTTCCTGTTACGATACATAGAGACTAAGAGACTCTTAGTTACGTCAGAAATCAAATAATACACATTGTCAAATATTTTAATTTACATCTTAGAATTGTGCATTTTTCATCCGTAGTTTCTTAACCACTGACAACGGGGTCTGATCTAGACCCCGAAACGTTTGGAATATACAGCAATTTTCTTTAAACTGGGGTGTTATTTCCCAAGAAGTACTTAGACATTGAAACTAGCTCTATGCTGTAAGTAGAAGACCGGTGCTATCATCGAGTTGCTTAAGACAGATAGATTGTTTCTCCATTTCTATAGCTTCTTGAATAGTGGATGCCTTAAGGAAATTCAGGGATATGATAGCCTTACTGTCCTCGAAGTTGATAGAGTGTTTGTTCTATGTGGATATAATGATGTGCGAAATCGGCTCTTTCTTACCAACTGACAGATAGTGATCATATACTCGAGACAGAGTAGGGTTCGATTTCCAATGTAAACTGAGTGTTAGGAGTTTCCTAAAGAATAGTTGTGCCGTGTTTTATTAGTGCACTTTTTGGGAAATAACACCAAAAATCTCGAAATTACTGAAAATTCCCAAACATTTCGGGGTCTAGAAACTATGAAAAAAAGGCACAATTCTAAAATTAACATTTTAATTTAATTTTAATTTTAGAATTGTGCATTTTCGTAGTTCCTTTGCCATTGACATTCTGTATCAACATTTTGAGTACTAAATTAGTAATTTTCCCTGAAATATAAACTACCAGCCTATTCACCATAAATATGCTCCAAAAATGAGCGGTTCTCGAATTTCAATTTTGGTACAAAAACCTTCGTTAAATCTATATAATATAATAATAAGAAATTATGAGCATTTATATTGAAATTAATTCTATTCGGCAAATAACAAAATTTAAAAACTGCAGTCTTATTCAAGCTAGTGACCATGTAATAAATTTGAGCTTCTAATTGTTAATGATCCAGAAATAACATTTTGAAAGATATTAAAAGTTGTGAAAATTTCCATTTAAATTCTTTTCAGTGAACTGTTTATTAATGATTAATTTTAATATGTGTACGGTATTTCATATTGCATACGTGACAAAAATTTGCCGTAAAGCTGACAAGTTCTACAAACCTAATTCGTCAATGATATTCATTTTATTTACAATCAATATTTTAAATTATCTCATCTAAAATTTCGTCGAAACACTAACATTTCCCAAATCTTGTAAAAATAAAAACTTCATCTAGGCCAAGGGTGTTTTATAACATTCACAGAACCTCCAAAAACTGCTATCTATTAGTTCTAGAAAAATAATTGTGAAAATAATCTAAGATCTAACGAAAAAGTAAACTAAAATTGCCGTTTAAGGAGCATTTGTGAACGACATGTTTGATAACATTATTTGGATGTCACTGATACCAGCCATTATTTTTGAGTGAAACGAGACAATAAGTGGCATTTAAGAATGTAGGGCAGCCGACGATAAAAGGCAAAATTTAATTACATGTCGAAATTCTTTCGACATTATTCTTGCTGATATGCAAACATGCTGTGAGTTATAATTATGTTTAATTATATTGGTATAATTATACATATTTTTGAGGATTATAATGATTATATAAATGGCACATTGAAACTGATCTTCTATTTTAATGAATAATCCTAATTTAAGTAATAATTTAAGTACTACAAAATCTTTTTTTTAAGAAAAAATTCATTAAATGATTTACATGATCTAGGGAAGACTTAAAGATACGAAACCGTATAAAAATGCTTCTTGACTTAAAAACAAAAATCGATATTTTAGTGACCACGGTTATATTGTCAAATCTTTTATAAAATATCTTTGATCAAATCTCTTTGTCAAAGATATTTGATGGTATAATAACTAATAATTTATAAAAAAATTCTTTGGCATGTATATATACCACATTTAGACTATGTTTTATAACAGATTCCAAGTTAATTATCAGCGTACTTGTACATCAAAAGTCTTAATTTTTTAATATGAAGAAGGTTGAATTGTATGAAGATATAGAAGTACAAGTAATTTATGTCTAATGTCAATTTATGGCTGATACAGAACATTTGTGTTCATATAGAAATGTCAGAAGTAAAGATGCCTTAAGGTCAGTTATCCAGAGACTGAGAATATAAATTTGAATACTTCTATTGCAATTACTTTCTCAGTTTTCCTAGGGGGAACGGTGGGGACTAACAGACAAACCTCATTATATTTTTCAATTATTTATAATTTATTTCACATTGTAGCTAGATGTTCAATCACGAGCGCCCATTATACTCTTGGTTTGTAATCTCACATTTGATTAAAAGTTGCTTAGGTTTATTTTTGTGGTTTTTGAGGAAATATAACAACACATTTGGAGAAAAAATCTGACTTTGAAATGTTTAAGAATTTTCAACTATTACAAAATCAGAATCAGCTTTCAAAATATACATCATAAGTTCCTATATTTCAGTCAGTCTAAAATAAAATTCAGCTAATACCGAAATTTCAAAAATCAGTTCCAGACCAGGGCTGTAGCTACCGCCGCATCAGCCGTTTCAATGATGCAGGGCCCCCGGGCTACAGGGGCCCCCGGGCTACTGATTCCCCTAACGTGTGCAAGCCAAAATTAGTTAAAATGTTATCTACAATGTCACTTCATCTCGTGAAAAACGTAAAAAGCTGACATAGGTGCCTTATAGAGTTTTGACTTCAGAAATCAAAAAAGCAATCTCTTTTTCCCGGGTTAGACGTGCGCCCAGAAGTTAGCAATATCCCATATCAGTTATTGCGGGTTTCTCCCGTTTAAGTCATTTACCTAAACGGGGGAATCCCTCAATAATCGATGTACAATGGCAAACACGGGAAGCAATATTTGCGCGTTTTATTTCATCCTGGTTCAAAGTACAAATGTTATTACATATTATAATCACAAGAACAACTAATAAATAAAATTATTTATTGGTTAATTGGTTAATTAGTTTGATTTGTGAGAAGAATGAGTGAAAGAAAAAGAGATTATCCCAGTGGAGCTATGAAAAGAAACAGAAAAGGGAGGAGGTTATAAAAAAATGCCCAAAATTTATTAGCAATGAGCTTCTATTGATGATTTAGATTGCAATGATAAGTACTAACTATTTATCTACCAATACCGAAGGGTGAATTTTGTTTTCTGAAAGAAGAATGTCAACCTTCAATACTTTAAAAAACCTTATCACGTATTATGCGGAGCAATAATAACAATTTTGTTCTGATATTCTTCATTAGTAGTTGATTATTACTCTCAAAGCCATTTTTTTCATAATGCTGGGAGTATATTTAATTTGATAACAAATCAAATTAAATATACTAGCTCGATTTCTACGAGTAAGTGATAACTCATAATCAATAAATATTTATTTTAATTTAATGCAAGCAAGCATTTTTGTTTCATTTGTGAGAAATCTTTACCCTTGATTTGAGCCCCCCAAAAATTTTGATACAGCCCCCCTCCCCAAAGGCACGCTACGCCACTGTTCCAGAGTGAAGATTTGCAAACTTGCTAAGTTTTAAGTATGTGTTTATTATTGAATCTTTGAGACTAATGTTGGCCATATTCTACAAAGGTATAAGAAACAACAGTTTTAGTTCATAAAAGCTAGTATCAAACAATCTATAATTATATACAGGTTAATTCAAAACAAATGCGAAAAACTTTAAGGGATGACTCCGTTATAAAAATAAAGTTTATTTTGTTGTATAAATATCGCTATCCAAAGTTACGGGGGAAATATTTATTTTATTTTTTATCTTAAAAACGGTAGAAAAATGAAAAATTATAGGAGTTTTATCACTATGAAAACATATAATCTGCATATTTTATCACTTCTTTAAAACGAGGAAGGGTTTCAAATAGATTACCCCTATTATTCTTGTCTACTAAATTTAATGTAGAAACTTAGGCAACGACTTGGAATAATACATTTGGATAGCTCCATTTATTTACAATCTTTTTTATTTCTTGCATTTTTTTTTATATAGATTACCGATTATAAATTAAAACAAAATGTAAATCATTATGCAGGGGGACCAAAAAATTATTTTCGAAAAATAATCTAGTGGGCTTTTCTAATTTGAAGCGCAATCTGATTATACCATGAAAATTGCAGCGGGATTAAATACTCAAGCATGAACTCTGTGGAGTGTATTAGAAGAACAACATTTATATCTTTACCATATAGAGAAAGTTCAAGCTTTCTTAACAAGAGATTTCGTACCGAGAATGATTTTTTCCCAAAGGTTTTACCAACTGAATGCCGATGATCCATTTTTTTGTTCAAAAATTCTCTTTTCGAACCTAGCAAGTTTCTCAAGAGCTGCAATTCAGAACTTTCATTACAGGCATGTATAGAACAACTAGACATAAATATCACTTTTCAGTTAACGTTTGGATAGGAATTGTGGGTGAACATTTAATTGGGCCACCTCTAAGATTAACTGGTGAGTAATATTTTCAATTTTTACCACAAGAATTGCCTCCTTTACTGGATCGTTTACCTCTGCGAGCTAACAGAAATATGTATTACAAGCATAATGGTGCCCCAGCACACTTCAGTTTAAATGTGCGTGTCATCATCTTTGGCCGCAACGATCCCCAGATTTAAGTCTTTTGGATTATTGTATCTGGAGATATCTGAAAGAATTAGTTTACACTGCCGGAGTATACGATATGGAAGACCTGAGAATTTGTAATATTTCATCATGTGAATTTATAGGAAATAATCCTGGCCCATTTCAGGGTATTATAGGCTTAATGGTGCGTAGAATAAATGCATGCATTTCATTTTGGTACAAAAATGTAGGATTTGTTTTTATTTGAGTTGCATTGTTTAAATATTTTTTTTAATAGACGTTTATTTCATAGACCCATCATCAATACAAAGGTTAGTGTGATACGTATTTGTTAATCAACTACTTTTAAAATGTGATATAATGATTTACATTTTATGTATATTTTTAATTTGGTAAGTTTTATTTTAAATAAATAGTGATATCCCTCCTTAAGATATTTCGCATTTGTCTGGAATTACCCTGTATATTAAGAATTAAGATATTTAGTATAAGAAACGTTTGGAAATTTTGCTTTTTTCTGAGATTTGATGTTGCTCCCAAAAAAAATTAAATTTTAAAGTAGTGATGCCACAATTATCTTTCAGACACAATCTAGAGCCAAAGTTGTTAGTGACTTTCCTTGTGTAAGTATATCACGTCTTATACTGTAACATACTTTACACACTGTTACTTAATTAGTAAAACTACAAGGTCCGATTACAGTACACTAGCATGGTTTTGTTAAACAAAGATGCACCATTATTATGCTTCTTTGTTTAACTCAGTACATTTCTGAACATCTAGATATGAATAAACAAGTTGATGTTGTCTATATAGATTTTAGACTTAATCACGGCATTCTGCTTGCCAAACTAAAAGATTTTGGTGTATCTCCCTCACTTATTATATTGTTAGAATCATATTTTACGAACAGAAGACAATATGTTGAGTGCCGTGATTTCAAGTAATCAGAAATTATGTCCACATCGGGGGTTCCGCAAGGCTCCGTATTGGGGCCACTATTATTTGTCTTGTTTATAAATTTAATTTAAATTAAATTTTAATTTGCATATTGAAAATACTGTACAAGCAGCTTATAAAAGTTTTAGTTTTATAATTCGAGACTCTGAGGGCTTCTCAGACCCAAGCACTCTGATTTTACTTTCAAGGTCTTTGTGAGATCTGGGCTTGAATACGCTGTTTGGGTTTGGCACCCTGGGTATAATAAGTACAGTGAGATGGTCGAAAATATTCACACGATTTTTGAAATTCCTAGCTTTTAAAATTTTCGGTTCATATCCTCCCTTTTCCTCAATCTGAGCTTCTGAAGAAATTCTCGCTTTTGAGTCTGCACGATCGGAGGAGAGCTCACTCAGTTGTCTTTCTAAGTAAGCTGTTTAGAAATCAAATAGATTGCAGTGGCATTTTACATCTATTACCTCTGCATGTTCCTCGACCTAGCTCGCGTAATACATTCTATTTACCAAAACCAAGAACTAATATTTTAATGTTTTCACCTCTCTGTTTTATGTACGAAAGTTGTAACTCCCTAAAATTAGATATTTTTTAATTCCTCCATAAGTGTAATAAAAAAAAAGTAATCACTTTTTCTATTAATCTTATGTATAATGTTTAGTAACGAATTTTCATTATTTTCGATATTTCTATGTTTGTCCCTGTCCTATAATTGGTCTTAGTACTGTAGGTTAGTAATAACAAATAAATAAATAAAAAACTTGCCAGTTTGGCGCCTGAAACAATGTATATTATAAACAATCTAATGAAGCAAAATAAATTAAAATTGGCGCCTTAGGAAAGAGAATTTTGTTTCAAATATCACACGCTTTAAACTAGCATTACCAAATTGTAGTAGAAGACACATTGACAAACAACAGAGATTATTATAATTGTTCTATCTTGAGAAAATTAATAAACGCGTCTCCTCTATAATGATTATTACTTAATTATTTTGTAGTTATTACTGAAGTTTTAGCTAATTTCTATTGTTAATTTAAAACTATTTAGTCCTACATTCCAACGTACTGATTATAAGAAAATATTTTGTACTCACATTTGAATAGCTAACGATATTTTTTTTTTCATTTTAATTGAAAAAACAATATGAAAGTGAAAATCCATTAATTTTTTTACAGAAGAATTTGAGGAAGAGGCAGATGTTTCTCTAAGTAATTACCTGTTCAAAAATCAGTTGACTCAATTATAATATAACAGCGCTCTTAGAGCAGGTGAAATGAAAGCCTTTCGCTTAGGAAAGTTGATACCTATTATCCTAGTAATGTTATCAATTATCAGCCCACAGTCTGCTAAACGATTATACAACGTAAGCGCTGCCTCATGCCTTATATAATAATGAAAAATCGACTGACAAACGGATTAAAATTAATTATAATCTTTTGTTGAAATCTACCAATGACGATGGATTTTTAACCCAATTTAATTTTGGTCAAAGTCAGTATTCGCTAAATGTGCATCAGTATTCACGTAAATTGGAAAAACTTTATAAATATATGACTTTATTCATTAGAATTAAAGGCTGTACTTTTCTATATCTCTAGTTTTTATTAACACATCTCGCCGTCTGTGTTAAAAGAGATAAATAAAATATAAACATGTATGTACAATCAAGCTTTTTAAAAAAACGTGAAATTAATGTCCTTTGTGGGACAGAGGAATACTTTGCATTAGGATATTATGCAGAAATGGTCCACTGCTCGAAATTCGACTGGTACTCAGACACGTAGGAAACAATTGCCACAGACGGCAGGCATGAAAAATACCACATCGACACAATAACTCTTCCTGCAGTTCAAGGTAAGGAAATCGTACAGGATTTCAAGGCACATTTAAGATTTCAGACTTTTCAGAGCTCATAATTAATGGCATTTCAAGAAGCTAGTGAATTTTATCAAGTTGGTCTTTTAGAAGACACCACTTTGTATACTGACCATGTGTAACGCAGAACCATCATGCACAAGGAGGTACAATTAGCAAGACGTATACATAATGACTGCGCCTAAAAAACCTTGAATTCCCCTATATTATGATGTTGAATTACCAAGAGGGGGGTTATTCTGAACCTTGAATATACATATTGCAAAGGGTTTGTTATTAACAATTTTTATTTTCATAAAGTAGGCAAAAAACAAAATTTTTATTGTAAAAAAAACTTTTTGAATAAAAAGAAACTCGAACTTTTTGTGGTCCAAAAAAATCAAACTCTTAGTAGTTAAAAAAATGTAAAAAAATTGGGGTCCAAAAAAAAAATTGTGATAAAAACAACAACTCTGGTGAATTCGCTTATTACTATCCCGTCAGTTATCGAGAATAATTGCTAAGATTTTAATAGCCAACTCGTAGAAGTAAGCTATTTAAACAATAAAAACCCACAAAAATACGAATTTATTGTTTTTTGTTTGTATAATTGAAAGTAATTATGGAATTGTAATACCATCTACAGAAAAGTTGTAGATAATCAGAAATCCATCTCAATAACCATTTAAATATCCTGATTGGATCATTTTTTACTGACGAAACTGGTCAACACTGGATTTTTTCAAAAATTTTAAACTTTCTGATAACTAACCCTTGAATATTTATCATCGTCAAAACGATATTTTATGATGGCTAGTTTATACAGGCTAAGTAGTTTTTGAAGAATTGGAATTTAAATAATTTAGACATATATTTTGGACATCCTACCGTATTAACGACAATAGCCCGATCGGGATATACTAAAGATATTTTTATTTCTTTGATTTTTTTGGTATAACACCACATAAACTTGACAGTATGCATATTTCAAATAATCCAAACGGACTAATTAAAGATCTAAATCAGATCCCGTTTTCAATGGTACTTAATTTAACATACATGAACACGAAAATTAAATTAATTAATGTTTGACAATGTCAAATTGTTATTTATTAAATTTGTTATCACGAATCCTTTTAATTTTTATTTTTCGTGTTCATTTGTATTATGTTAATTAACATTGTTATTCCCAAAAAAAACAAAAAATATACTTAAGATATTTTGGAAGCTCATAAATTCCACTTCAATTTGTCTATTTTGTAGTTTCCCTACAATGCCTCAAAATTGGTTTAAAATAATAGTTAATATTGCATTATATGTACGAATATGCGACAGACAGCCAGCGGTGCAGTGACAATAGCTGTCTTGAGGTGGGTGCACTAGATGAAAATTAAGGTAAAATGTATTATTATATGTTGTTTTCTAAACAGTTTATTATGTTTTTATTTAGACTAGCTGTCGCCCAGTGGTCGAAATTCGACCAATTGTGTCAATATCTCTGGCAGGTTAAGTAACATGAAAATTTTATCGTGACATTCTATCCTAGGACTTTAGGGAGAACAGCAATTACACAGAACGGATCCAGATTCGGAACCTCTGTGTGATAGTTTCCTCGAAAATCCTAGATGTCGGTCTTACATCTCGCTTCTACAAATAAGTAACGAAATTCAAGTTTTTTTCAGATATAATTCATAGAACTTTATTTGTGTTCAAATTCGTAATTCTTAATTTAATATGACAACAATTCAACTGCTAATGGGCTACCCTACATATTTATTTTTTCTAACACCCCTGTATAGCTATAATTGCACTCAATTCTCTAACATTTATTAAAATCCTCATTATAATAATTCCATCTCATTATATATTTCCACCACCTTGTATATGCAACTGCTTATAGACCACGCATAATATTTTTTAACATTTTTCCAACCACCGGGTAAACCATTCTGTATATGCCACTGCCTATGACCCACCATATTTATTCTTTTTGTTTATGAAATTTTTAATTATCTTCTGTAACTATAATTCTACTCCGACCTATATTTCAATCATTATATATATGGAACTCTTCGTGGTCTACTCTATAAATCAATTCCTATTCTAACATTTTTTATCACCATCCTGTAAATCTATAATTCCTCTTACCCTATATTTCATCTTAACTATATATACAACTGCTTATGGGTTACGAAATGTTGCATTTCCATTTCCGCCACCCTGTATATGCATCTATGTATAACATTTTTTGCACCACCCTGTATAACTGTAATTTTACTGCACCTTCTATTCCAAGAACCCTGTAAATTCAACCGCTAATGAGCTTCCCTATATAATTATTTTATTAATTATAATTGCACTCTACTCTATATTTTAAACACCCTAAATATGCAACTGCTTATGTGCCACCCATTAAAAAAATTATTTCTAACATATCTGGAATCGCCCTGTATAATTATGATATTCAACGATTACTTTACCCACTAAACAATAACAACGCTTGCATGCCACCTCCAGAAGTACATGCTCTAAGTATATAATAGCATTGGTCTGTCTATATATAATTACTCAATGGTTTGAGTCTGGCGGCAGCGACACGCGGCACATTCATTTGTTTGGCATTGACATTATTGACGTAAATAATGAATTTATATTATATTTTATTTAATGAATGAACCAATATTATAAATTAAGATCAGCATTCTGCACTGAAGGTCGTCAGTAGCTACTAAACAAAACAAAAATGAAGAAAATCGGTTGAGAAACAGAGGAGAAAAGGTACCTAATCGTTTTGTCTTAGCCTATTTATATATAGATAACTGTTACCTACTCATATTGTCTATTTTTTTACTGATTTTATTAAGTTAATAGTTACCATCTATACAGTTTACTGTTATTAATTAAATAACTTTTTCCATTGACAGAACCCGCCACTGTCAAGACATCGAAGGACAAGTAAGGGTCGGTCATTTAAGTCATAATTCAAAAGCAGTATTAATACATTTTAAGACACTATAACAGAAATCGAAGATATACTAATTAAAGTGCATTTTATGAGCTTTGAAACTATATTTTGCATTTGACTATCGAAGTATGGTGATTAATACCCGTTCTGGAAAATATTTCTACAAATTATTTAAATTGCAATTTTGCAAGATCTACTTAACGTAAAATACCGATCTTCACCGTTATTAACAGCAACGTTATAAGCCATCAATAGTAGGCAGATTAAGCTTTCAACTGTTATTACAACCAAATTATCAATTTTATAAAAACACTAACTTCATATCGGATGCTGCAGGTTTTCTTTATGTTTAATGCTGCGCTCAAAATTTACAGGCACTCATTTTGAAGATTTTCTGATTCTCTACACTATTCTATCGACGGCATTATGAACATATCAACACTTTTTACACTATAAGCAAAAAACGAAAATACCCCGTATTTTTGTGCGTTTTCCAGGCTCATATAATTTACTTCTAAGAGTTTGTTGTTAAAATTATGTCCCTAATGACTTATAAACTATTATTTACGTGATGGCGTAATTTTATGCTCCTTAAAAATCTCTATTGACTAGTGTACTAGGATCGTAATCGTCGAAAGAAAACCAACGAAACTTCAAATGAGAACAGAATGTATAACTATAAACAAAAACAGAAATGAGAAGAAAATGCAACTCTGATGTCGTTACGGAATGGATAAATATGCGATTAGACGACAATATGGATCATAACGGCTCAGCTCATATATCCAAAAATGGAAAGGCAACAAAAAATGGTATCAAAACATTTTCTATAAAGAAAAGACAAATAGATTGAATCCTTGACTGTAAGGAAAGAAGGAAGAGAAGAAAATGGCTACTTTCTACTTGTCTTAAATCTAAAATTCCAACGTGACGCCTTCTTCTACTTGAGAAAATCATTAAATGGATATTAAAGACATTCTTATGCACTATTACGGAGATTTCTCAACCTTCAGTAAATAAAAGAATACATATTTAGTCTTCCATAAATATCTCAATTACAAAAATCGTATTTACTTTAGACAATTTCAGTAACAATTGAGGTAGCGATGATTTCATGTTCATGATTTCAACTCGTTAATGAGTATTAAATAAGAACCTTACACAAATTCAAAATATTATTTTTAATAAAATGAAGCCAATAATAAAATTATAGTCCACGTGGAGATGTTCTAAACTAAACTAAATTATCGAAATCGGAACGAATCAGTCAGAATTGTGTAAATTGTTTTTTTGTTTAGTTGAATTTGTTGTATGTTTGCATGACCTGGAAACTTCAATGATAAGACCTTATTATTTTAATGGTTAAACTCTATTCACACACCTGAATAGGTCAAAACACATATGGCGGAATCTTATCGCTATTGCGACAATTGCTACGAAAGTGTTTTCTGTGTGTTTTATGATAATTTTAGACTGAAAATATCGCGACACTATTACTTTGGTTGCATTAATATTTGCGAAAACGTTTAAGTGTAATTTAATTAACAATTATCACATGACTAATGCAAATATAAATATAAACTGAATTACCTAAATCGAAACACTCGTTTTTTTAGTATTATTAATTTTTATGTTATTAGTATTGAAAAAATTGCTAATAATTTGAAATAAATAAAGAGGGGAGTAGATGGCTAAATGATATATATATATATATATATATATATATATATATATATATATAACTCAAAATGGGGCCGTATGAGAGATGCAGAGATGCAAACGAAAACTTCTTTCACTGGAATTCTGAGACATGTATAGTACAGGGTAATTCTATTGAAATTGTATATTTTAATAAGACTTTGTGCAGGATACGCGATACTTAAAACGCACGCACTGTATGGGCCTTGTGTGATATTTTATCAAAATGTTGACGTCTATAAACAGTTGACTATCAGATGCGTCCGGTATTTATTGTGTTATTGTGTAAAGTGTAGCAATGGTCAACCTAATTTTATATGTTCAATTATTTCTAACAAATTATTGAAAATAATAAATTAATTTTTGTTTTGTATCTTATGTACCATTATTCATAAAACGAAGTTCGCTGCAATGTATATTTGTTTATAAGATTTCCCGGGTACTAAAAGTACCGGGAATTCATCCGCATAGTTAATAACTGATCCCTGTCGAAAATGAGGACGTTTCGGCAGGAACATATCTATCTTCTTCAGGTCGATTCGCATAATTTTCGTATCCTTCGGCTTACGCTTCTAGTTACTCGAATACAGAGTAAAGAAATCATTGCTAATGCTTGCTTGTAAGTCCTGATTTGATTAATTTTCACTGAGAAAGGTCCGAAAAAGTGGTAAAAAATGGATTTTTTTCAAACATTGATTATTCTCTTGCAACTACACCTGGAAAATAATAGTTTATGATGTTAAGATGTTTATGTGAGCTCAAGATGAATACTGTCGAATAAGTAGTTATTGAAGAATTATAATTTAAATATTTCAGAGGAATATTTTGCAGCACTCAAGGTATTACTAGGCCAGTCCTATCGGGATATGCAAAATATCTTTTGAAAGCTCATATAATGCACTTCAATTTGACAATCTTGAATTTTCCTTAAAGGCCGGGAAATTGCAGGGATCCAGGATTTTCTTGAGCTGGGGGCACAAGGTTAAAATTATGATGAATTTTATTATTATTATGTTATTTATTTATTATTATTAATACATTTTATGACGCTGTAACGAATATGATAGATATGCAAAGTGTTTCAAAATATATTTTGTGTCCCCATTGAACCATTGCGGTTAATATGGTACGCTCTTCAAACTATCTCTATAAATTATTAGCGGCCCTGAAAAACGTTGTTCTGTCCGAACGTGGCTTGGAGCGGGTTCAGAAAAGTGTTTTTAGGTTCCGTATTTACAATATACGGATTCCCTTATAATATCACTCCGAATTTCTGCCTCTGTCACATCACAGCAATTTTCTCCTAAAAAATCGACCGTCCCCCCCCCTTGATCTCCGAAACTACTGAGCCTAAAATTTTGAAAAAAATAGGAAATATAGAACGTTGGCCAAACTTTACAGGAAAAATAAGGAGAAACCAATAATATTAATTTTGGGGGGGGGCAAATTATAGAATTAAATGAAAATTTAAAAATATTTTTTTCAAACGCATGATGTAATACATCAAATAAAAGATCCCATTCTAAGGAACACATATATTTTTTTCAAATTAAAAAAATAATTAGAAAGATATTAACGAAAATATACAAATACAAATTATTTTTTAAATATTTTTAAAATAAATAATTTAAAAGATATTATCAAAAATATTTAAAAATTTACCCATCCCCCCTTATCTCCGAAACTATGACACAAAAATTTGAAAAAAATAGAGGTGTACCACCTCACATGAATTTTACTGAAAAATAAGGATAAACACCTTAATATGGATTTTGGGGGGCAAATGATAAAATTAAATGAAAAATAAAAAATTAAACTTGTTTCTAACGGATCATGTAATATATCACAAATCACAGGTCTCATTATGACGAATACAAATATGTTTTTATTTTATTTTTTTAGATGAATATTTTAAAATATATTAAAAAAATATTTAAAAAATTACCCATTCCCGCCTTTATTCCCCAAACTATAAGAACTAAGGTTTTTTGTTTACAGGAAAAATAAAAAGAAATCCCTAATATTAATATTGGGGGCCAAATTATAGAATTAAACGGAAAATAAAAAAATATTTTTTTAACGCATTATGAGGAATACAAATATATATTTTTCATATTTTTAAAATTAATTGTTTACCAGATATTAACATAAAGAAACCATACTACCCAAAACTTTGAAAATAATTAGGGATACTGAGGTTCACTGGAAATTTATAAGAAAAATTGTTAGAAAACTCCCATTGTAAGTTTAGGGACAAATTATACAATTAAATGGACAATACAAATTCAATTTTCAAACGCATCATGTAATGTGAATTACAAATATATAATATTTTTAAATCATTTGTTTAAAACATATTAACAAAAATATTAAACATTGACTTAATTCCCACTTTAGAAACTACACTATTTAAATTTTGGAAAATATATTTTATTTGTATTTTTAAATAATTTGAATAACAAATTTAATAATTTATAATTTAAAACTTGACCTATTTTGCCCTTTATCTTCCAATCTACAGAGCCTCAAAATTCAGAGAGTAGATTATAAAAGGATTCCCTGAAAGTATATTAGTAAAATAAAACTATAATGTTAGTTTTTGGGGGCCCAATTATAAAATTAATTGCATATTTATTCTTATAAAAATCAAGCGAATCCTGAAAATGAAAGTGTGTGTATATTTTTTATAAATTTAAAACGCTTCTTTTAAAATATATTAGGGTAAATATAAGAAAATGCACTCATTCCCTGCTTGTCTGAAACTGGAATATTAGAATCTTGAACGGAACCCTTAGTATGCGACTCGCACTTGACCAAATTATTTTGATATTATAATTCGAAAAAATAAAAAAAAATCATCAAAAATAAAATAAATTATTAGAACCTGATCTTAGTGCCACCTACCGTGTCCAGTTGTGCATCTAAACCATCCAGGGACCCACACAAACATACACAAAAAATGTCATTAAAATCGGTCCTGCCGTTTAGGAGGAGTTCAGTGACATACACACGTACACAAGAAATATATATATATATATATATATATATATATATATATATATATATATATAAATATAAATTCAAATTGCAGTTCTGTAAGATTTAGTTACCTTACAATATAGATCTTATGTCCAGTTAATCACACAGTTATAAGCTATCATTGGGAGAAAGATTAAAGTTCCAGCTTTAATTACAACAAAGGTAAAGATTTTTAATAGAAAAGCTGTGGAACCTTTGGTGTGTCACAAATGTAAAAACACAGTTTTGCACCCTAACACCAAACCTTTATTTTAAATACTCAACGCCGTTTCAGCAACTCTAAGTTGTCATCTTCAAGGAGTTAATCAGTTTGTTTCATCTTGAAGATGACAAGTTAGAGTTGTTGAAACGGCGTTGAGTGTTTAAAATAAAGGTTTGTTGTTAGGGTGCAAAACTGTGTTTTTACATTAGTAAAGATTTTTAAAAAATCACTTTCAGTCGGTATTTCAGGCTTATATCTGTGAAAAATGCTCCGAGCAAGATTTGTGAAAACTTATTTTGAAAATTTTCAGATACACCACAACTTTCCCATTGACAGCATTATGATCGCGTCATCACTTTTCACAACATGAACCAAAAAAACAAAAAAATGCAGATTTTTTTAGGTTTTAATGGTCAAATAATTTACTGCTACGAGTTTGGTGTTACAATTATGTCAAACTATTATTTACATAATAGCGTAAGTGGTTTGTTGTAGAATTTTATGTCACCACCAAGTAGAAATACTTGCTGGTGTAAAATAATAGAATGAACGGTTGAGAAAAACATATGACTCGCGTGTATTTCTTCAAATTTTTATCCCACATATATTCAGTTTTTTCTTTGACAAAACAGGTGGATTCGAAGCGGCACTGCGGCAGGTTGTCCAATGAATTTAACAGCTTAAGAAGGGCACAACTGCAAAGGGCCTTCTGGATGCACCTGCAACAAAATCGAATAATTATGCCGTCGAAAATATAATCGGACGTATCGAGTATGTGAATGTGAAACTCGAGGCTTCTTATAATCCATCATCGGTACACTTTATATGTATAATAATGGAGAGTATCCCGCAGTTTTTAGGCGAGAAATTGTGCCCTTTTAAGATTTGTTAATTTATATTCGTCGTGCTGGTTAAATTAAAGTAATATTGAAATAGTTTGCTAAGCTCCTAAAGCGCAGAAAATTGAGCTAATGAGGTAAGATTAATGGGTTTTGATAATTTTTGTTTATGGTATTGGGCGCTCCCACAAAAAAAATGACTGGAACAATTAATTTTCGTGTTAAGGTCTTTCGCATTTCATTTTCACATAATGCAATTCTTACATAAGGTGAGTACGTTTGTAATTAAACACAAGCTTACTCCGTCTTTTTGAAAATATTAAGATTTAAACCATTTTACTTTTTAGTAGAAAATCGTTATTGTAATGAACTCAAATTCTGCTTTTTTCAACGTATCCCCATGAAAATTAGTAAACTTGTTTTTTTTATAATTAGAAAGCTTAATTATCATAAAATACCAAGTTACTTAAAATCTCACTAACTTTTCCATATTAATTCTAAAACTGAGTCATCTAAAATAGTGTTTAATAATGAACAAATTGTAGCAAGGCAATTTCGAAAAATTGCCCGAATTGCAGTGGCAATTATCACTGTCAAAACTTCTTGATCAACAGGACAATTCTATAAAACCGAATATTTAACAATAACTCCAGTTACAACACACATCGATTGACAACGACTCGAGAGTTGGAGTAGAACGTCTCCAAACATAAAAATGTACCACACAACATTCAAGACACTATATATACAGGAATACATATTATAAACATCCCTATCTCTCTAATACCTGTAAGAATTTCTATATAAACAACCAGTAATCCGAAAATTGACTTACTATATATGTTTCTCCTTTACAATTCCAAATATAATAATCAAAGACAAACTTTTCGAGTCTTTTGTCCTTTTTTTAAATAGTTAAAATACCTATTCGATTTGACAAAAATTCTCAAAAATAAAATTCTTAAATTTGGCCAAAAAAGTAACGAAATTGTTAAAAATAAACAGTCATGAAAAATTAGAAGTATTATCATTAATATGTTCTCTAATTAACTTAGAAAAACACTATTCGCTTATATTTGTCAACATATACATACAGTGTGGAATGTGGAACAGCCAAATGGAATAAATTCGATAACGAATAAAGGAGGGTCGGGAAAAACGCTAGGACAAGGTAGATCTGCATTTTTAAATGCACATTTTTTCCAACAAAAAAACAATTATATAGGGTGTGTCATGTGACTGTGGCCAATACCAAGATTCTTATTTTAAATGTAGATCCCTGTATATTATTTATTTTTGTATTCTCCAGAAAATTCTAGACATGATTCATCTACAATTTCCTACATCTACCTTAAACTGTTTCTGAAATTTTAAGTATTTTCAGATTTATTACAAAAAATTAACATCAAAAAAATAAAAATATTTTATTTTACAAATTCGGTCCATTACACTCAATACTTAATTCCCATTTGATATTGATTTGATATTGAGATAGTAAGCAAAAACCATTCCTGCGTTCCTTTTTAGTGATTTTAAAAACACAGTTTTGTTTATTTTCCTCCAAACTCACAGTCTTAGCATCTTGTCTGCCTGCATGACAGTGTTGATCAGTGTCAGTGCTATTGTCGTTTGAATTTCGTTAACTGTACGTAATAATATCAGAAAAATGGTTCATTTAACAGAAATGCACAAAATAAAAATTCTACAAATGATTGGTTATGGCGATAAAATACTGACACAAATAGAAGTTTCTCGTTTATTTCACGAAAATTTTTCAAATTTGCCGTCCGTATTTCAAGGAACAATTAGCAAAATAGAAAAGCAGTTTCGCGAGCTTGATCATGTTAGACAGATAAGAAAAATAGCTGTCAATGCTCTATGTGATAATATGAAATTATGCTTGGTTTCAAGAAACCATATAATTCTGGTCGAAAAGCAGCCCCAGTATTTAACTTTAGCCACACATCATTTTTTCGACTATTAAAGGAAAGTAAAATGTATCCCTATAAAATGATGCCGACTCAGAAGCTCATGGAAGACAATTTCGATAGGAGAACGTATTTCTGTGAATAAATGATGGTCACAATGTACCCCAATTAGAAGATGTTTTGTTTTCTAATGAGAGCACATTTACAATTTAGGATCATGTTAATCGTCAAAATTGCAGCTATTGGTATAATGAGAATCGACACTGGATGACAGAAACATACGCAATATCCTGAAAAAGTTAATGTTTGGACAGGAATTCTTAGAAATCATATCGTAGGTCCCTTTTTCAGTGATGGCAACTTGAATGGAGACAAATATTTAGAACTGCTCCAAAATAATATCGTGCCAACATTGACAAACTTATATCCTGATCCAGTAAACCCACAAGTTCCTGCCAATAGGCCTTTTCATCAGGTGATTGCGCAAGCGCTGCAGCCATTTTGAAATAGCCGTAATATAAAAGTTTCGTACTGTTTTAGTTAACAATGGCTGGGAATGCAATAATATCTCTGCCAAATAATAAATTACTTGAAGAATTAATTGATGGTGCTTCACTTATTTATAACTCTGTGGAAGCACATAGCTGTGAGCAATTAAAAAGATGGTTAAAATGTCACGGACGTTCACAGCAAGGAAAAAAAAGTGTGCTGGTTGAGAGGTTAGGTATCAATACTTGTATTTACTCTTGTAAAAAATCAGAAAAAATAAATAAAAATCATGATTTCATTCGAATTTGCATGTAAAAGCACCTTAATTAATATAAAAATTAACAAATATAACTAATGTCATAATAAAATATTTATAAAATCAACATGACATTTAAAAAGGAGTTGAAAATTCTAAGACTAAAATAATGTTCATATATGCAAGCTAAATTCAATAATTGTCATTAGTTATATCTTATAATTAATTAAATCGAAGATGTATTCAATAAAAAATAAGTATGTTGAATATAAAATATTAAATATTATTTTCAGGGTAAAAATTGGTATAAGAAATAATATACCTGTCGATCCAAATGTTGATAAAGGATCAGGATTTTGTTCACTTGGACCACTTTCTCCAGAAAAATGCAATGAACAAATATAAGTGTCCTTAGTAACATCATCAATAGATTTAAATCGTCTGTCACTTCGGCCACATTTTTTCACCCACGAATCACATTTAGAACATTTTTGACATGTTTTAATATGTATTTTTTGGATGACTTAATTACTTTCTTGCGATATTCCAGGCAAGGCTTTGGAAAGTTTATAAAATAATAGGTATTTGTTTTAAAAGATTTATACCGTGTATCACTTTTGCATACTCCATAACAACACCGCTTTGTTGTACCTTTTCGTACAGACAACATAATTATAGTTTACAGCAAAATTGCTGTATTGAATCCTGACACTTACTACTTTACTTTTATTACTTTTTTAAATCATAAACACATTTATAATAGTATTTATTAATTTTAAGTTTTAGTACGTGGGCACTTTAACACGTTTGTTTACAAATAACAGTACGAAAAAAATGGCTGATGCGAACGCATGCGCACTGAAAATGAAAAGGCCTATACAATATGCCTTCAACAAGATGGAGCCCCGCCCCATTACGAAATCAATGTCCGGCAATACCTGAACCTGGATTGGGAGGCGCGGATCGATAGAATTGCCAGAACTACCTCCTGGTTTGACGCCCTTGGACTACTTTTTGTGTGGATATGTCAAAAGTACTGTATACAAAATAAAACTTGCGATAAGTCATGCCTGAGATGTTGAGTAACATTTCTATACCAAGAGTAGGCAACAAATTTAACATCAAAACTACATTTAAAACAACAAATACGCTTAAATCTATTATAACAAAAACAAAACCAAAAAACGCCACGCAAAACTCAAAAAATTGCATTTATAAGATTCCTTGTGAATGTAACAAGTTTTATATTGGAGAAACCTCTAGACCTCTTAATGTTCGAATAAATGAACATCAAAATTACATAAAGAAACGTCAGTTCGAAAAATCAAAAATTTGTGAACATGCTTGGGACCAAGGCCATAAAATACAATTTCAAAACACAACAATATTACACAAAGAAGAACACTGCACAAAACGAAAATTAAAAGAATCTGCCTTAATTCTGTTAAATGAAAACGACTGCATCGCTTCTACTTCCGTAGATTTCAGTCATGTCTGGTTGCCGATAATTAAAGACGAAATTAACAATGGGCATATCCTTTTGAACAACCCTATATCGGGATAGTTCATGAGGTTTTTTCCTAGGTTTTCCCTTATGACTTTAATGGGATCACTGAATTATCAGAATTCTTTGATCGCATTTTTTGGCAAATGCACTATCTTAAAAAGAAAGTCGTCCCTAGGAACGCCACAAATAAATTCTGAAGACAATTTTTTCAAGTTCTTCCAACTTGAAAAAAAAATTTTTTTGATTTTAATGATCTTTGGAATTTCTTGTGCACCCTGTATATTTAAAATCAAAGAAATTTTTCCTTAGTAACGTAAACATATTTGTCAAAATAATTGTCATATATTTCAATTTTATTTTATAAACTTATATCCATTGAAAACGAAATTCGACAGGATTTTGAAACGTTTGGTTTTAAAATATACACAAGTTTGAACTCTGATGTGGTATTATTCCCAAGAAAATCTAAAATTTCTATACCAGATTAACATGTTGTCAAGACGTTCGCGGCGAGTATTTGGACATTTCCTACATTCAGTTTAGTGTTTTTTTTATATTATTAAAAAATAATCAGTATTACTTATGAGGTTTTTAGTGTAATGTAGCGAATTTGTGAAATAAAATAATTTTCTTTTTATAATTTTAATTTTTGTAATAAATCGGAAAACACTTAAATTTCAGAAACAGTTGAAGGTAAATGTATGAATTATGTCTAGAATTTTCTGGAGAATCCAAAAAATAATTAATATACGGGGGCTTGCATTTAAAATAAGAAAGTTGGTATTGGCCACTGTCACATGACATACCCTCTATATTTTTTTTGTTGAAAAAATGTGCATTTAAAAATACAAATCTCGATTACCCCCCAGTATAAAGGGACCACCCTGTATATAGATTTGTCCATGTACCTCTGAGAAAAACAATTATTCTATAGAACCTAAAAGCAAAGTAATAACGATATTTTTTAGATCATTGTAATTGAACTTTCTTCAACATCTATAAGGAGAATTGTCAATAAATTTGTTATTTTGAAACCAGAGACAGCTACTAGATTAAAGAAAACTAAAGTTTTATAGTCACCTTGAATAAGTCAGTCAGATATAGTCATATTTTTGCAATATACAGTCTAATTATAAAAAAAAGAAGAATTTCATGCAAAAATTAATATCCTATCCGAAATGTGTTTAAGATTTTTTTACTTCTGGAAAGTAATAGTTTCTAACTGTAAAGTTAGCACATTGATTGTAACTATTATATTTAGTCAAAATGAAAAATGCAATTCTATTAGTAATTTTCTAAAAACACAGAAATGCTGGATAACTCTATTAATAACAATAAGTGGTAGCACGCAAATATTTTTTACGATCACAGTAGATAATAAGTTACTCCAGAGAAGGCCTAACGTGTGCGAGTTAGTGATTCATATTTATTTTCCCGGAGGAATCAGGACGCAAGCGGTCTATGGCTTCATCTCACACAGTTTCTCCATTCTACATGTTTGTCATTGCTAAAACGCAAAGGCCAGCGTGGAAGGTGTGACTTGGACACAAAGATCAACAGTGGAACTTAATTTCCGAAGGTTGATACCCTGGCCAAGATATCTATTAGTTAAGGAAAGAGCAAAGATTACTAAGAATTCCTGTATTTGACAAGGCTACCACTGCAAACTACAAATCCTTGTTGCAACTTATAATTTCTAACTCTGTCGTCAAATACGTAACCTGGATAAAAATTTGAACTAAGGTGGAATAATAGATGAAAATAAGATAATCTTACAAAGTGTCCACCTCTTGCATTACAAGAGTCCAGATGCGACATCTGAAGGTGGTGTAGCATACAATTCTCAAAGTCTTGTCAACAATATTTTCAAAAATGTATCGCTATGTCTGTAATTAGTTTTTAAGAAAATACACCCATGATTTTCAGTTTCTGCAAACAGGGTAAAATCGTCAACGTAAGGAATTATTTTTAGTCTGGGGATTCCTTTGACATAATTTTCTTCCTATTTTTTGGAAATAACACCACATAAACTTGAAAGTCTGTATATTTCAAAAGTCCAAACGTTTCAAGGTCTAAATCAGACCCCATTTTCAATGGTATTACACAAAATGAAAAAGAAATTAAAAAAATAAGAAATTAAAAGGATTTGCAATGACAAATATCCTAATCACAATTTGACATTAATGTTTGGCAGGAAGTATTACGCACAATAGTAGAAACTAAAAAGGGATTAGGGGGCCATCCATAAATTACGACACACGTTTGGGGAAGGGAGGATGTGAACAAAATGTAACATCGTGTGACAATGGCCAAAGCGGGTCAAAAGCTTTCTGATCTACATGCAAAAATTTAAAAATTAAGTCGCGAAATTTATTTGTGAATAAAACTTGAAAATATTACTAACTCGATTTATACTTATACGATTTTTGTAGGGTTAAGTCGAGAACCAGAGTAGTGACTTCAATACGTTCCTATTGTCTACTTAACAATTGACTTTCGGCGAGTGATAAGCACAGTTTCCTCAGTTCAACTACTTAAGCATTTTTAATTTATGAAATAGTTTTAAAATTAATAAAAAGATTCATTTAGGTATTTTGTACCGAAAAATTTTTATGCATACAATTCAGCTTATCTTGGTAAAAAAACAAAAGATACAAGATGACGTTAACACCTTATAGAAAAGTTTAAAAAGTAGTGATAATATTGAAGGTGATGTTGATTCGAAAATCAAAAATTTGCATATAAAACTGACGAAAATTTTATTACGAAATGAAGACATGTAAAATAAATTAAACTGCTGTTTTATTTTAATTATTTATAATTATGAAATTCAGAAATATGTGACGTCACACCAAGGAGGAGGGGGTTTCGAAAATGTGACCACCTGTGACTCGAACGGAGGGGGGTTTAAAAATAGTAAAATGTGTGTGATGTAGTTTATAGATTGTCCCTCATATGCATTTCTGTGTTGAACGGATATAAAAGAAACATTACCTAACACAACTTAACATTGCCTTGTATGCAATGCAATTTACATATACTCTGTTTTTGAAGGGGGTACATCGCATAAGGCAGATAAAGTTTTATTATCAAAATTAAGTATTATTACCAATTTGTTTAAAACTGACAAACGGAGACCTGAATATCGTAGGGAAGTTCAAATAGAAGGTTTACAAATTATTTTTCATATATGAATCGACAAACTTAATAATTTAAGGTTACAATAACCTTTAGAAAAATGCAATATTACGGTTCCAAATTAAATTCATTGGGTCGTTTTTTTAAAGAATCTAAACATTGCACATATTTAAAAATGTCTGCAATTTTAAACACCTCTTTTAATTAAACCAGGATTTTTTTAACAAATCTTTTTATCTGTTATGCTCCTTCTTCAAGAAAAGTCAGTCAAATACTTGCGTAATTGTGTTAAAAAATAGACTTAGATAATATTAAGTTCCCTAGCTCTACTCTGAACTTTGTTACAACAATCGTACAGTGGAATTTCCGGTCGGATCTTAACACCATCCTTGTTTTATAATTTTGATAGTTTTAATTGGATTTAACTAGGTTTGTAAGTTTCCTTCCAGTGTCTAAAATTATTTAGCTATTAACGTAAAGACTCTTTATGCCATTGATCAGGTGGAAAGGGTATCTTTCGTTCAATATAGTATTCCACAACATTTCTCGGTTAACGCTCTTGAAAGCCTTCTCAAAATTGGCGAAGGCTAAATCAGTATGGAACACACGGTATTCTTTGTTGATGGGCTATAATATGAATATTTCGTCAAATATTGATCCGGTTTATCTGCAACTCATGTTTCCTCACATATTAGGTTTTCAGTTTTCTGTTATAGTTTTTAAACTGATTTTAATAATTCTAGCACTTATCTTGGAGGCTGTCATACAGTCATATGAATGTAATGAATTCTCTATGAAGCGTGTTGCATAATTTGACGTTAATTTCATAACAAATTTATCATAAGTTTGAGTCATATGCCGAATAGTTTGAAACATATCATTACCTTCACAAAATATTCATTGAAACGCCACCCTATGACGTTTTAATAATTGTTAGCAATTACCTAATCAAACTGGAAGACCAGTATTTATTTAAAGCATGGCGGTGACCAATAATCGTTTCGGTCGCATTATTAAGCGGGAAAATCGAACGAACGTAATTAATCATTTGCTGAAACTGACTGTAAAGTCAATCGAAATGCAACCCACCAACCATCAATACTTCAATAATGTCCTCATTTTATTGCACGAATAGGTCATTCATAGTAATGTAACTTCGATTTCACATTAAATTAAATTATTTTCCTTCACTGGCAGTTGATGGATGTCTATAGAAGTTGGGGTTAATTAAAATGCTATTAGCAATAACTTTTTCTGCATGGGGAAATATGCTTGAGATAAAATCTGTACCCAAAAGTTTTGGTGATTATTACTGTTTATTATTAATAAAACTGATATAAATCTAAAATGCATATTTGGCAACAATGTTTAAATTTGAAGTTTAGGGTTATCAAGTCTAGGGATTTTCCCCAATTTTAAAGAATTTTTTATCGATTTTTTTTAATATTTGGTCAATAGAGTAAATTATCATCATGGATACTTATCCCTATAAAAAAAGTTATTTTATGGAACCAGAACTATGTTTAAGTACTATTTGTTTCAAATTGTCAGACAAACGTTACTTCATGTCACATTTGGTAATCCCGTTACAAGTAAAAACATTAACCGTGGGTAGTTAGTAAGTTTTCGTGAAGTTTAATCGATATGGAAAGAGAGAGACTGAACCGTGGAGCGGAAGCTGCTCAAGAAATATTCATCCAGTCTTTCATTATCCACCTGTCTCTGTTTCTCTTTCTTTGTCTCATTCTTAGTAATTGACACAAATTAGTTAGCAATATTTTGTAACGTTCAAGTATTAATCCTAATGTGTAATTTAGTTATTAATTTAAATATAACTGGAAAGGAACATAAATTATATTTTTCTTAAAATAAAAAATTTGTGGATTATAATAATTTAAACCTAATTGACCTATTTAATTTTCTGACAATATATAATGAGGTCACTTTAATTATAACACATTAAACTATTGCAATATTATGTAAGTAGGCATTTTTAAATATCCCATCAAGCCCCCCCCCCATCATCTGGATTGTATGCTTTCATAGTGTTTGTTTTGCTAAAACTTATCTTCAGCAGTGTTCCCCACTTCCCAATGAGCTCAAGCCTCCCAACGACAATTCTGGATATGCCATTGCCATTCCCTCCAGACTATCATTTTTGGATTAAAACATTGAATACATAAGAATAATTTCTTGGATATGCTTCATGTAATATACAGTATGAGCCATAAATATATAAGGCTAGAGAGGGCGTATATTATTTTTTACTATTAATCCTGTACGAACCATTCGTGCTGCAATTTTAATAATACGGTAATCAAATATATGATCCATCTGTTTATCTTCAACAGGATGTTAAACTGATTCCAAAAGCTCTACATATTAAAAAATGTAGTTTGTTAAACTACCCTGTAGTTCTAAATTTTCTCCATCAACTTTGTATGTTATTACATTTTTACGTTAACAAATGTTCAATGTTTAACTGAGCAGAATATTATTAAAATTATATGATTAGATTACGAGATATATGGTGTTAAACATCGGAAATATCTCCTTTTTCTTATCAGATTTCTCATAATAGACAAGTTTTATTTCCGTTTATTGCAAAAAGTTAATTTTCACATTATCTAACATAAATATTGCTCAAAACAATTACTATTAAATATTTTTAATTATAGACTGTTTCCAATATACGTGACCGGTTTTTTTAACATTTTTTTTTATTATACCGTTGAATATATAAGAAGATCTAATTGCACAATTAATATAATGTTGAACAAATGAATTCTTGGACTTGGCCATATATTATACAGTCTAAATCTCCAATAATGAATAACACTGTATAAACCATGCTTCCTGTAATTTTTATATTAACAAAAACCGTCACATTATATTCCACAGGTTTGCAAAAAACTGTACAAATTTAAAAAAGTAGTTATACAGGGTTACTGATTAATGGTGAAAAAAAATATATGTCTACTAAAGCAATATTTACGACTCACAGCGAATAAAATTTGAACACGTCCAAGACTTCAGTTATTAAACATTATATTAATTGTGCGATTACATCTAATGTACCTGCTCAACGTTGTAATAAAACAATAAGTTTTCTGAAAAACCCTGTTACGTATATTGGAAACACCCTGTAATCAAAGATAATTAATAGTAATTTTTTCTTCTATATTTTCGTCAAATAATGTGAAAATCCCGGTTTCTCCAATAAAAGGAAATATTATACGTCTGTTATGAGAAATCTGAAAAAAGGAGACATTTCCGATTGTTAACACCCTATACCTCGAAAACTAGTAATACAATTTTAATAATATTCTGCTCAGTTAAATACAGACCATTTGTTAACGTAAAAATGTAATAACATACAAAGTTGACGGGAGAAATTCTTACTACAGGGTGGTGCATATGTACAATATTTGCATTAAGTTTAATATCCTGCGTAGTACAGAGAGACGAATTAGATATTTGTTTAATGTCATTTAAAAATTTCAGCACGAATGGCTTGTACAGGGTGACTCAATAATAGTAAAAAATAATATATGGCCTCTCTAGCCATATTTATGTCTCACACTGTATATTATATGAAGCACATCCAATAAATTATTACTTTAACGATGCATTGCATAATATATAATTGTGCAATAACATCTTCTTATGTTTTCAAAGTAATAAGTAAAAAATGTTTTTTCCAAAAAAACATGATACGTATTTTTTAAATACGATATAATCCATCAAAATTTGTGGCAATTGTTTTGCGAAATATTTATGTCCATTATTGTGCAAAGTACGATTTGTCTAATAACCGGAATTAAAACACGTCTATCATGCAAAATCTGATATCAAAATTGAGACATTCTCGATATTTAACACCCTGTATCTCGAAAACTAGTCATAGAATCTGTTTGAGCCCATGGACTCATCAATTTCTAAATCTTACCAAAATTTCAAAAAATTTAACGAAAGTCCATTTTTCCATAAGAAAGTTGCCTGCGCCTAAGAAGCTACTTTTCTATCAATATTTCGTTATATTTTACATAAAACTGCTATACTATTAATTAACTATTTATCATATATAGATTATAAATCTGTATTACAATAAACCTATTTTCAACCCAAATTCATAGGTTTATTTTTTAATACAATTTTATGTTTAGTTTTTAGATAAATTACTAGTTTTTATGTTAGATTTGATTGATATATTCTTTTATTATTAGTATATTATTTAATTATCCTATTATCAGTACTATATTACATATCTTTTGTTTAAATAAATTAATAAAAACAAATTTTTGATTTTATATCTGAAACGAAAACTGAAGTACATTATAATCTATAATTTTAGCTTTTATGGTCTTATAGTAGTTTTCAATATGCTCCAATCTGAAGAACAGGTAACTACGATTACCTCTATTTATTATTGTTGATCAAATGAAACTAATTTCTTTGTTTTCTATCACGGGATTTATTCACCATACGTGACTAGTTTCGACTCTCACGAGTCATTTTCAAACGTATACACATCAATGAAAAAATTGTAAAACTAAGCAACTAAACAATTTTAATCATTAATGAGATCTTAACTAACTAAAGGTACGAACCGAACAAAGCAAAAGCACATTAAGAAATATTATTGTTGTATTATTTAATTATATATTACTACTATATTATATAAGTTATATAAACCTTTTGTTTAAATAATTAAATGAAAAATTTTACATTTTTCATAATTAAAACTACATATTTTTGATTATACATCAGAAAACAAAATTCTTGCAACTGCCATTTCTTATATCAAAACAATCGGTGCACCTTTACGTTCCCCTTCGGGAAGAATTGTTGAATTTATGAGTGCATGCACTTTTCTTGTGTCCAAATGGCAAGACGATGGACGTAAAAAATAGTGAGATACCGGTAGGACTAGTTTGAAGAAACAATTGCACAATGGTTCGTAACGTCCCGTTTGGGAATATACATATATTCGCATTAGAAATTTACATACTGGTCGACGGTATAACGTTTTTCTTTACACTTTACACAATGCAAATATATTTTTTATATCAACCCTTTTCAAAATCAAATTGTAAGTTCATTCACATCATTGTTTGAATTCGAGGGATGGTCGAAACTAAATCTGTACTATATGCTATTTCAGTATTATTTTTTAATGAAAATAATTAGGTATATACAAAATCTCATTATGTGACGTGATTACTATTTTCCAAAAATTACTAAATGAATAATTACTTTAAACGATAACTAGTACCTTCTAGCTGGCAGATATATTAGTTGTCTTATATTTCGAATCTAGGTATATAAATATCACAACAGTTACTTGAGGCAATAAGTAATATTCTCCAAATGTATGACTAGTTTAAAGACTTTATTTAGTATTACAGGGCAAATATGAATACGTTGAGTTATACTGGGGAATTATTCATAAATATAAATAAAAGGTAGAATATAAATTTACTGCAATCAATAAAACAACTAACAAACACGGAAAGCTGTTCCTATAAATTCTCATATACTTTAGTTTATATTGTAAATAGATTTTTATTAAAAGTGCATAGGTATCTTATGCAATTTAAATAGCCTGATTATTGGTAGTAATAGTATTTTCTATGGATAAAATATGCCTAATGAGAAACCCTACAATTTTATTCTTTGGTCATTATTTAATCAACTGCACTAATGCATGATTAATTTAAATAACGCGATTTTTTTGTATGCGTTTATAATTTGTATATTTTATTTGTAAACTCTAATCTAATCGAATGTAGGTTTTAAACATGTTATATAAATGGACATTGTAACCATTTTTCAGTGGATCATAATTCAGAAAGCAACGTTAGAAAGTGAAAGAGCTCTTATAAACATTTGTTTTCACAGTTTCTGAAAATTGCAGTGTTAAAGACATCAAATTAAGATTCAATTTATATATTTTTAATTTGTTATTTACATTATTAATTATTGGGCCTTTGAGATCTTTTATTTTAAACAGTGTGACTCGCTCAGCTAAAAATCAACTGTCATTTTTTAATTCCTCACAGTCATATGTCAGTGGTGACTTTTAGGAGTTATTTTGACAAATAAATAACATTTATATTAAAAATATGTGTTTGTTGTGGTATTTTGAAATAATGCTATAAAATATATTACATTAATTATTTGATTTCGATAGCATTGTGATCCAGTATTTTATTTAATAAACAGTGAATTAATTTTGAATATTTAGAAATTTAACTAAAATTAATAACGGTTTCAAATTATAATCAATGTATTTTTAGTTTTTAATTACTTAAAAAGTACGCACATTGTTAGGTATATGCTCATATATAACTGGCAATAAACAATACTAATAATAAATAATTTGGTCAAGTGCGAGTTGGACTCGCATACTAAGGATTCCGTACCACCTCCAAGATTCGCAGTATTTAGTTTTCTAATTTGGCCCCCAAAAATTAACATTAGAGTTTTATTTTACATAATAAACTTTCAGGGAAGCCTTCTATAATCTACTGTATGAATCTTGAGCCTCTATAGATTGGAAGATAAAGGGCAAAATAGGTCAAGTTTTAAATTATAAATTATTAAATCTGGTATTGAAATTATTTAAAAATACAAATAAAATAAATTTTTCAAAATTTAAATACTGTAGTTTCTAAAATGGGAATTAAGTCGATGTTTAATATCCTTGCTAATATCTTTTAAACAAATGATTTAAAAATATGATATATTTGTAATTCACATAAATATTTTTTATTTTCCATTTAATCGTATAATTTGTCCCTAAAATTACTATGGAGGTTTTCTAATAATTATTCTTATAAATTTCAAGTGAGCCCCAGTACCCCTAATTATTTTCAAAATTTTAGGTTGTATGGTTTCGGAAATAAAGCGAGAAGTCAGAATTTTTTATATCTTTATGTTAATATCTTGTAAATAATTAATTTTAAAAAATATGAAAAATATATATTTGCATTCCTCATAATGAGCCCCTTCATTTGATATAAAAAAATATTTTTTATTTTCCGTTTATTTCTATAATTTGGCCCACAATATTAATATTAAAGATTTCTTCATATTTTTCCTGTAAATAAAAAAAATAGGTCTTATAGTTTGGGGAATAAAGGGGAGAATGGGTAATTTTTTTAATATATTTTTAATATATTTTAAAATATTTATTAAAAAAAAATTAAAAAAACATATTTGTATTAGTCATAATGAGCCCTGTGATTTGATATATTTCATGATACGTTAGAAACAAGTTTAATTTTTTATTTTCCATTTGATTCTATAATTTGCCCCCCTTTTGGTGATAAGGGGGGGGGGAATGAGTAATTTTTTTTAATTTTTGTTAAAATATTTGTTTTCGTTAAGCCCTCTCATTTGATATATAACATGTGCGTTAGAAACAATTTTAATTTTATATTTTCCATTTATTCTTTTTGCCCCCCAAAATTAAAAGTAGAGGTTTTTCCTTATTTTTTCAGTAAACTTCAGGTGAGGCGCTATACCTCTATTTTTTTTCAAAACTTTACAGCTTATGGTTTTGGTGATAAGGGGGGGGGGGGGAATTGGTAAATTTTGGTATATTTTCGTTAATGTCTTTTGAATTAATTTTTTTAAAAATATGAAAAAAATATATTGTATTCCGTCATAATGAGACCTTTCATTTGATGTATTACATGATGCGTTTTAAAAAAATTTCATTTTTAAATTTTCAGTTAATTCTATAATTTGCCTCCCAAAATTTATATTAACGGTTTCTCATTATTTTTCCTGTAAAGTTCGAGCAACGTTCTAATTTCCTATTTTTTTCAAAATTTTGGGTTCAGTAGTTTCGGAGATCAGGGGGGAACGGTCGATTTTTTTTAGTTTTTCCCCCCAGAAGTACCCCTAAAATAAAAATTTAATTTTTAAGATATGTACTCCTGATCGGGTCACCAAACTATACCTTCATACCAAATTTCAACCTCTTCCGTCCGGTAGTTTAGGAGAAAATTGCTGTGATGTGACAGAGGCAGAAATCCTGAGTGATATAAGGGTATCCGTAAATTGTATATACGGAACCCTAAAAATAGGTAACAGATACATAAGGCTGAACGTCCATATTTTAAGCTCACAATTTTAACAAGTTAAAAAGTAACATCAGGAAATTTCAACATCTAATGTCACAATTCAAGTTTCCGTTTACAGAACTTCTTCTTAAACTTAACTTGTGGAAGTATTGGTTGAAGGGTTAGTTATAAGAACAGAGAGCAGGGTAAACTGCAGCTGAAACTCGCCCAATTTTTGTATTGTAATTTTATTTCTATTATCTTATTAATAAAAGACGTTTATTGTTATTATTATTAAATTAGTGTTAATTAGATATTACAATGATTTTCGGATTTATTAGAATCAATTCAATATAACAATTTCAAAACAAATGTCAACAATATTTCTAATAATGTAACTACCAAACACTAGTGGAATTCTTACCATGACAGCTTATAGATCAAACTACTATAAAAACCAATAATTCTATAGCCCAAAAAGATTTTGTTCAGATGATATTTAATGTTTATTTTAATTAACTGAAAATAACCACCCCATGTGGTCAATAGGCCAGAGAGGATTTAAAAGATTTTCCTATCTGAGGACAATAAACATTTATTTAATGTAATTATTATTTTACAACCATTTTTAAATTAAATTAGAGAAATAGAGTACAAGCAGAACTATGGATTTCTTATGGGTTGAATTAAACAAACGTACAAATGTACGCGGGTGTAAACTAAAAATGAACTACAACAACTCGTAACACACCTACATCTACAGAAGAATCCTGCAGAATTTTCTGCAAAAATATTCTATCTGATCTGATATTTAGCGATTTTTGTGCCCTCAGATTTACATGAAATAATGTGGGTAGGTATAAATCCTTCAAAAATAAAAATGGCTGTTTCTAAAAAGACTATTCCGACTATTTACCATTTTTTATGGCCGGTCAAGTATTTTACCTCATTATAAAAGACGGTACTTTAGGAAATTGAAGGATAGGGTTGAATGACATATTTTATTGTTGCCAATATAACTCTTTCCGACAGTAGTTAAAGGATTAGCAATAGTAGTTTTTTACAATTATTGCAAGGGTTAAAAGGTGTATAAAAGAATGTATAGGGTTAAAATTATCAGCAAAATCCCAATACTCTGCAAAACCGTAAAGTCATAAAGTTTTATTGTGGTAAAAGGGTACAGCAATTCATTCAATAAGTTGTAGGTAAGTGTAAAGAGGTTTCTTCACATGTCTTCTGTATCTGTATCGTTAGCCTTATTTAATTTAGGAAATAAAAATAAATAAAAGTCTTGTAGGAATAAAAGTATGTTTTCCTTTATAAAGAACTACAAATATTAATCACCAAAAAATCTTTGTGTTTCTGAAATACATATAGATTTCAAATTTAACTCATGCCTTCTAGTTTTTAAAGAAATTATTATCAGTATTTCAGGAAAAAATTACAAATTGATGCAAGGTCAAAAAAATTATGAAAACCAAAGAATTAGTTACACAAGCGAAGGGAGGTCTATTCAACGGTGCAACATGCATATAATGAAAATCTACCTTATAATTTAAGCATTTTGTCTGAATTTCGGGTAGAGGTTTTCTTTGTTCATACATGTGGTAATTTGTCTACAACTTCAATGCTATTAAAAACAACCTCATAAAATGTACATAAAACTATGAAACAGAAAAGCGGTAAAAGTAATATTCAAGGTCACTTGAAATTGATTATCCTTCTGAAAAACATTCCGCGAAACGTCAAATTAAATGCCAAATCATATAAATTTATGTCATAAGGTAATATCGAAAAATGTTGATCGTACAAGGTCTTTGTGATTTGAAGTGAGTTCTTAAAAAACAAATAAATATATTAAGATGGATTCAGAGAGCTAAAATGTTTTAGCAAACCAGAAAAATAAAGGTAAAAGTCTGTAAACGTCAATGTGAAAGTCAATTAATTTGCACAACAAACTTCCAGATTTTCAGAAAATAATTAATGATTTTATACTGTTGCCACTTTGATTCATTTGAAGTGCGTTCTTTTTTAATATAGCTGCTATGTTGCTGAGTAAAGTTACTGGGAATAGTGTACAAAATTATCGTTCTGGTTTTTTGATCATTTATCTTTTTTTTTTTTTTTGTTTTAGTTATTTCCATTTTACGCAGGATAATAATAGGGGTATTATTCCAAGCTTTCTCTTGCATATTGATTACTAATAAATAAAATTTCTCCATCTTATTATTGGATTATTAATATTGCAATTGAAAGATCTATAAAAAGATCTGGCCCAAACCAGTGCCAATCTCTTTTTTATTTATTAAAGTAGCAACATTTATCTTTTGTAAAAAGGACTATGATCAGAATTCATCAACTCGAATACAGTTTGAGGAAATATTACTCAAAGAAATTCATATTTTAATTCAATCACGAATTTCATCTATCGTCTTCCATTGCTGTAAGTTTAAATTCCCTATGGGTGTGCTTTACATAGAAGTCATCTCCAATGATGAATCCGTGTTCTAGAACATAGTGAAGATATTCATTACGTACTCATTCTAGAGAACAATATACAGACTTTTTAGCCTTTTAGACTTTCGTCGGTGTGTCACCCAATACCCTAAGTGCTCAGGAGCATTTATCCAATTATTATTGCACATTGGCTGCATTTTGGAAATGAATAGTACTATCCCTTGTATGGAATAATACACTACTTACTATAGTGAATTTGAGATAAAAAATACGTCTAATATATACATCTCTAGAAATGCTTTCCTTTCTGGTTAGTAGTACTCCATTACGTTTCTTAATTATTATATTCCACTTTATTGTTCGTCAACTTATGGTAAGTTTTCGAGATTTATTTTTGACTATTTTTAATGCACAAATCTTGCAAGAAACGACCTAGCCCAAAGTTCTTTATTCGTGAATACTAAGGCACTAATGCTTCTATGTAGTCTTCACTATAAAATCACAGAAACGGTCGTGAAAATCCAATGGGTGGTACTTTTTCTGGGGAAAGTGTTCTTTGTGCCCATATAACTTTTTTTCGACTACGCTCCTGGCAAATGACAAAAATTGTAATAAGAATCTCTTATGAATTTGCAATCTTTTTTATTTCTTGCATTTTTTTTTCGTATCTGCCACAATTTTTTTTGAAAAAAAAGGTCAATTTCATGTTTACCGTAAAAACAAACAATCCAATGCAATAAGCTATAAATTATTTCAAAATCATTAAAAAATAAGTAACTTTGAAGACAAAGAGATGAAATTAAGTGCTCAAAATGGCCATCTTGAGCCATTACACAGGAGTCTAGACTTCGACACATATCTCTTCGTATTCGATTGAATCTTGAATAACTCTGCAATAAACAATAATGCGGTTTCCTAGGTCTTCTAGGTCTTGAACAGAAATTCAACTATAAACCAACATTATTAAATGTCCCCAAGGTTGAGGTCCACCTCGACCTATCCAGCGAAATGTTTATGTTTCGTTGAAATATTGACGTGCTGTAAAATGGGCAGGTGCGCCTTCGTGCATAAACCACATTCCCGAACTGACCCCTAAAGGAATCGGATCAAGTAAAACTGGCAGCTTTTCCTTTAGAAACTCAGTGTATGTAGCTCTACATCTCCAATAGTTCCAATCCAGACGTCTAAAGAAAATCGTTCCTTGTGGTGAGCTTCAACGGTAGCATGAAGATATTCTTCTGCCCTATGTGGTTGAGGTAGTTATTAATAATGGCTTTCTTTGAAAAACGTTCGTGAATAAAATATGCTCAAGAAATTCGAGGTGTCTAATTTTATCTAGCATCCAAAACGAAAATGCGAGACGGTTAGGAAAACCACGAGGTCTCAGTACCTGGACTCGTTGTACATGACATGGATGTAACAACTGTTTCTTTCAGATGGCAAATACCATCATATGATCAACACGTATGTATAAAGCAATTTTCCTGGTGCTGCTATCAGGTTGTTCGTCATTTAAATTAAGTACAGCTTCTTCTAATTCTAGTGTTCTAATATCCAGATAAGGACCACAATTATGTTTTCTAGATTTGAAGCTATTTGTTTCTCTTAGTCGTTGACGAAGCCGTCTTAACAAAGTGTGATGAAGGGCTACACGTTGAGGATACATTGCAGCATATGTTTTCGATGTTTCTAAGGAATTACCATTAGAGAGACCGTAGACGATTTGCATGTCAGCAATTCCTTCGTTTGAATAAACCACCATATTGGTGAAAATTCACGAAAAGTCACTCACAACTAAAATTCTGTGTGTCACTACAAATCAAGGACAGAAAAATAACAACAATTAAGTTGTCAATAAGGGAAATTAATATGACAGCCGTCTACTAGAAAAATAAATAAGAGAAGGATTGTTTTTACGGGTCATATGAAATTGAAAAAGACTGCATGTTCATAAGAAATTCATTTACAATTTTTGTCAACATCTTGTACATCGGTAACGAAGCGTTTGCAGCGTTCATGGGAACTTTTTGTCATAAAATAACTCGAAAAAGCACATCTTGAAATCTTTCGCACTTATTCATTTACAGCTTGTATTTATGTAATCCTCGTTAAAGCTGTTTAAGCATTTTTTGTTTCTGCACTAATTTGTTTCCTCTTTTTGTATTTTTTTTTGACAAGTAAGGACTGCAAAATAATGTAGCAACTTGACTGAATCCTGTAACAAATCTTACTTGGTCATTTCCATACCTTATTACATTTTTTTTGGGCTACTCTCAATATCAACTTTCATTCTTCCGCTTGGCAGAAGCGAGAAAGTTGTATCATATTGTTACATTTCCCTACAGGTACACGTCCTTATCTTAAGCCTTTGGTTACATGCGACACTTACGCCTGAGTCGTTTGAATAAAACGGGGCATACCATTTTTTTGGGAAAACGGATTACGAATTTTTCCTATGTTAATTACGCCTTTCTCCCCAAAATGTTGTCTCATTATTATTATGATATATTCAACAATAACACTCTTTTGAACTTCCTTCGTGGCAGAGTGAGAAAATGGTGGACCAATATCTGTCACTAGCGTCCAATAAGGGATCTCAACATCTGTCAGTGAGATATTATCGAAAGAACAATAATCCTATTTAATTAAATATATTAACTTTAATTACGTGCATAAGTACTTTGTTGAAACTATTGCTATAGTGCTAACTGGTTATTGATCTAAAATGTATTGGTTTATTGCAATACACTTCCGGAGGGAAGTTATAGTTTTAATACAAAAGAATATTGCATATTTCAAAATAAGAATAAGAAGACAAAGTAGCTAAGCTCTTAAAAATACAGAAGAGGTGAAAGACAAAATTACCTGTAAGATTCAATAGCTGCAAGTATAAGTACCTGATCATACCGAATAACACTGCGGCGATGAAGAAAAGCTGGCAAGCGAAAGGCATGAGAATAGAGTAAAAACGGAGTGAGTGGAAAAACAAAGGACAAACAAAAATGTTAAAAACAAGTTCCTTTGAGCCCATTGCTTTCAACGATGTATGCGATTTCAATAGATTTCAATAGACATTATAAATGAAAGTAATGTACGATAACAAAGTCTCACTTAACATTAAAAACCAAAAGCGTGTTATAGCAACAAATGAAAAATCGTAACAGAAAAAACTTAATGACGCAAAATCTTAAAATTGTTACAGCAGCCCTAAATAATAAAAAGAACAAAGCAAAACAACCATTAGGCATATCTATGTTTACATTCTGGCAAGAAAATATTAAGAACTGCATATACGTACACTCAAAAAATATTTTGCCAAACTCCCGCTGTGTTATGTGTACTGACAGCAGCAGATTGCAAAAACATCTAACCGGGGATAAATCTGAATGCGTTCACATCGCAGTGATCGCACTGATTTTAAAAAAAGTTCTTATGCTCGTAATTAAAGTTAATATATTTAATTAAGTAGGAAGTATTGTTCTTGGGAAAATATATCACTCACAGATGTTGCTGTCTCTTATTGGACCGTCAGCTAGTGACAGATATTGGTCCACCATTTTCTCATGAAATAGGTTGAAAAGAGTGTTATTGTTGAATATATCCTATTCATAGTAAGGCAAAACGTAAGAAAAACTCGTTATCCGTTTTCCGAAAATGTTACGCTCCGATTTTCTCGCTTCTTCCATGTTCTATGCTGTATACATGCATCAAAATACGATAGGCATAAGTGTCGCAGGTGGCCAAAGGGTTAAGATAAAGACGTGTTCCTGTAGAGAAATGTAACAATATAATACGACTTTCTAGCTTCTGCCAAACGGAAGAATGAAAGTTAATATTGAGAGTAGTCCACAAAAAAATGCGATAAGGTATGCAAATAGCCAAGTAAGATTAAGAACAGGAATCATTCAAGTTTGTACATTATTTTGCGGCCCTTGCCTGACCATTCGTAAACCTTATGCCTATTTTTTTGTGGACTACTTTCAGTATTCACTTTCATTCTCCCGCTAGGCAGAAGAGTAAAAAATCGTGGCATATTGTTACATTCCCTTACAGAAACACGTCGTTATCTCAAACCACATGCGAAACATTGTTTTTTATGCTTAGTTGCATCATAGAATTGATGAGATTCGAAAATATCGGAACAAAATATCTTTTTTTCGAAAAATGGGAAACGAGTTTTTCCTGTATTAGCCACGCAGTTCTCTAGCTAATTTCGAGTTACTGTATTCAACAATATCGCATTTTTCAACCCCCCTCGAAAAAGAAGAGAGAAAATGGTGGACCAAAATATGTCCCAAGCTGATCTCACCCTAAATTAAATTAGCAGTTACTCATGTACCAGATACTATTAAGCTAACCCTCAACTATAAAATTCATCCGTAACATATTCATATTACAACGATACTGAGATATTAAAGCACTGAAGAAAATATTTATTAATGAAATATCACAAGTTAGTTTTCGATAATTAAAAAATGTAAGTCTCCTCAATAAATTCTCAATCATTCACTTCCTTTTACCAAATTATTCCGCTTGAACATGCTGATGATAATTGCTGCTACCCTTCATCCATGCCACCGTCTGCAGACAGTTTGACCTACTTCCATTCCTATTGTTGTAAACCCCAGCGGTTGATCAATTTGTACAATCGAAGAATCGAAGATTAAAGTAAATTTGCCTGTCGCTTTTGTCAGGAAAAGGGTTTAAAAGGATATGGGCTAAACAGGTGTTCGATCATTAGGTGGCACGATTTTGAGTTATTTTTGATTAAGGAAAACGTGGCAGTTGTTTCTCGCATTATTCTATTTGAAAATCTCATCAATGAAACAGAAGGTGTGAGGACTGGGAATTATAATCCAAAACGACAGTTTCAGCAACTGACAGAAACTATTTGTTATTTAACTATTAGAAAAAATATATAAGATAGACGTCAAATACAATTAATTAATAAGCAAATTAAAGATGAGCTCAACATAGTATCTATATATAAATAGGCAAAGACAAAACGATTAGGTACCATTTTCTCCTCTGTTTCTCAAAAGATTTTCTTCATTTTTGTTTTGTTTAGTAGCTACGGACGACCTTCAGTGCATAATGCTAATATTAATATATAATATTGGTTCGTTCATTAAATAAAATATAATAAAAATTAATTATTTACGTCCATAATGTCAACGCCAAACAACTGAATGTGTCGTCGCCGCCAGACTCAAAACATTGAGTAATTATATATAGAGGAACCAATGCTGTTATATACTTAGAGCATGTACTTCTGGAAGTGGCATGCAAGCGTTGTTATTGTTCAGTGGTAAAGTAATCGTTGTATATTATAATTATACAGGGCGATGTTTAAAATATAGAGTAGAGTGCAATTATAACTAATAAAATAATTATATAGGGAAGCCCATTAGCGGTTGAATTTACAGGGTTCTTGGAATAGAAGGTGCAGTAGAATTACAATTATACAGGGTGGTGCAAAAAATATTATGCAGAGATGCATATACAGGGTGGCGGAAATGGAAATGCAACATTTCGTAACCCATAATCAGTTGTATATATAGGGTGAGAGGAATTATAGATATACAGGATAATGATAAAAAATGTTAGAAAAGGAAACGATTTATAGAGTAGCCCACGAAGAGTTCCATATATATTATGATTGAAATATAGGTGGAGTAGAATTATAGTTACAGAAGATAGTTAAAAATTTCATAAACAAAAAGAGTAAATATGGTGGCTCAGAGGCAGTGGCATATACAGAATGGTTTACCGGGTGGTTCAAAGATGTTAATAAATATTATGCGTGGTCCATGAGCAGTTGCATATACAGAATGGTGGAAATATGTAATGAGATGGAATTATTATATTGAGGATTTTAATAAATGTTAGAGAATTGAGTGCAGCTATAGCTATAAAGGGAGGTTAGAAAAATTAAATATGTAGGGTAGCCCATTAGCGGTTGAATTGTTGTCATATTAAATTAAGAATTACGAATTTGAACACAAATAAAGTTCTATGAATTATATCTGAAAAAAACTTGAATTTTGTTACTTATTTGTAGAAGCGAGATGTAAGACCGACATCTTGGATTTTCGAGGAAACTATCACACAGAGGTTCCGAATCTCGATCCGTTCCGTGTAATTGCTGTTCTCCCTAAAGTCCTAGAATAGAATGTCAGGATAAAATTTTCAGGTTATTTATCCTGCCAGAGATATTGACATAATTGCTCGAATTTCGACCACTGGGCGACAGCTAGTTTTAATTAATTTATATCAATTAAAAAATGCCGTTTACAAACTATTACAGACTGTTACATTTTATTGCAATGAAAACGCTTTTGAAAGGGGTATTGTGTATCTTTGACGGTTAGAATTATGAATTATTAAAAAAACGCATTAATTGTGGAGTATATAAAATATTTGGAAATATAAATATTATACCCTAACCGTTAGCAGTTAACCATGTTGACTTTTCAGTAAACATATTTAATTTTCAAATTATACCAATTATTTAGAATAACGAATAGTTTCGAAATGAAAATAAAAACAATTAGTAAGTGTTAAGCTTGATAAATAAGACGATGTATTTTTTTAAACGGGAGCCCATATTTTTGAGTCCGCAAGGGAAAAATAAGAAAATTTTGAATTCGAACATGACCTTGTCTATAACTAAAATTTGAGTCTGGTAGCCAAAGAAGCTTAAGTCAATACTTTACGAATATGGGCCGCATGGGTAAATGACAAAGCAGAGTTTCAAGAAATTATCCAGAATGGTTGGCGGCTACCTTGGATTTCATCATGAACTTTTTGGTCCTATTGAGTTTAAGTAAATTTTTTAATGGGAGTGGAAATGGCAAAAGAAATTACATTCGGACATGACTTCGACCGTGATAGTCAATGAAGGTTGACCTCTGATAGTCCATGAAGGTTAAGTTAAAGGAACTAATACGGTTTACAAAAGCAACTTTGTATTCAACTGACCTTGACTTATATCTTACACTATCCATTTAATCTTGAAAGGACCCTCAGGACCAAGGGCACGGCCAAGGTCAAGGTCATACTAAAATGCAATATGTTCAAGTTTTTCCATTTCTGCAGTCAAAATTATGAGCACCGATGTTGCAAAAACGGTATGACCTTCAAATGTCCTTGAAGAACATAGTCAAAATCAAAGTCACCGCCAAGCAGCTTAGAAAATTTGCTAAATCTTCCGTCTTATTCATTTTTCCATGCTTCTCCATTTTGTAAGGTATCAAGCAAACCTTTACATCATTACATGATCAATTGCGTAATTAAGATTCGAATTAAAAATAATATAATCGGTCTCTTTTTCATTACATTCGAAATATTATGATTTTCGAAAATGAAATGCAGAATTTGTAAAAAAGCTTATGGATTAATAAATAACAGAGTACATATTAAAAAAGATTTGGAAAAGACAAATGTCCTCCAGAATTTAGGAAAAAACAAAAGGCCTACAGATTATGTGAAACTTCGAGAAGCCCGGACACAGGTGCAACCTTTGTGCCTTTAAGAATTTGAACTAATTTGTTCTCTCTCTTTGTAGAATTACTTCTTGAACTACTAGAAACATCAAATGAATGAGACAAAACCCTTGCTCTTAGGCTTCTTCGCCTAACTGATGAGACCCATAAGGTCGAAAGCTTGCACATCCATCCAAAAACATGGTTGGATTTAGGTGAAACCCGAAACCCAGTTTACTGCTTCGGATTCATGACAAAAACAAATTCCAAAAGTTCTTTGCTATTTTTTGATTCGACATCTCAAAGAAATCTACTAAATTCTGCTTGTCTCATGGTACTTTCCCTGGCTGAAGAAGACGAACCTAAGTCGAAACAAGCTCCAAACTTTACAGATTTTCGAACCAAAGAATACTTTTGCTTCTTTGGATTCTCAGATTTTTGCTTTGAACAAAAGGAACCGCGCCCCAAAATTCGTGGAGATTTGCGAAATTCCGAAAATTCTTTGCTTTTGTCATGGATCCAAAGCAGTAAACTGGGATTCGGGTTTCACATAAACCCAACGAAATTCCTAGGTGAATGGGGAAGCTCTCCGACCTTACGGGTCTGATCAGTTAAGCGAAGAAACCTAAGAGCTAGTGGTTATGTTATTAATTTGAATACATATTACTAAACAACAGACATTTGGGATTATAGAGGAAATGTCATTAATTTGAGTAGGTACATATTACTAAACAACAGACGTTTGGGATTACAGAGGAAATTTGATACAGTCCGCTCATTTCCTGATAATTTCAACTCATATGTCATAGGTAAAAAAGATGATATAATAGTATGAAACGATGAAATAGAAAAGCCGAAACAACGATTTTTACATTTTCGAAACATTTCTTGGAAGGAACCTAAAGTCCCCACAGGAGCAGCTAGACCTAAAGTTATCTCAGCCTTTAAAACAGGAAACAAAAATGAGTGTAGTTACTACAAAATAGGTTTACAAAACACAGCATATAAAATATACAAAGCACACAATAGGCTATTAATCATAACGAAAAATCAGATAAAGAAAGAACAACAGTGATTTGGTCTTCATAAGTATTGAAAACACATTTGATATTCGTCCTGGGAAGCTTGATCGAAAAAGGTTACACCAAACTTGTAGTTTATAGTAATTTTTGAAACTGTATTCCCAGGATTTCCTATTGTACATAAGGAAATCTTTCAAAGCGTTTTGACAATACAATGTTTTCTTATTAGTAACAAATATCTTCTGAAGACGAGAGATATAAGACCGACATCTAGGATTTTCGAGAGAAACAGCACGCAGAGGTTCCGAATCTGGAGAGAGTATTCAATATCTCTGACAGGTGAAGTAACCTCAAAATTTTATCGTGACATTCTGTCCTAGGAGTTAAGGGAGAACAGCAATTACACGGAACGGCTCCAGATTCGGAACCTCTTGCGTGCTGTTGCTGTTCTCCCTTAACTCCTAGGACAGAATGTCACGATAAAATTTTGAGGTTACTTCACCTGTCAGAGATATTGAATACTCTCTCCAGATTCGGAACCTCTGCATGCTGTTTCTCTCGAAAATCCTAGATGTCGGTCTTACATCTCACGTCTTCAAATTTAACGAAATGTGTCAAATACATAAAGAAGTGTTCGAGAGGACATTCAATTGTGGGAATCGCAACTGATGAAGGTTCCCTAACCAGAAACAATATATATATTGGCTTGCGTACAAAGAAATGACACCTCCAAGAGAGTATTAAATATCTTCTGATTGATTAAAACGGAGAAATAACCGATCACAATTTTTAATCTAATTTTACCGGCCTTTGCCATTATAACATGACATAAAATGTTTAAATTATGCTCATAAAGCTTCTAAAAAGTACAAATTCCCGAAAACAATTTTTCTAACATAAAAGTTGTAAATTTCAGTTTATCGAGTCCTACATATTTCCGAACAAAATTAGCAATAAAGTTCAGATTGTTATTTTATATATGCTTGACTTTCACATAGACTGAAGCCATATTAAAATGTTTTCAACTTCTCAAATTACCGTTTCGCCTACATTTCGTCTTTTCATTAATTTTAACACAAAATATCGTATTCACACGATATAAAAAACCCCTCTGGGCTGTATTGATATGACCCTTGTTTCCAAATAAAAAGGCAATATATGTCAACAGATGATGAAGGCAAATCCAGCCAAGCGTGGGTCCATGTTTAATTTAGGAATCGCACAAAAAACATATGTTCGGCATGCATAACGTATATATTTACCTATAAGTTTTGCGTTCGTTAGAATCGAGTAGAGCCCTATCGATTTCGTGGACACATCTCTCATTTAAAGTTGTCAGCAAGACTTTATAAAATGAGGTTCTTGTATGTATGCAACTTTAACATGATTCATACAGTGATGTTTATAGCATAACTTACAAGGCCGTAGCCAAAAATGTTTTTGCGGGGCTTGGCAATTGTTTATGAACGGATATGGATAGTTTGAAACCAAAATATTTGTATAATGTAATTTAAAAAGTTACTTTGTTAAAATTGCATGTTTAAACGCTAAACACTAAATCACAAAATTTTGGGGTAATTGAACTCCCCTAATCCTCCAATCACTGGCTACGGCCTTGATGTCTTAGCGATTCACTTACTTAAAGAAACGTGAAATATCTGACAAAAGTTTTCATACTTTTAATTTTAAATTTCCATTTTATTTATTGTATTATATTACAAATAATTTACAACATATATGAATATTATAGAGCAGCGTAAAAATTTAAAAGTTATAACAATAACATAAAAATTTCAAATTGTGATGGTTTCAGTGTGATACATTGCAAGTTATCATATATCCCTTGAGAATGAATAGTATAATGCCATCATTTTGAAAATAATATCTTAGTTTTTTCTTTCTCACTTCTTTTCAGTAGCAGATAAGTATTTAAAAGTTGCAATGGAACACAGTGCAGTAGGGACATTTTTGTAAACTGCCCGGAGTACTAGTTGCCTCTTTCAGAAATTCTGCCTAACGTATGTTCTTGAAAAATAAATCTGTATAATATGATTAATCAGTCTTCCTGTCTACAAATATGTGTGGTGTGTTTGAAAAAGTATAAAAAAATATGGAGTTTTATAACAGAAAATAAAATGAAAAGGTATGAAATTGATAAAGATAATGCTGCATTTTTACAGACAAGAAAGGTATAGTTGAGAAATTTAATGATTTTTATTCTCTAAATCGGGAACAAAGGAATGATGGAATATACTTTAGAATCTTAAAAATGACGGGACATACTTAAGATGGCAGAAGTAATGCCAGTAAACAAGTGAGGAGAACAAGCATATTGGCGATATAACGCATCTTAAATTTTGCCATCATTTTTGAAAAAACCAATTCATAACAAAATATTTCAGTCGCGACTGAAATACAGAAGAATTTAAGACAACTAATTTGGTTTTGTTAAAAATTACAGAACAGCTGAAGCGCTTGTTTCTAACACTGATACTATTTACAACTGTTTTGACTTTGATGAAAAGGTTTTTGCTACTTTTACAGAATTTAACAAGGCATTTAACACTGTAAATCATGAAATACTACTACAGAAACTAGATGACAATGGCATAAGAGATAATGCGCTTGAAGTTCTGCAAAACTATCTGGGACGTAAGAAATAATTGATTCAGATAAATTTCTAACTCAAGCATAGTATGGGAATTCCACAAGGAACAGTACTTGGACGGCTTTAATTAAAAATAAATATAATTTTTTTTTTTGTCCTCTAGTTACAGTATATGCTAACAATACTGTATTTTAATGCTTTATACATAATGGGCTAACTGTCAAATGTCAACAAAACAAAATATTTGAATTATGGACGTGCTGTTGACAGCGTACCTGAGGAAACCGAGACAGAGATAAATATAGCCCAGATAAATAGAATAAGGACATTTAAATATCTGGGAGTAATAGTAAGTGAAAAGTAAGAAATAAAATATTGTCTTTTTATTCTATAAAAAATTAGCCATCTTCCTGTGAAAATACTAGAAGCAGTGTATTTTGCTTATGTAATTAGTGTTAACTATGAATTAATATTATTGGGTATTATAAAATGTCATTTCAGTCACTTGATATAATGGTTTAACTGCAATTAATTTAGTTTAAAGAGTTTCAGTAGCTGGCTATTGTTCATGGCACACCTATCTATATATAAATAGGCAAAGACAAAACGGTTCGGTACCATTTTCTCCTCTGTTCCTCAACCAATTTCCTTTATTTTTGTTTTGTTTAGTAGCTACTGACGACCTTCAGTGCAGAATGCTAATATTAATTTCTGATATTGGATTATTCGTTAAATAAAATATAATAAATAATTCATTATTTACGTCCATCCTGTCAACGCCAAACAAATAATACTAACAGAAATTACAGTGCCGCCAGACGGTCAAAACTGAAAACATTGAGTAATTAGACATGGAGTGAGCGAGCGTTAGATGCTGTTATATTCTTAGAGCATGTACTTCTGGAGGTAGCATGTCATACAAAAATATCGTACCAAGAGTAAAAAGGGAGGACAGTAGAGAGAGCAAGAGGCTATCTCATTCGATTAGGAGATGCAGCCAATGAACTACATACTGCACATAGCTCTTTGGATGCAGCTCTTAATCGAGTGAAATTGCATTCTGCCCTCTTTTTCTAGCCTTAGCACGATTTTTGTGCATTGGCTGGCTCCCGCCAGAAAGTACAAGCTCTATGATTTGATTGGTTGAAAGTGACAGGCTAACGCTTTTTCAGATTATCATGCGAAGACTGGTCATCTTGGATAGTTCAGCATAAAGCCTTGTTATTGTTCAGTCGTAAAATAGTCAATATAGTAGATCAGAATTGATTTTTCAGACGTGTTTCAGTAACTTTCATATTAAATGTTCTGTTTTTAATGTGCATTTAATTATTTGATTAATATATTATTATCACAATCTTCCCGAAGGTGTTGTGTAAAAAGTTATCAGTCAGTGGACAATAGAGAATGTATTAAATATTGAAGTTCTCATGGGGTTGTTGGTCATCTCTTTGCTTTAATATTCATGAACTCGATTGAAACCATAAATGACGAAAACTTTTAGGTTTCCAGGAGCGGTTCCAGCCAAAAATTTGGGGGGTCATTCATGTGTCCGAAATATTTCGAATACCGATATTTGATTACATTTTTATTTTTTCTCACAACTTTGTTCCTTATAAAAATATAGTTTTACAATTTCTTGAAATAGGGTCGAATTTCGACCACTGGCGACCACTAGTTTGACGAGACAGGCTCGTTTAGGTAGGTAATACCTTAAAATTAACTCAATATTTCTGTTTTCCCAATAAGAAAGACTCATAACCCATGAAAGAGAAATCTTATAGTAAAAAATATGTGCTAGGCCACTTGTGTCATTTAAAAAAGTGAAATATTCGTGTTTGAAATTTTTTTTTTTTCGGAACGCCTTGTGTATATAAGCAAACTAACTCTAAGAGTGACCATTTATTTTACTTTACTGTGAACCTCTGAACTGTCCCTGCAAAATTTCAGTTATTTATTGAATTAATATTAAGTGGTCAAATGGCAAAATCTCTCCAACGAAATTAAGAAAATATTTTTTATAGATATCAACAAAAAGCACAAAGCCAACGAAAAAACAACAAACATAAATTCCGCATGTAACTGATATCTCGAAAAATATTTCCAGAATTGTAACCGCTCAATATTTATTTAGTGTCTTGAAACAACATTTCCCAAAGTCTGTGTAAACTTTAGCACTGATACTGACGAAGATAAATACTCATGTGCTAATAAAAAGGGACCAAATTTTTTACATTTCGTGAATAACAAACTGTCAGTTAGTTATTATTATATTGTGTATCTGTATCTCGCAAAGTAAATTAAACAAATGAATGCGGACAACAATGTATTCAATTTTTATTCATGTGCTTTATTTACACAATTTTGAAAACAACAATAATAAGATCCACTAAATAGTATAAGGTAAAATAAATTAAGGTCATAGATTTATACTAGGAAGTAATCACATAAAAATTAAACAAATTATTAAATAAATTACTTACTAAATATTCTATGCCTCAAAACTTTCTACATGTCTAAGGAAATATAGTATTTAATCATGTGCTTTATTGCTTAAAATTGAAAAGGAACAATAACTAAAATCCTCTAAATAGTATACGATAAATTTAACACAGGCTATAAATTTATGTGAAGAATAATAATGACATAACAAACTTGGATGCTGTTTGCACATATGTAAAGAACAATTCTATGAAATAGTATTATTAATTTATTGTCACTGCAGAATCTGACGCTTGTTGTTGGATCTGTAATCCTGAATGTCCTCATTATTACCTTTCTTGTGGATTCGTATTATGCTACTCCAATCTTCTGGTTAGTAAACAGTACATTCTATATGTACATAATACGCTTCTACTAGTTTTTCCACGCACACATATTTTAGTTGTTTAGCCGTTATTCACTTATTGCCAGCTATCTCACCATTTTAAATGTTCTTGGCTGTTGACTCCACTTCTTTCAACAGTACCATTTTTCTAGGGCGTTACATGTATCCTTGTAGAATTTGGTGGGGGTAGGGACGTTGCGATGCTACTTAAATGATACCAGTTCAATACTTTGGTTTCGATAGTGGGTATTTTTGGTATCGCTACTTTTTCTTGCGATACTTGGAGATCCAGATGAAAATTTTTCTTTCTATACCAGTATCTCGATACTTCTTTGTGACTTTGATACTCTGACGGCGTATATTTTCGCGGACGTTAGGGTTCTTCTTCTGCTAAATTGGTATCGATACCTTCTTTCGATACCAGTATTAATACTACCTTTGTTTCGGTACTACTAACGATACCGGCATCGATACTTTTGTTTCAATACCCATTGCGATACCAGTGTCGTTACATTAGTGGTATCGCAACATCTCTAGTGACCAGAACCAGTATTAATGTCAGAGTATAAAATAATATATATATGAATAGAATATGTTTTTGAAAGGGACAATGGTAAACTAGGGAGAAGATATGAAGTTCCGCAAATTCTAATGATTTTTTTGGTCCTTCTCTTATAGAAGAGAAATCCTACTTACAATTCAGTTCCTTGATAGTATGAGAGGTTGTCTCCTCGCATAACTTATACCGATGATATTCCATTTGAACTTTGCTGTACGTACGAGTTTTGCAAGTTACACTACTTTTTTTATAAAAACATATTCAAAAATTTGAAAACCACCTTATTCTTCTACAAAGTCTCCTTCAATTTCAATACATTTCTCGTATCGTGGTAACAGTTTTTTGTTCTTCTTTCACGTCCTCTTCATTTTCGGAACCGTATTCCTGCAATATGTTGGTTTAGCTATGGAGAAAGATAATAGTCAATTGATGCAAGGCCAGGAAAGTAAGGTGGATGACCCAAAAATTGTCTATCCAAGTTGTCGTGAAACAAAAACACTATTTTACTCAACAACAAAAGAAAGGTTTCTTTTGCTAGGAATAGCTGTTGTGTTTTTCAACACCTCACAATAGGGGGCAGCAGTTATCGTCGTCCCTAGGGGGTCGGACCCTAGGGACCCTCTTATTACGATTCGACACTTGGAAAGAACAATAATGATTCTGATGGTACTGCCCACAACATTCTGCCTTATGTTTTATGTTTTTTACGAATTATCTCATGGGCCATATTGAGAATTTAAAAGACAATCACTTTACAAAAATCGTCTTGTTTACTTCATTCTTTAAATGAATAGAACTGAGAAATGTATGTCGTCACTCAATTTATGAGAGAGGTGGGGAGAGACTGTAAAGGTAAGATGTCGCTTTATACATTTCGCGAATAAAATGATCTGTCTTCATAGAAAATCTCTAAATATATAGAATTGAGAGTATGTAAAAGGTCAGATAAGAAGGATACTTAAGATTCAAAAATAAAATGTTAAAATCTCAGGAATGTCAAACTACATTAAAAAAATTGTTGTGGTTTTTAATTGACGAAATTACCTATGTCAGATATATAGACCACATATAGTATAATCTAAATATCAATCCAAATAAATTATATTTATTTTGCTAAGAAAATGTCGTACTGATGAAAACAAATCCTCCAATTTATCTCCACAGAGGAAGTCGAATGCAAGTTTATTATAACCCAGAATGAAGACTGGGACGGCAGTATCCTTCTAGTAGTTGTCCTTGAAATTAAAATTCCAGAAAAAAAAACCCTGAACCCTACTTAAAATTCAGCAGCACCAACCCTTTATGTCATAAAACCCTTGCCAAAATAAAATAAAAAAAACATAAATTGCGAAAGCCCTTTCTTGACGGTAACCCTATCACTTTATTACCTGTACAAAAAATGTCTCACCCTTTAAGTTTATGACCCGTCGGTTTTGCAGAATTATTATAACCCTATCCGTCTGAATGCCCACTGTTTTATTACCCTTGCAATAATTGTAAAAAAAACTGAACAATTGCTAATCCTTTAAGTAAAAAAACGTTAATATAGGAAAACAGTTACCAACCAACGTGAAGATGCAATTTGACCATATTTTTACAGTCAGGTAAAAATAATTTTAGCTTCATAAAATTTAACAATACTCACAAATACTAGAAAAGCCCAAGTTTTTTCTATTTAACAAACCTAAATTATCCTAGGCGATTATTTAATTATTAATTATACAATCCCGTGAAGTAAGTAAAATTATAGGAATATTTTGGTATTATAACACCTCTTGCTTATATTATCGTGTGGAGGTAAAATAAATAGCAGTTTTTAGGTATTAACCTCAAGGCAAAATCAACATCTTAATTTTTGGTTGTTGCACTTAATATCATGTATACTATTGAGTTAATGAAATAAGGTATGTAATTGATCGTTCTTGGGTTCTCGTGATGTGTATGTTTTATTGGTCTTGGAAAAGATAGTTTTTCGACATTTTGACCGTCTCTCACTCATTTTCTTCGAAATTATCGATGTTATCACTCACTAAGCGTATTGATCTGGTCCTGCTTCGCTTTAATGCTATGCAGCGGCAGGACGTGGTACGTCAAAAACTCACAACATCTCCTGAGCATCATACAAAGAATGAATAAACACCCGGAGGACATATTACTGAGTTTTTATGTTGTCTTCCATTTTACAAAGGTACCTGTGATTAAGGCCCTGCACTACATCGACGAAAAGTACCACCCTCCAGAACATATTACCAATGTAGTTAACCACTGCTTATCAAACACATATTTTACCTAAGCAAGACAACGTTACAAGCAAACTGAGGGCGCGCCCATGGGATCCACAGTCCTAGGAAATCTTTTTATGGCAAAGATCGAATGACAGGCTCTTCAGAACACAGAGTACCAGCAGACGACGACACATTTATAATATGGCCACATGGTATAGAACAACTTCACCAATTTCTGGATCATCTAAACAAAATCATTGAAGTATGATACTGTAGAGTGAATTAGGTATAGGCGTTACTGTAAGTGGCAGTGTAATAACAATAGAAAGAGATAGACAATATCAGGGTGCGCTTGCTATGTCTCTACCCAACCAATAGTCGAAGTTGTAGGCGTCACCACTGACACTGACCAATCAGGAACGACCCGCTTATTCTCTCTCTCTCTCTCTCTCTCTCTCTCTCTCTCTCTCTCTCTCTTTCTATTGCTATTACATTAATTTCACTACTTCACTTGCTCTACAGTATAATACCTTTATGAACAAAATACACCCGAACATTACATTTTCCATAGAACACAATAACCAACTGCCATTCCTCGACTTATAAAAAAGAAACCCGGCGAAACCATAGGACACACGGTATATGCAAACTCGCACCATCATCCCACACAGTTATTCTCTGTAGTTAAACCAGATCCAAAACTCTAGGAGACAACGAAAACAGCAATGTCGAGGTGAACAGATGAACATTTTGAAGGCGGCATTAAAATGGCGATAACCACCACATAATACAGAAAGCACTTACAGAGAAACCCAAACAGAAGACAGAAACTGAAATCATCTCGACAGCTTTTCTCCCTTTTTGTACGGTGTACAAGGGACAAAACTGGAACAGTCCTAGCTAAACACAAGATAAAAACAGTTGGAAATACAAATTTATGACAATGTAATTAAATACAAAGTATAAAACCTATAGAGGCAAGGTTGTTGTCTGTATTATATAACTTTTTTTTCTTATGTCAACTTAAATGTCAATCAAACTTTCAATTTGCAATTTACATTTGCAATACATATTTTAGAGTCACTGAAGTCAGAATCTACTTTAAAACGTTTGTTTTTTTTTCAATATACAGCTTTTTATTTCAATTGTGGTGTAAGATGTTTAATAGTTTAAAGATTATTACGTTTAAAGATTATTATTTGTATACTAATTATTGTGTTTACTTTTGAATGTGTATTTTTTCTACTACAATGTGTCTGATGTATTTAATTTAAGTTAATTATTTGTACTAGCTGTCGCCCAGTGGTCGAAATACGACCAATTGTGTCAATATCTCTGGCAGGTTAAGTAACCTGAAAATCGTATCGGGACATTCTATCCTAGGACCTTAGGGAGAACAGCAATTACACGGAACGGATCCAGATTCGGAACCTCTGTTTGATAGTTTCCTCGAAAAGATGTCGGTTTACATCTCGCTTCTACAAATAAATAAAGAAATTCAAATTTTTTTCAGATATAATTCATGCAATTTGTGTTCAAAATCGTAATTCTTAATTATGACAACAAAGCAACCGCTAATGGGCTACCATACATATTTATTTTTTCTAACCTGTCTGTATAGCTATAATTGCACTCAATTCTCAAACATTTATTAAAATCCTCATTATAATAATTCCATCTCATTATATATTTCCACCACCCTGTATATGCAACTGCTCATGGACCACGCATATTTTTTAACATTTTTGAACCACCCGGTAAACCATTCTGTATATGCCACTGCCTATTAGCCACGGTATTTACTCTTTTTGTTTATGAAATTTTTAACTATCTTCTGTAACTATAATTCTACTCTGACCTATATTTCAATCTTCATATATATGGAATATATAAATCATTTCCGTTTCTAACATTTTTTATCATCATCCTGTATATCTATAATTTTCACCCTATATATACAACTGCTTATGTTACAAAATGTTGCATTTCCATTTCCGCCACCCTGTATATGCATCTCTGTATAATACTCTTTGCACCACCCTGTATAACCGTAAACTGAAGAATGTTTCAATAAGTTTAAATTGATGTATTTTACTATATATGTGCTTAAAGATTATTATTTGTATACTAACTTATTGTGTTTACTAAGTATTTGGAATGTGTATTTTTTTCTACTACTAATGTGAATCTAGCATTCTGTGAAGGTCGTTAGCTACTTTAATCGGTTAATGGTTATTTGTATTTGCAAAATTGGTCTCGACGTATAAATTTATAACAAAATAACTAACTAATAACTAAAACGAATAAAGTTTAACATCATTCTTCTCTCCGTTGGTATGAACATTAATGGAATCTAGGAAATTGTCCCAGCTGTTACCAAATGGTATATAAACTGTTCTTATCTATTGTCATTGTTAATTCTACATCTTGCTAAGTTTTAACAACTTATTGTTAAAAATTTAGATCTTAGTATAGCTTTATTCTCATTTTGGCTCTCGAACAAATTAGCAGAATTGTAACAAAAACACACTGTATAAACGGATATCCGCAAAATTAAAAATAATTTATGCAAAAATGACTACTTAGTGTGAGACACCCTCTATAATTGTATGCAAATCCATAAAACATTTATTGTAGAGATATTATATTTCATTTTCAATTTGTGGTAAAACAAACATTTTTGTGGGGATAATCGTGTTTTTCCTAGCCTGCGTGAAACCCCATAAAGTATCCTTTCGATATTCAAATGTTTGGCAGGAACTTATGGGTTTTCATCAACATGTGAGTCATTCACACACTGCTGACTACCGATATCATGCAACCGGAGTCTCCACTCCCAAAAATTCTACACCCTAATGGCTGATGTAGGTGTCTCATTTGCATGTGAACCATAAACGAGTCTTTGAATATCGGAAAACGACCCAATAAAGGCCTGAGGTAGTGCAAACCGGTCTCTATGCACCAACGACTTTAGGGAGTACGATATAGTCGAAGATGTTCTCTTTTCGAGATCAGCATCTTCCAGAAAAGACGCTTTTCGAGTGGAGTAAAACCGAGATAATGCACTTGAACGTGTCTGAAATTAAAAAAAAAATCGTGGAAAGAGGTTAACGACCCATCCTAATCTTAGAAGTGTTGGATCCACGGCGTTCGGTTTATTCTCTCTGATACGACAAATATTTAACCTTAGAGCGTGAATTTTATTATCTCGACTGACTTACATTATTTCGTTAAAAAAAGAAATAGTTCGACGAAACGGTAAGTACTAACGCACTTTACAATAGGAAATTTGGGTTCGATATATTTGGTAAACAGATAAGTAGTTGTTTTTGGCCAGGACGCGTTCGAAGCTAAAATTGACGATAAGGATAAGCATTGTGCGACAAGTCTAATCGGTTTAAATATTTGTTTAATGGCAGTTTTAATACGGTAACAAATAGGTAAACATCGGAATTTTTTGCGACATTACTGAGTGGTTTTAGAAAACAAATAATTCGTGCAACTGTCGTTCGGTCAGTCAAAAAAAAAGAGAATTTTGTATCATTGTTTACTACCTTACCATGCGGGGCTAGCTTATTGTCTTTTTTTTTGAAGCGAAAGCTTCTTAACGGAGGCTCACAGTTAAACATATGAAAATAGATGAGGAAGGGAATGAAATGAGTAACTTCAAATTTCATTTGTTTCGACACGTTCGACCCGACACCACGACTGACACTACGACCGACACCACTCAGTACATTAATCTTAAAATATCTCTGTGTAAGAAACAGGGACCAGGTAATATATTGCCAGTCTCTTCTTTTATAAAAAATCAATAATATTTAGGCAATAAACTAAAATAGCATCCAATTAAAATACAATACCTGCACAAAATTTGTTGTTCGTTCTAATAAAAACTCCAATCCTCTCTTTGGGGTATCTTAAATTAGAGACTTGACATACGTCAGAAGGCTTCATATTATAAAGTAAACATTTTACATTAAGACTGAATAATAATTGAAATTTATTGCTTGGAAAAGCTTAACATGTAAAAGTTCAAAAAGTTGTATTCATGAATTAATATTGTTGTATTTGCGTACCTTTCGTCACTAGATGGCGCCACTATTAATTAAACTGAAGAAAAATGTCTTTAGGTTTCATAATAAGAAATTTCTGGAATGACTGGCACATTGTTATGAAGAGCCACATTTCTTAATATGGTTATTTTCACTGTAGACAGAATTTGACCTATATTAAAGCGCTGCAGCGCTATGGGTAAAGGATACTCTTTAGTACACCGTAACAAAGCTGCAATGTACGTTAATAACGGCCTTAAAGCATATACTTGATGTGACTTTAAAAACATAAACAAAATATTATCGTTTTATTATATTAAGTTATTATTAATACCAAACCTTAGAGCATATACATCTTATGACATGAGCATTAACACTGTTAAGTTTCTTTAGTCCACCTTTTGTTATATTTTTTGCATCGGATATTAATTTTTGGTCGATCAGGCATGAACTTCAACTGGTAAGTTAATGAATCGTCAATTTCTATATTGCTTGCTAAATAGATGTATGATTTATTGGGGTTGACTTTTTAAGTATAAATTGTTATTATTGATGAGACTGATTCGATTATTAATTTAATATGTTATAATTAATGTGAGCTCGTTATATAGATATTATTAGAATATTAAATAACTAAAGTATTTGAATTTTATTTGGCACTTATATTTAAATTAAGAATTAAATTACACATTAGGCTTAATACTCGAGTCGTAACAAAATAGTGACAACTATTTTAATTCTCCTGAATTTGATATCCATTAATATTGATGACACAAGGAAAGAGAACCAGCGACTGGGATATAACAAGAGACGGAATGTATAATTGGATAGAAGCTTTCCCTTCCATCGTTCAGTCTCAATTGGCTGCCGCTCTTTTTTCTGTTACTAAATAGGCTTTACAGCAGGAACTTAAGAAATATCACATGCTGACAGAAGGTACCTATGCTAGTAAGTGGAATAAAATTTCACATCGTAGGATTTGCAATAAGTTATTGTTAAGCAACTGGAAAAATCCAGGCCATCTCACCAACATAGGCCCTAAAATGAACATTGTCGTACTGAAAAAACAAAATATGCCCAAATTTTTACTCAATTCTCAATTCCACTATATTTATTTCATTCCTCACATTGCAGTCAACAAATAGATTCTTTATATTTCTTAATTTTAGTCTCGTCATTACATATATAACTCACCTGTTTAGAATTTCTTAGATTTAACAATAAAGATTTTAGATAAAGTGGCAGTTGTGAGAAGTGAGTTATACCAAAAGTTATTTAACACCTACAAAGAATATTATCCAGAAAAAAAAAACAACTATAAAATTGATACCTAAAACGGAAAAAAAGGTTGTTCCTCGAAGAGTTCAACATGGGTAGCACCCAAAATTACAAAAAACCTACATCATAGTCAAACAAACTGCTTTCAAGTTGGAAGAACTTGAAAGAGTTGTCATCAGAATTTATATGTGGCTCCTAGGGGGACTTTGTTGTAAAATAGTGCATTCGCCAAAAATGCCATCAAAGAGGCCAAGGATGACCGAGAAAAAAATGGAGCCTGGTGGAAGAACGACGAGAAAAAGATCATACACAATTGTAGTCTACACTGGTAGATTTTAAGGTTTGGAGTCCCGAACTTTTGGAATTTTTTGTTTTGAGATTCAATCTTAAGCAATTAATCATGTTTTTCATAAGAATAAATTTTATATTTATACGGATTTATATATCCTGGAAATACATGAACAAAAATATACATTTTGCAGTCCTAATTAGCCCATTACCAATCAAAAAAAATTGTCCAACCCCCCCCCCTCCCGAAGTCCCACCCCGAAAAAAAAACCTGGCTACGGCCTTGATGTTAGGTCGATGTAGCTCGGAAATACGGGCAAAAAATCAGTTGCGTTGCATTTGATAACTGATTACTGGATAAATAAGTTAACTTATTTTTTTAAACAAGTTTTATATACAGGGTGAGGTATTAATCTTGAGACAAATGATATCTCGGGTGGATTCGATTATATAGAAAAAAGTTACAGGCAAAACTTGTAGGACATCAACGGGGCCGTTGTATGGTTCATATTACGACTTACGATCCTTCGTAGAAGTACGGCTTTTTTCACCGGGAGCGGTTTTTTTAATGGAAATATCCATTTTTAACGTGGTCATCGATGGAAAATATACGTATTTTGTGTTAATCAAATTTTCTATTTAGCCCATATTTTGGCCATAAAATGGCAAAAATTTTGGAGGGGCATTTACCCTGACACAACAACTATCTCTGTTAGATGTTAGATGTTATCAAAAAACTTTCAGGCCAAAATGACAAAGCACTGAAGGGGGCGGTGTGTCTTTTTTTGACCGAAAGTTTTCTTTTAATAATTTAATATTTTTGTTAGCCACTTCTTACCCCAGAGCTTTTGTTAGACATTTTTCGAAAAAAAAATTACAGTTAAAAAATGGGTGTAATCCATTAAAAGAAAACAACTTCTGGTCAAACAACACTTCCGGTCAAAACCGGAAATAATAAATAACAAAATACGTTTATTTTCCATCGATGACCACGATAAAAAATGGGTGTTTCGATTAAAAGAAAACCTCTTCTGGTGAAAAAAGCCGTACTTCTGTTAGAAATCGTAAGTATGAACCATACAACGGCTCCCTTGGTGCCCTACAAGTTTTGTCTGAAACTTTTTTCCATATAGTCGAATCCACCCAAGATATCTTTTTATGTCAAAATAAATGGACCACCCTGAATACACATGATTAATCAGACCAATAATTACTATTGTCCCTTTAATTTTGAATAAAATTAATGGAAATGGGGGAATTGCTATTGTGTTGCGAGAATTTTGTTTTCTTTTAATTATTTGGCAAATTATTCAGTACTAGTTCAGCAATTTTTAATAAAACGAGTTGTAGTTGTGTTGAAAATTCCATTGGTACAGACATAACAATCTATAATTTATAATTTAGATTTACACTAAAAAAGTAACAGTTTTAATTTATTCCTTCTATTTTTGTTAATGTGATGAGAATAAAAGTGATAATTGTATAAAAGAAACCGTAAAGAGGGTAATAAAACTTTTGTTGGAATCGATGAATATCCACCATAACCAAGTCTCAAATCAGTTCTACTCTTTTTTTACAGCTCCATATAAAAAATGCTTTATCAGATCTTTTGCCGAAATTTTAGAGGGTTTTGCGGTTTTTACGATCGGATCGTTTCTTTTTTCCGTTTTACGACAGCCCTAATTTCTTTAAAGAAGAAGAATTGCTCTACTGGATGATGGTTTTGCAATATTGAAAATGCAAGCGGGAGGTACCGACACCCCATCGTGAGGGCATGATGTTTGGCAGATATTTTATTCAAATGTTTATACAGGGCGGTTAGCGAATACAATGGGGTTCATTGTGATTCTAATCTGTTCACTTAGAAGGGCATCATCCTGTTAGACAGATAACTAATTTGTGGTGTATCTTAAGCGAGATTAACTTGTGGCTTGTTCAGTTTTAGGTGGCACACTGGATTTGTTAAAGTGACAGTTACATCACTTAAAGCCATAGTGGTTTAAAGGGTTAATGATATCCTTATACATTAATATTGAATGATTTTATTTTAACTAAAAACTTAATTTTTTAATCTCTCTCAGGAATGAATATATTTTCTAGCCAGGCATAAATGAGTAATGTTGAGTTTTAACTCCAACACGATTATGTTACCTGGAGGTAAAAAACTTGAAGTTTTCATAAAAGCTAAAACACAAAAAATATGTAAGGGTGAAGACCATTGCCCAAAGATGACCTCAAATGAATTATTTTTTAGGTATTCTTCCTTATATAACATTATATTGAAAACTATGAAATAAAATTCATCGCACTTCCATTACTAATTTTAAAAATACATCCTAGGATAACTAATTTTCATAAATAAACTGTTGTTTTTCGGAATGTTTTGCCATGTCCTTAAGGAATTACTTTAACAGTCCCATCTGCAACTGAGCCAAAATAATATTTTTCATAAATTGAATAAAAACACTGTTATGAAATTTATTCATAAATGCACGTAGACATCAAGCCTGTTCTGAGACTAAATATACTTACTAAAAGCTATCAAATATTTGGAGTGGCATAAAATCCATTTTTTATGGACGATTTCTACACAGGTCTCAATTAAGGTTGCCACCCGTACTTTTAATAAATTATTGAACTTTATTTCGGCAAAACGTACTGTATAATTTATCAAGGGAATAAAGTATGTAATAATACTTTATTTTAACTGTTTCCATTTTTTAAGATTTTAATTCTTCTTCCTAACATGAACAAAAATGTTAATCTATGCTCATTTTTCCCAATCGAATAAACGGAGACAAGATTTAAAAAAATACATAGAATAGATTGAAATTTTCATGAACTCAAATGCTAATAGAACTAAGATTTTGGAAAGCCATGAACTCACAATGCCGTATATGAGAATACCAAACGAACTATTCTGACTTGTTGTTCTTTATATTTATTGATGTGATTCAAAATGAAAATTTGATTTTCTCATCAATAAATATAAACCATGACAACGAATCAGAACAGACTTTGAAACGTTTGGTATTCCTGCAATATACGTAGTTTTATTTCTAATCCCCAAAAAAACATAAAAGGAATATGCCACAAACAACGTTTAGAAGAAATTATTGTCTGAGTTTGGAAGACTGCCCAATGATTTCACAAAATTTATCATTGCTGAATAACAATGATAATCATGGCTTGATTGATACAATTTTGGATGTATACAATAATATGTACAATCTTAGGAAAGATATAATTAAAAGAAAAGAAGATCTATTCTTTGGGTACCAAACTGGACAAATGATTAAAGTTACCGAGATGTCTTCATCTGAAGTTAGTCGGATAATTTACAGAAATTTGACTTTTTTTGGACAAAGTCGTGGTGTACCTAGACAAGTAGTTTAATTTCAGTCACACATATTGACTCTATTCATTGAGCAACATAAATGAGCATTTTTTCAGATAGTTGAAGCTATGAAACTACAAAGATGTAATATTAATATGGGTGTTCTATATGAAGATTTTTTCATTTAAAGACACAAGTTCATTCTAAAGACTTTTCTGATTACGAATATAATATATAAAATAGTGTTATTTCTGCTGCCAATTCAGCATTTACAGAAATATATTTTTTAAGAATGCTAAGTGGAGGGATATAATAAACCAGGCATCCCTAAATTTAATAAAGAATGAACAATGAACTATTAATATATATTAATATGGAAATAACGTTCAAGAATGTTGTTTAAACTTCTATAATGACCAATATTTGTTAGATGTCGCTTGAAGTTGCAAAAAATATGTATGAAAAATAAATGTACTTTATTTTTAAAAAAGTTGGTAACCCTTATCTTAATTACAATTTTGTTGGATATTTAACGTGAAGGTGACTACTTTTGTTTCAAAATAGAAAGTCTGTCCGCACATACATCTACATCCGAAGCAAATGAACTAAATGAATTGAAGTTGTCCCTCCTTAAAAGAAACTTTTATTTTTATCTGAAATTTTCACATTATTCTATACATATTTCAACAAATGAAGTTTTAAGATCTAATGATATATAAGTAAAGTACACAATGAAACTAACAAAGAAGAAAGAAATTTGTTGCCTATAAAAAAGTCAGAATGAAGTAAATGAAATGTCCACTCTTATTATAATAAACATATTATTAACCTTTTAGCTATTTTTTAACTAACTTAAAGCTTGTTTAAAAACGTAGTTATTACATTTACTTATTTCTTACTTTATAGTATAATGTATTGTATAATAAAAGCTGTTTTTATACATATACTTTTATTGATTTCCTTTCAACTCCATCATTAGAGCGTGGATATCGTCTAGGATCAAAACAAATTAAAATTACAAACACATGCAAAGTTTAGGAAGAAGTGAACACCTTTGTGTGGGTCAGATTTACTACTAAGCATGGACATAGCTGGGGGCGAAGGTGGGCACCGAAGCCCCCCTAAAAATCTGGTGAACATCACATCATTAATACAACCGATTGTTTGCTGAGGCTGTTGAGCTGGCCGTCTGCCCTCCCCCTAGGACAAATCTCTAGGCCATGCCCCTAAGATTTTGATATGAAATATCGGGACATGTGAGGCTAAATAAATAGCAAACCGAAGACGTATCAGATCACCAGATCACTTTTCACGTCTAATATTTCTTATGGGGTCGTTCATAAAATAATTTCGCATACAAAGGGGAGGGGGGTCTCAGTTAGTGTGAGGGGATGTGGCAGATGGGATGGGGGTCTAAAGAAACGTGACGTTCGCAATGTATCAAACATTTCTACCTTAATTTTCCTCTCGACAGTTATTGTTTCATTTTTCTGTTAAGATAGAAAATCATATTAAACATATGATTTCCTTTGTATATATATAAATATATTTACGTATATATTTTAGTCACAATAGCTTATTACTTGGTAAATTTACTTATGGTTTATTTTTCGACATCGACGTCCGTCACAATCGGTTCATTTATACATCCAATATTATAGAAAAAAAGCGCTTCCACGTATTCTGCGCTCTCCATTCAATATCTAATGAAAGTAAGACTGCCTATGAGATAATATATATACAAAATTGCTGGGCTACAATAGAACCTGATTAACTCGAATTTCAAGAGAAATGCTTAACATTTCGAATAAAAGAGTTAGCGTTGCGAGTATTTCTAGATATACAAAGGTTTGTACTACCACAATTTTAGCTTACCAAAGTACATCTTTTAACGGTTCCACTATTAGTAGGGAAGATAGAGCGGGATCATCGAGTAGTGTTCCAAAATGGGCGTTTGCGTAGAGCGTTACCATCAAGCTGGCGGACAGGGATAAATTTGAAGACGCGAGATGTAAGACCGACACCTAGGAATGACACCTCGAAGAGAGTAGGGGTAAATTTATCAAAAATAGGGGTGAACTTCGTCATTAAGTAAAGAGAACGCCATTTGTATCATTTTTTGGCTTACACAAAAGAAATCATAATCCAACAGGACGTACAGCTAAATGAGAAATATATTTTTCATGACGTCATTAATGTGGTCTCTATGACGTCAACCACAATTTTTTTAAATGCGAAGCCACATTTTCCTTATTGATTTGGAAAGAGCGGAAAATTTCAGGTCCGAATATGACTTTGAACTTGACCTTCAAGATCAAAGTTTGTTTGAAGAATCAACCTATTATATCTAAATTAGGTGTACGGGGGTTTTCGACATCGCTGATTTCGAATCTGAAATCAGTTTTTCAAAATTCACAATCCAAGATGGCGGACCAATTTTTTGAAAAAAGTCAAACAATTGATGCACAACCAATTAACCGTAATCGATGTTTTTAATCCTGATCCGAAAAATGACTCATTTAAAGAGGGTATTCCAATTTAAAAACAAATTTGACATTGAACTTGGCCACTACTTGTTTTGAAAATTATCAAAAACTGATTTCATATTCATAATCATCAACGTCGAAAACCTCCGCATACCTAATTGGGGGTAGGTTGGTTGATTTTTTTTTCAAATTGCCAATTTTCAAAATCTCATTATGAATCTAAAATCAGATTTTTACAAACCAAGAGGGCAGATCAGTTTTTCAAACAAAAACTGATTTCAGATTCGAAATCAGCGACTTTGAAAACCCCCGTACACGTAATTTAGCTATAATGGGTTGATTTTTCAAACAAACTTTGACCTCGAAGGTCAAGTTCAAGGTCATGGTCAAAGTCATTTTAGGACCTGAAATTTTCCGCTCTTCCCAAATCAATAATAAAAATGTGGCTTCGCATTTAAAAAAATTGTGTATGACGTCATACTGACCACATTAATGACGTCATGAAACATATATTTATGTAATTTAACTGTACGTCGTTTTGAATTATGATTTCTTTTGTGTAAGCGGGAGTGCCGGCAGAAGTGAAAACTTCAATATTAACGTTGTGTTTAATTATAAGTACAAAAGTACTATCATTTATGAGGTAGAATACAATATTTATTAAAAACCTACACCGATTATTTATTATTATCTTATTTCATTTATTTTTAGTCGAAATTATTTTTTGGTAAACCTACACCGCAAATGGGCTTATTGTGGTGTCATGAAAATGTAGGTTAATGCTATAAAGTATAAACATATTACAAATACTACATCTATTATGTGTAAATACAGACTCGATCGAAACCTAATCTTATTATTAAAATTGTATTTATTACTATTATTATTATTCGTTTTTTTACGTTTTATAGTGCTCAGCTTATAGCTGGTTTTCTTGACGGCAGTTACGGGCTAAAGCCAAGTAAGAGTTTTTCATCTAGTATATTTTTCAGTAGTAAGTACTCACTCATTTTCTTTGACTACTTCATCATCACTTTTTTCATTAATAGATGCACTTTGTTCAATTTCCATAATTTAAACAATTCACATATACGAATACACAACAGTCAAGCCGACAGCTGTCACCATCCTTAGATACGCGTGGCACGCTGTACATAAACACACACGGACATTCGCGCAAGCGCCCTGTGCCGCCTAAACGGAGCAACACACTCAGGCACGGTAGAAAGAGTGGGAGATACTAGTTCCTCTCCCTTCCCCTCGATCTTACGCTTTTTCGATCAGCATCACGTGACCCTGACGCGAGTTTGGAAATTTTTACCCATACAAAAAAAAGTGCTCAGCGCCGCTAAAGAAGTTTTCACTTCAAAAATGGGGCTAATGGCGTTCTTTTTACTAAATAACGAAGTTCACCCTTATTTTTGACAAGTTTACCCCTGTTCGCCAGCTTGATGGTAACGCTCGGCAGACGCCTCTCGAGAATTTGATTAAATGCATCAAAATCTTGTATGCAGCCAATTTTGGAACGTTTACTCGATGATGAGCATGACCAAAAAAAAATACCACTTTCCCCCCTGTAACTCGGTTATCACTTCCACTGGCGCCTGCCTAGAAACGTAATATAGTTCAGGAATTGAACTTAATACGATACATTCTGTCCATTTTCAGGATGACGAGCAAAAACCGCCTCTATCTCTTAGACTATATAGTTTTATATATTTATTTCATTCCTCACTTAATAGTCAACAAATTCAGACTGTTTACATTTCTGAATTTTATGCTCGTTATTACGTATAGTACTCAATCTACATTAGTATTTCTTAGATTAAAATTTTGGAAAAAATGGCATCTGTGGGAAGTTATTTAACGCTCACAAAAAAGTTATTCATAAAAAAACAATTAAAAAATGTATACCCAAAACGGAAGAAAATGATTTCTCGAAAAGCTCGAGACCTATTATGCATATTGGGGGGTGAAAGCAGAACAGATATATGAAGATGAAGTAAATCTAGCGTCGAAAACAAAGATACTGCAAGATCGTTATAATAGGTCTTTATTGATTTTATTAATATTTATATAACATGAGTGGCAATGTATCATCTAGGGGGCGGGGGGTCTAGTTTTATGACGTACCATTTTGCAGAAGACTCGCAAAATATGTGACACAACCTGACGAAGGAGAAGGGTGGGGTTCCAAATTCAAACTTAGTTGTGACGTATTTTATTAACGGCTTCTATCTCAACGACAAGTTATATAATTTAAAAAACAATAAAAAGAAAACCATAGAAATAATTGAGAGTTACACCAGTAGAGTTAAGAAAAGGTTGCACGATAAGCTCAGGAAAACACCATTAACATGAAGGATAAATATTTATCTAACTAGGTAAAAAACACAACACATTGGGATAACATATAGGAGACAATGGGTACATGCGCAAGCAATATGACCGTCAAGAATGTAAAAGTAGGAATTTTAATCCTTAAACGCGATTAGACAAATCATACAATGTCGAGCAAATGTTGCAATTTTTCTATATAGAAATATCCAATTACAACGGTACAGGAAAACTATGGAACTCCAAAATCAAATACATTCAATAAATAAACAAAAAGTGAACTATTGTGTTAGGCAAACAATGAATATGAAATTGCCCGTAATACTCTCTTTCTGAATTTGAATGTGTACTTTTAACAGTGGAAACACAACGCAAATCAGACTACACTTTAGTTAGATAAATTCAGGAACAATATTTAGTAATAAAAAACATTCATATTATTATTTTTGAAACTAAAAAAAATCGTACCTAATGAATGACGTAGCGATATTAAAAAAAACGAAATTTCAATATTGAAACAATATTTGCACTTCCAATCAAAGGTTTTTGGGAATGTTACTAATACTTTGGGGTTAATCCTAAGAATGACAAAAGGCAGCATATAAGAAGGCTAATAGGTACACTCATGGGGTAACAAAATCCCCACCTGGTAGACTACAATATGTAGTCAATTGAAGAAAAATTATTGAATTTAAAAATTGACTATAATTTATTTATAAACTTAAAGTACATAAATAAATATTTCCACCGTTAGTATTTTAAATATTTTCGGATCACATCTTCAAATCTACGATTTTCTGGGTGAACAATTACATGTGATGAAGATTCCATTTCTCGAAGGTAATAATGAAAACTGCTCATTTTAATTTGAAATGTAAACAAATTTGATTGACATTAATATTGAGTACCTATTATTATGCCTTCAGCCGGTTAGTTTTGAAACAGGTTTCAGTTAAAACTGGATCTAAAAATGATGCTGTTTTCACTTATATTAACAAAATCATTATGTTGATGATATTGACGTCTCTGAACTGACATATTCTTAAAATTTCTAATTGTATTATATCGCCAAACTGTGAGGGCATGTTCACTGTTCACAAATATTAAAGATTTTATTAAATGTTTGTTTCGATATAGAATTTTTGGGTTTATTTATTCCTACATTTGAATTCTTAAACGTAATTTCTTTACGATTGAATTAGGTTTTGAAATGTGGTTTACGATATTTTTCAAAGACAGTTTAAACATTCAATATGTTGCAGAATTATTATTAAAGATGCTGTATAAACAGGATAGTTGTTAAAAGAGTCTGGGTATCTTGAGTCTCAGTGATACTATTTCCTCTGAATATAATGATTTTACTTAACTTCTATTATTCTATGATTATAGTTTTAGGACTACTTTTCAATGTATGAGGTTACTGAAGGAGGTATGACTAACCTAGAGCTTTAGAACTGTACTGTCAATTCTTCACAAATATTAGATTACTTGAATTGTCGTTTCATTATAGAACTATTGTGTTCTTTTATTCGTACATATTAAGGTAAATATATTTCTCCAATACCAATTTTCTTGCAACTGCAGGATTTTCTTAAAAATAATTTCTTTAAGGATGGATTATGATTTGAAATTTGGTAATTTGGTTGGCGACATTTTTGATTTTAGAGTATTTCTTATTTAAAACACAGTTCTAACGTTCAATATGTTACTTAATTATTTCCGATCAATCCGAAAAATAAGGAGAAATACCTAATATTAATTTTAGGGGGCAATTTACAGCATTAAATAGAAAACATAAAAATAAAATTATTTCTAACGCATCATGTAATACATCAAACCAAAGGGTTCTTTATGACGAATACCAATATAAGTTTTCCATATTTTTAAAATGAATATTTTAAAATATATTAACAAAAATATTTTAAAAAATTACCCATTCCCCCTTTATTCCCTAAGCTATAAGACCTAAAAATTTTTGTTTACAGGAAAAATACGAAAAAATCCCTAATATTAATCTTGGGGGCCAAATTATAGAATTAAACGGAAAATAAAAAATATTGTTTTAACGCACCATGCAATACATCAAATGAAAGGGCTCATTATGAGCAATACAAATATATATTTTTCATATTTTTAAAAATAATTTTTTACAAGATATTAACAAAAATATCTAGAAAATTCTCATTACCCGCTTTATTTCCGAATTCATACTACCTAAAATTGAAAATATTTAGGGGTAGTGGGGCTCACTTGAAATTTATAAGAAAAATATTAGAAAACCCCCATAGTAATTTTTGGGGACAAATTATAGAATTAAATGGAAAATAAAAATTCAATTTTCAGACGCATCATGTAATATATCAAATAAAAGGCTCATTATGTGAATTACAAATATATTAGAGTTTTAAATCATTTGTTAAATAAAAAGATATTAACAAAAATATTAAACATCGACTTAATTCCCACATTAGAAACTACACTATCGAAAATTTTGAAAAATATGTTTTGTTTGCATTTTTAAATAATTTGTCTAACAGATTTAATAATTTATTATTTAAAACGTGACGTATTTTCCCCTTTATCTTCCAATCTACAGAGCCTCAAAATTCAGACAGTGGATTATAAAAGGCTTCCCTGAAAGTTTGTTAGTAAAATAAAACTCTAATGTTAATTTTGGGGGCCAAATGTGAAAATTAAATACATATGTATTTTTATAAAAATCAAGGCATGCAGATAAAATAAAAAGTCTATATGTGTAAAATGAAAATGTATATTTTTTTATAAATTTAAAACGCTTCCTTTAAAAGATATTAGGGTAAATATAAGAAAATGCACTAATTCCTTGCTGCATTCCCTGGAATATAAGAATCTTGAAGGTGGTACGGAACCCTTAGTATGCGAGTCCAACTCGCACTTGACCACATTATTCTCAATGATTCAACTAACCTTTTTCATGATTAATGTTTTAGAAATAAATTCATATGTAAACAATCACTGGACGAAATATATTTCTTAATGTTACAATCGTTGACAACCTGTGCCAAAAAAACCCACTACTATAACTACTAAATGATATGTACGGGAGCTAATAGAACGATTAGAAATATTTATTAATACATTGAAGTCAAAACTTGGTTGAAAAATTAAGAGCACATTAAAATTAAATATATCATAAATAAGTGGAAGAGACTACTTAGAGAAACGAAGCATCAACAGAACTGAAAACCGGTCAATTGAAAGCCTTGGTATTACTTTTACATACCTAAGGTTCTACATACTTAAGGTTCGATTATGGTTAAAAAAGACCTTAAGATTTTGTTACTGTTATTTCGGAAAGTTTATACAATTTTAGGCAAGTTTAAAAAAGCCCTAGGAGTTTCACAGATTAATGAATCTATTAGGAATTATTTCTACATTATTACTAGCAAATATATCTAAACAATAGATCTAAGCTAGATAAAATTGCTCAAAACATGTCATTTCGAAGTAGGCAAAAATAAATTCATTTGCAGCTATAGCAAATAATTTTGATAATATTCCTATTGCTGAATTATTTATCTACAAAGTTCTTTGGAAAAGAAACAGCATCTACAGAAATAGTCAACCTGCAATGTTTCTCCCAATGTGCTTTAAAGAAAGAAATTCCTATCTTCTTATTGAAACAAATTTACCTAGAAATCTAAAGTTAAAGCTTTACCATAATAAGTATTTATAATTAATTTAAATTTGAAAAAGTTAGAAGTTATTTTTTAGAAAAAAGTATTTTTTATGATTGCTAACTATTTTTATAGTACAGAATTAATCAAAACTCTAATACACACCCATTTGTTACTTGTCTAATAGTATAGCAAACTCTTAAGCATGTTAAATTCAAATAAAATATACAAAATCTGATAACTTTATATATTAGATTACAGATTAATTAAACCCGTCTACAAGTTTTTAACATTAAAAAAAAATCCCAACACTTGTTCAACACAAACACTTTATTAAGATATTCACGATAACTTCAATAACACCTGTTGAAACACTTTTAAAAAATCAATAGCATAGATTTTAAAGTAGTGAATCACCGCATTTCACGTACAAAAATTCAACACTTCCAACATAACGCACAAATAATGAATCTTCACCGAAGGACCAAACTCCAAAAACGGACCGAATCGTGAGGCTTAACAGCTTTCGTCCTGACCAGCTTCCAGGCAGCACTGCGATTCGCAAGGCAAGTTCGCGAATGAGAATGAGAAGCCAGCGATGGAAATACCAACTCGCGACTTCGCGAGAAGCACTATAAAACGAAGGTCAGGACCGGACTGTGAACGAAAAACAGGATGGAAATTCAATTTTTTTAATAACAATTTTCACATATTCAGTGGAACATAAACCCGATTATAAATTCGAATATAATCACAACTTCATTAATAAAGTAAATATATTTATCAACTAGTTCAATATAGTTGTTTGTATCATTGAGTTCTATTTTTTGTTAGAAAATGAGTCATTGCAAATAATATTTTCCAAAGAACAGCAAGTAAACATAATTTTACGAAGTATTTGTTTGCTTAATCACAAAATTGGTAAATAGTAAATAATATTGGAATCTAGAGTAGTTGTACAGTCAAACTCATTATCTAACACATTTCAGATTAATCATCAAGAAAAAAACATGTTAGTATCGCTTATTAAGATTTATTAAATAAATAGAAGAAACCTTGATATACGAAGGTTGCGATTAAACTATTATGAATGGCTTTTTACGAATGTGATATTTTATTTTTAATGCATATCCCTGAAGTAAAAACTTATCGCGAAAATTTAAATTAGTTTAAAAATAGTTTTCGTTGCTTTCGTATTTTATTCAAAATAAAGCTTTCCAAAATAACTAGTTGAACAACAATCAGTAGTGCAATATTTACCACAATTATGGACATTAAGTTGTAGTTTATAGGAGCTAAATGACGTGATTTGAACAAAAATTCGTAAAATTAAACAATAATAACTGGAATAAATACTCAATTTTCAGTTTTTGCTTGTTTTATAAAAAGTAGTAAAGGAATCCTAATGCTGCCAACAGAGTAGAGAATCAGAAAACCTTGAAAACGAGTGTTTTCATGATTGGAACATTTTTCAGTGTGGAAAGACGAACAAAAGTGGATTTGTTTAAAAAATTTCTAATATTGTAGTAATTGGGCTCTAGATCGATATTGTCACTTAAGTAGCATTTACAGAATTGCATTTTACAACTGTTTACTACTATTCAATTGGGATATTTTAAACGTAATTGAAGGCTCATACACTTCAGTTTGTATATTTTGAATTTTCGTCGCAATGCCATGATATTAATTTAAAATGGTTCTGAATTTTGCATCAAATGAGCGAGTATGTAACAGACGGTCAGCGATACGATGCTAGTAGCTGCCAAGGCATCTGCAGGAAGTAAGGGTTGCTCTTTTAATGTAATATTCACAAGTATTTTCAACACATTTTACGGTATTGTAACGAAAATCCAAGATGTTCAAAGCGAAGTGCACTTTATGAGCTGTTAAAATGCAAGTTAGGTTTGGTTGATCTTTGTAGAACGATCGTTGTTAATTAAATACCGATCTTTAGCCCCGTTAATCCTAGTGTCATACATAAGCTTTTATTTGGCGAATGTATGACACTAGGCGAATTTTTATTACAACAAACATATGCACTTTTGTAAACAAAACACTTTTTTTCGTTATATGATGCTTTTCTTGGCGCAAATTTTCTCTTATCATTATGCCCCATTACGCTACATGCGAACTACATGGAAATCAATCAATTACAGCAAATCATTAATGATAAAACTTAAATGGGAATCGTGGATAAGCCTGCTGTTATGGAGATTTGGTATTGAGAACTTTTCTAGCATGCCTCAATTTCGTTAAAAGCTATTGACAAAATTCACTATCTAAAATAGCTTCTTTCACTTCAGGAGCTCAGTGGTATATCCTGCGTCCAGTTTAATTTTCCTGGATTAAAATGTCGAAGTATATTAAAAAAAGGCCAAACACGGAATATGTTTTGCTGAAATTTTTAAAGATAAATTTTGCGTGCTTTTGAGCATTAACTTCGCTTCACTATAAACTAAAAAAGCATTTCCGCCAATTTAGGTGAAAATTTTGCTTTAACTTCAGCCTACTTACTTATATCCAATACATAAAAAAATAATGCATAAATATAGTTTGTGTCAATTTTCAATTTTTTATTTTATTATTAAAATATGTATACCGGTTGGGGCATTTATCTTGGGACAAGATTCTAGACGGGAAATGAGATTTTACGAACAAATTTTTACCTTGGACTTTGACAGAAAAATAGTAAATAAATAATTTTTGTTCACCCCAATTTTTCGATTCAATGCCAGGTTTTGTTTGTTTTCTATAAAAATTGGATATTTCAGGAGGAAAAGCTCATTGCATATCCAGACCGGGAGACTTAATCTCGGGCAGTTGCTGACCCATGTTAATTCCAACAACTTTTATTTGAAACTTTTGCGAAATTGTGAGATATTTCCTTGCCTAACAATCTAGTTTCTGGCCAAAATATGGATCGAATCGAAAATCTGACAAGAACAAAAAGTGTTTATTTTATTGCTCTTTAGGCAATCCACGGTAAAAATGGAGTACTTTTATTTAAAATACTTGCAGTCGGAAAATGCAATTTGCTCTCCAGATTGATAGCCGAAATTTAAATCATTTGATCACACCCTTGAAACTCTACAACTTTTATCTGAAATTTTACGAAATAATGGTATCCAGTCGAGTTATTATTACCTTGTCTCGATATAAATGCCCTTTCCGGTATAAAAATGGTAAGTGAATTACTTGATTATTTTTTAATGACGAATCTCTGTGGTCAGCGAGTTTTTTTAAATATGTTTTATAATTTAGAACAGTAATTGTTTAAAATTATTTTCTTAAATTAAAGTTGAGTTTCTGTTTATATTTTCAATTACAGTTAATCTAATAACATCAGTAGATGATGCACAAAAAAGTTCTTTAATGGAGGAGGAAAGTAGATGCGTACACAAGCAAAAGATGGCCGTCCATAAAACTCACAGATATATCACCTTTGGTTTCAGAGATATTAAGTTTCTATGAACTCATTCTCCCGTTGTTTCCGGAAAAAAATATCGTCATCGTTCGTACCCTTCTAAACCAAATCTTTCAGATGGGTTTCTAAGTTCACGACTACTCTTCCAAGGGAACAAATATTCATAATTTAAAATACCGCTGTCCCACTCACGCGTTCTATTCATTTATTTTTCAATTTAACGGTGGACAAGATAAGCTGGTGATGATGAAGACTGCTTTCTAAACGCCTATAAAGTCCAATCGTTTTCAGTAGTGATGGCCATTTTCAGCTCGACGGTTTCATTAATCGGCCAACTTTCCGCATTTGAGGCTTAGAAAATACACAACAGACACATCAAAAAGCAATGCATACGAACCGTGTCACTTTTTGGTGTGCATTGTAGTCTAGAGAAATTATTAGACCGTATTTTTTTGAAGATGAAAAAGGTGAATGGCGAACGTTAGCATACTATGAATACCCATTTTTGTACCTCAATTGGAACATAATGCTCTTTCCAGAAGTCCTTAGTGTCCTTAATATCAGTTAGACAAGAGAATGGTCGGAATAGGACAATCAAATTAAAAGAGTATTAAATGCTTGCCAACGTTTCGCTGTAAAGGATTAGCTTCATCAGGGATTGCATTTATTGATTGCTTGCCGTATTGAAAAAATAAAACATCTCAGGAGTTTATTAATACGATTAAGCAATGCATATAGCAAATCTTGAATATATTTAGCGACTAAATTTTATAATTTTTTTCATTAAGATTTTTTTACATCACTAAAATCTAAGAGTTAGAACAACTTATTACACATGTATATACTGTTATGACACCCCAATCAAGTTCATTCTCCTTTAAGAAAGTTAACATTTGTGGTTCTTTTGCAATCCATAGAGTCTTTGCAGCTCTTTTGTATCTAATAACTTGATCAGGACTGCTACTTATTCGTTCATGGAAATTCTGAAAAATCTTATCAGGATCTTTCAGACTACAAGCTTCCAATTCCTTTTCAGATAAGTGTGTCCTTGTCCCATTTTGACTTTTCGCTGCCATTTGTTCATATTTGACCAATTCTGCTTTATCTATTGTACTTAATTCTTCAGGTTCTATTACAATTTCTCTTTATAAAAACTAACTGTTTGACTTTCTAGATATATTAATTTCAGTTCCATATTCTTCTTTATGACTTTCTTTCCAATGGACTTGGTGTTGTCTACTACATTAATCAATATTCTTATTAAAACTGCTACACATTTTATCAGCATATATACCACAAACCTGGCATAAATTCACCCACTTTGTTATTGCGAATTCTTTATTCCAAGTATCTTCTTAAGGGGGATCAAAAGAATAAAATTTATTTTCTCTTTTTACACACATTTGTTCCTGACACAACATTTGGGATTTCTACACACAAATATTTAAAGTGTTCTGTGAAATTTGTTGAAAATTTGCTCACTTGATACTATATTCTCTTCAAATGGAGCGTACAGTTGACATAAAAATGTCGTAAGATTTCTGCAAGTTTTGCACTGTTAAGCTGTAGGCAAGTTTTCTAAACATAAACAAGCAGGTTTGCCTCCAACTTTACTGAGAAATAAATAACTCTCCAAGCGCCAATCTTCAGATTCTTCCGAAAAACTTAACTCAACTAAACCTTCTTCCATTTAAATCAGAAAATCAAACAATACATAGTTTTATTTTTGAAAAAACACCCTGAACGTAACCTCAACAATCGTTTATAGCAAGACAGCAAGCTCACAGAAGGTTTGAAGGCTAAAATTGGACGCTGTATAAATCAAATACCGTCACATAGGTACAATAACATTTTACAAAATTTCGTCAAAAGAGTACCAGCAATGCCGTAACGATCATTTACAAGATGTTTTGTTTCTTTCATAATTCCTAAATGCATACTTTCTAAATTAGAACCGTCCAACTAACGGCCCCCGGGCCACCATGTGGCCCGTGGAAGTCCTTTATCCCGAGACCTAGTTCAAACCTTAGGTGACATTAATACCTACCTTTGCTATTGGGCACCTAGTGGCCCGATACGGTTATAAAAATACGAAACCTGGTCCTCCACAAAATTATGTTGGACATCTATGTTCTAAACCAATAAATATTTCAATCCTTTGATACAGAAACAACCTTTAATCCATGTTACATTTGCTACATGCTTGAACATTTTGATAGTTTTTTGCGAGCGCCCAAAATTAGCAATCCGGTTCTGCACGTCTAATCAGACACCGACACATACCCCCAGGCCTACTTCTCCAATGCGTAGTTTTTGCACACGTCGCCAAAGTACGTCACCCAAGAGAGCCGCCCCGTTGTTGGTGGCCCACAGCCTGCCCTGCACGACGATTCGCAATGTTGAGGCTGGTCAGGAATTTTCCTCGCGATTATCAACAAACCCAACCAACATCACGGCCAATGTCCTTACGATAGGTCGGTAACACCAACATCGGCGGCGTGACAGGCATTTGTTTAGCGCGTACTAGCTTGATTGTCGTAGCGGTATTTTGCGTGGATTCGCGAGTATGTGAGTCGTTGATCGCCCGAGCGAGTCGTGCAGTTTGCAAGGACGACAGGATTTCGAACACGTGCCGATTTTTCGACGACAGAGTTTGAATGGAATGACGATCAGATTGGATTATTTATTGGACGAGCTTTTAAGTGGAGTGAGACGGGTGCAAAATGTGATTTTGTGAGTTATGTTTTGAATAAGATTATACATGCGAAATTGGATAATGTGCGATAATTTGACGTAACGATTATTGTTTTTAATTTGCCGAATACTGAAATGTAACGAATGATAATTATTTCCGATTATTTATTTAGCTTTATTTAAATGTTGAAGATTATTTAGATAAATTATTGTCTAAAACTAAGAGTAGACAAATATATGAATAGTATGACACACAACATTGATAAAATAATTTATATTATTGTTACGTTTTATAAAACTGAAGAAAATCATTCTCTTGCGATAAAAAAGAGATATTTTGGAAAATGTGGACTCAACCAGTTTTTTGCAGAAAATATTTTTAAACTACTTATTTCATTTGTTCGTAGAGGCCGGTTGCAAATAATTCCAACGGTTTGAACAATCATCAGCGACTTGAGTGTTTGGCCAGCTAGCTGTCGAGATTGCTGTCGGTGGTGACTTTTCAAACTGTTGAATATTGTCAACGAGCGTCTTGAAACAAATCTAGTTAGTCTATCCTAGCAATGAATAAAAGTTGTTGAAAATTATTAACAAATAAGCAGTTTGAAAAAAAAATTAGTCGGTTTTTCATCTATAAATGTATCGCTATAGGCTGTAAAGAAAGAGTGGCCTAATTTGTTGGGAATTAGTATTGTTGTAAGACGGATTTCATGGGAATTTCGAAATTTCCCCGAAAATGAGAATATTTCCAGTAACAAGATATTTTTAAACTAATAGTTTGACGGAGAAAAGTTATTCCGATTTTGTCCGAACTCTGAAAATGGTCAGAATTTTTTTTTTTGATAGTAGGTGTCACTGAGTCATGGGCGTAGCCACAGTAGGGCAGAATGGAGCAGCTGTCCTAAACCTACTGAATGGCTCAACATCCATCAGATAGCTTTGTTGACTAAAATAAAAAACACTTTTTGGTACCTATCTACTTTTGACATGTTTTGCGGGGACTTAATTCAAAACCTTGCGGCACCCATGCGTGAGTGTATAGATTAATAGAATCACTAGGAAATAAATTGATACAAATATTCGTAATAGTTGTGCATATTAATGTAGTATAACTTTTTCATTTTCAAGTGTCAACACGAGATTTTTTAAATTTTACTCCGTTTTATTTGATAATAAAAGGTCCTATGAACAAAGTGGCAAAAAAAGTGTTTCCGAAATTTTGAATCTAGGCTTTCGTAAAAAAATCTACTGTAATTTTTTTTATTAACCTTTTAAACACCTAAAAATTGTAAACAAGTTTAAGATTAAGTTAAAATTCTGATTCTAAACAAATTTGGTTAAGATATATTTTCTCTACAGTCAATAAAGATCGGAAAACTAGTAAATATTCGATATTTCAATCTTTTTTGTTTATAACTCATTTTCCATCTTCTGACATGATGCACATAGTAAAATTTTGCTGTAATATTGCATCATACTTGCTTTCGGATAATAGATTTTACATTAAATTACACTTTCATACAACTAATAAACAAATCATCACTTCAGCTCAATAAAATACCAAAAATAAAATATCAACTACTTTTATTCAAATAACTTTAACAGTCCAATATTGAACTTTATTTATATATGCAATAAGCCTATCTAAAAGGCTGCCGAAACTTCACAATTCCCCCATTAATTGGTAGGAGGGACGATCTCGTTCTTCATGGGGATAGGGTATTTAATCTTAAATTTGTCCAGGAAGGTTTGTGAGGCTCTATAGAAAGAATAGATTTGCGGTTTAACCCATGGAAGTGACTTTCGTTTAGGCTTCATGAAATACTTTAGTTTTAAACTCACTCTGTATGAAGCTCTCTTAGGGCGCGATAAGCTTCACTGCCTATCTCTCGATCTGCCACTGAGACTAAGTTTAATTTATTAGCACCTCTCTGTTGTTCTGTGGATATCCTTGGTAGTAAAGTTAGAGCAGAGGCTCCAAGTGAAATTGCAAGTGATGCAGCCTGTTGATCAATATCCTATCCTTGACTTTAATAACTAATGAAAGTGGTCGTTTCCCATTAACACCTTTTGTGACCATTATATCTTGACGATTTCCACCTTTTATGTCTTTTGGGACCTTTTTGATTTTGGCATCGACATTATCAACTTTATCTTCGACAGATGATTTTAGTTTTAACATTATATACTACTAATTCCAGTATTTATTTCATGTATCTGGGATTTCATCAGTTCGCTTCCCTCAACTGATTGAAATCTCTAATAATGTATTTAATATAACTGAATTTAACATTTTATCGCGTAATGAGTTGCGACATCCAGGACTTTTAAGGAAAAATAATTAATTATTCCAGATTTCAGTCAGTTGAAGGATGAAGTTCTCCACGAACTTGGAAAGTTAGTATCTATGTTGGTAGGTTTTGTTAAACTAGTTCTCTGTGATTTCACTAGGGAAAGAAACAACTCCTATATGGCTAGTCATTTCGCGATAAAATATTACTTTCTCACAAATTGTTATTGTATTTTTATAAAATTTTGTTAATATATTTTTTTTATTTCATTTTGTTGCTATTCTTCAACTAATTTTGTTAACTGATCTTAAATATCATGTGATAACTGAATTTATATTTGTTTTCTCTTGTTGTATTATCTCGTCAGATTGATTATTCAGTGTATTGGGTTCGACAAAATCCATTCCATTGTTGCACAAATATGCAGTCAACTGTAAACTTTGTAGGGCATATTTATTGTTTATTTAAGTTAGTTGCAAATCCTACAACGTTACAGAACCATAGATAGTGTATATATTTTTAAAAATTGTATTTTGCCGTATCTAGGTTCGTATAACAGAAAATAGTTACAAGTCTTTAATATCTTATATTTCACAAACATTACGTTTTTAAAAATATTGTTCCATTTTGTGAGTTCGTATCTTACATTATGGCCCGTCCCACACCTACATCTTTGAAAATAATCCATCCGACTATTATCAACAGGTGACAATATTAAAGACACAAATTGCAATATTCATCAACGAAGCAGTATAAAGTTAATAAGTCATAGATAGGAGGTATTTGAACATTTAAATCTACTTATGTCAGATGAGAGATGAGGTCTCTTACGTTGCCACTAGACAATTATAATTGAAATTCTCAATTTTTTTAACATCAGGAACCTTTTAGATTTTAAAATTTCTAAAGAAACGCTGCGATATCATTTTCAATTGCAAATTTTTGATATTATTTACAAGGGCCAATTTTCTCAAGAATGAGGTTAGGTTATAGTCCAGTCAATGACCATTTACCCGGATAATTTGTCGAAGCAGCACCGATTTTCCTAAAAATTTGAATTTGAGTACTACTTACTTACTCGGGGTTGAAAAATATGTCATGAAATAAGTCCAGAAATGAATAAACTAATTATTTTTAAGCAACTTTTGTTTTATAAAGTTTTTTCTGAAAATCAATTCGTTTCGAGTTAACCGCAAGTGTAATTATCGATTTTTCAACCAAAAAACATGTTTTCATACGATTTTTCGCAAATAATTTAAAAAATATGCACTTTAAGAAAAAAATCATTGAGATTAGAAATGTAGCTTATAAAAAACCAAAAAAGAATGTTGGATTTGTGGTTTCTGTAGAACCAATACAAACTTTATAGAATAGCTATAACTTTTTGAAATTCTGTTTTATTTGTCAAAACAACACTTGTAAGGCTTCTAGTGAAATAACTGAAAACAATGCACTTACGGGAAAAGTGCTTAAAAATCCTTTAACTCGTTTTTTTTTGCAAGAGTCTCTAGTATGAAAATTAAGCGAATGATGACATAAATAAGGTTACTTTTTTTGTTTTTTGGCAAAAAAATGTCCAAATTACCTCCAAAATAGCATCCCATGAAATTAAATGCTACCACTTCACAAATCACTTCACTTACTTATTTCAAATAGGCTAAAAAAAGTTTGACCTATTTAAAGTAAAGTCGAGCCTCAAGAGAATATTGTATTTTTGTAATTTTGCAAAAAATTGTCTCTTTTTCAAAATAACTTAAAAACTATTAGAGATAGGGAAAATTTTGTAGAGTACAAAATTGTAGGTTTTGTTTTTTTTATTTATGTTTTTTAAACTTGGTACATGTTCGTAACTAGTATTATTAGACCACCGTTTCAGCTTAAGATCTTTCAAAAATAAGGGTTAAATACAATTTCAATTTACATGAGCTTAAAAAAACTAGAAATTGGTGATTTTTGAAGTGCAATTAATCTCAACTGGGATTGTATTTATTTGTCAAAAAAAAAACAAAAAAAATTTGTTATGTCTTAACTCGCTTAACTTTCATGTTAGAGACTTTTGTATGAATGAAAGGATATTTTAAGCACTTTAAAAAAGTATTTATAATCTTTTCCTGACAAATGCATTGTTTTTCAGTTATCTTACGATAAACTTTTCAATTTTGTTTTAACAAATAAAAACAAAACTCCGTTTGTATTGTTTCTGCAGAAATCATAAACCCAATGTTTTTTTTTTGTTTTTTATAAGCTACATTTTTTCTAAATATATTTTTAAAGTGCATATTTTTAGTGTTAATCATGAAAAACCGTATGAAAACATCTTTTTTTGAAAAATCGATAATTTCACTTGCGATTAACTCGAAACGAATTGACTTTCAGAAAAAACTTTATGTAACAAAAGTTGCTTAATATTAGTTAATCTATTAATCATATAATATGTTTCACCCCCGAGAAAGGGTAGCATCTACCCCCCCCCCCCCCCGAGAAAAAAGGAACCCCCGCGTACAGGGTGAACTTTCAAGTAGACTGTAAGTAGAAATTAAATCCAAATTTTTAGGATAGTCGGTGCTGCTTGAACAAATTACCCAGTATTACCGTTTTTGCCTTCATTGACTGGACTATTAAGAGTAGGTTACAAAACAGATGACGACTTGGCTCTAAAGATCATCTTAAGCACCAATATAATATATAAATACTGTGGACATGGGGCCTGTTTAGTAACCTTAAGGAGAGATGTCCCTGCAACTAGTTAGAATCTTGAAACAATATCAATTAAGCAAAAACAATAAATTACTGGAAAAAATATGGAACAGTTTTATACCCTAGCACCAAACCTTGTTTTTCGATAATCAAATATGACTTTGTGTAACCTATTGCATAACAGTGATTTTTATTTGCTATCTATTTAAGTTAAACAACTCTCAATTACTGTTACAATTCTGTTGCCACGAAGATAATTTTTTGCCGATATTTCAGTAAAACTACGTTCCTGATTATCCTTTAAATGAAACAGTGAAGTGGAAAATATTTTCACAAACTGAAGATGACTATTCTGTCAACGTTGCATATTGATTTCAGATAAACCTAAACTAAAAAAACACGCTCTTGTCATTCACATATATCTCCACGGTTGCAATTAATAAATAAAATAATTTGGTCAAGTGCGAGTTGGACTCGCATTGTAAGGGTTCCGTACCACCTTCCAGATTCGCTGTATTTAGTTTTCTAATTTGGCCTCCAAAAATTAACATTAGAGTTTTATTTTACTAATAAACTTTCAGGGAAGCCTTTTATAATCTATTGTCTGAATTTTGAGGCTCTATAGATTGGAAGATAAAGGGCAAAATAGGTCAAGTTTTAAATTATGAATTATTAAATCTGTTATTCAGATTATTTAAAAATACAAATAAAATATATTTTTCAAAATTTAAATAGTATAGTTTCTAAAATGGGAATTAAGTCGATGTTTAATATCTTTGCTAATATCTTTTAAACAAATGATTTAAAAATATGATATATTTGTATTTCACATAATGAGTCTTTTATTTGATATGTTACATGATTCGTTTGAAAATTGAATTTTTATTTTCCATTTAATTGTATAATTTGTCCCTAAAATTACCATGGAGGTTTTCTAATAATTTTTCTTATAAATCTCAAGTGAGTCCCAGTACCCCTAATTATTTTCAAAATTTTAGGTAGTATGGTTTCGGAAATAAAGCGAGAAATGAGAATTTTTTATATCTTCATGTTAATATCTTGTAAACAATTAATTTTAAAAATATGAAAAATATATATTTGTATTCCTCATAACAAGCCCCTTCATTTGATATATTGCATGACACGTTAAAAAAATATTTTTTATTTTCCGTTTATTTTTATAAATTGCCCCCCATTATTAATATTAAAGATTTATTCGTATTTTTCCTGTAAATAAAAAATTAGGTCTTATAGTTTGGGGAATAAAGGGGGGAATGGGTAATTTTTTTAATATTTTTTTAATATATTTTAAAATATTTATTAAAAAAAAAATTAAAAAAATATGTTTGTATTAGTCATAATGAGCCCTGTGATTTGATATATTACATGATACGTTAGAAATAAGTTTAATTTTTTATTTTCCATTTAATTCTATAATTTGCCCCCCAAAATGAATATTAGGGGATTCTCCTTATTTTTCCAGTAAAGTTCAGGTGAGGCGCTATACCTATATTTTTTTTTGAAAATTTTACAGCTTATGGTTTCGGAGATAAATGGGGGGGAATGGGTAACATTTTTTATATTTTTGTTAATAACTTTTAATTAATTTATTTTAAAAATATGAAAAAAATATATTTGTTTTCGTCATAATGAGCCCTTTCATTTGATATATAACATGATGGGTTAGAATCAATTTTAATTTTATATTTTCCATTTAATTCTATAATTTGCCCCCCAAAATAAATATTAGGGGTTTCTCCTTAATTTTCCAGTAAAGTTCAGGTGAGGGGCTATAGCTCAATTTTTTTTTCAAAATTTTCCAGCTTATGGTTTCGGAGATAAGGGGGGGGAATGCCTAAATTTTTTTATATTTTTGTTAATATCTTTTAATTTATTTATTTTAAAAATATGAAAAAATATGTTTGTTTTCGTCGTAATGAGCCCTTTCATCTGATATATAACATGATGGGTTAGAAACAATTTTAATTTTATATTTTCCATTTAATTCTGTAATTTGCCCCCCAAAATGAAAAGTAAAGGTTTCTCCTTATTTTTCCAGTAAACTTCAGGTCAGAACCTATAAAACTATTTTTTTTTTTCAAAACTTTACGTTTTATAGTTTCTGAGATAAGGGGGGAATGGGTAAATTTTGATATATTTTCTTTAATATCTTTTTAATTAATTTTTTTTAAATATGAAAAAATATATATTTGTGTTCCTCAGAATGAGATCTTTCATTTGATATATTACATGATGGGTTTGAATTTTTTTTATTTTTAAATTTTTATTTAATTCTATAATTTGCCCCCCAAAATTAACATTAATGGTTTCTCCTTATTCTTCCTGTAAAGTTCGGGTAACTTTCTATATTTTCTATTTTTTTCAAAATTTTAGGTTCAGTAGTTTCGGAGATCCGGGGGGGGGAAACGGTCGATTTTTTTAGTTTTTCCCCCCAGAAGTACCCCTAAAATCAAAATTTCTTCTTTTGCGATATGTGCTCCTGATCAGGTCACCAAACTATACCTTCATACCAAATTTCAACCTCTTCCGTCCAGTAGTTTAGGAGAAAATTGCTGTTATGTGACAGAGGCAGAAATCCTGAGTGATATTATAAGGGTATCCGTATACTGTATATACGGAACCCTAAAAAGTTTAAAACAATGGAAGGATGCATTTTGTGAAAAAGCACACAACAATAAATTATCATAGAAAATTAGCCGCCTATATTTACTCAATATTTTCCACTTATTTACAACTATTGTATCCACTTGCAATTTTGTTTAAAAAAAAAAAGACAATATTATCTATAGTAATAACTATACATTATCCTTCACGTTGTTTACGTAGTTCGATAGATAGGAAACATCCTTGGTTGCTTCTGACAAACAAGCTGTATCTCGCAACCTATTAAAAAAATGTTTTTTATTGAATGTTCACTACAATTTATACATTGCAAAATTTAATTGGCTACATTCATTGTCGATATTTGCAGTATGTACGCGTATTGTCACTGAATGTTCAGTTTTAATGTGAAAATTATATGGTAGCGGGCAGAAGGAAACCAAATTCGAAAGAGGTATTTACACATTTTTGATTTTGTTTTATGAAGAACCTGACTATAAACATTTCTATTAGTCATTGCGTGTTTAAAGCAAAAATTTAATTTAGCTAGTAAGGCAAAATTTCTTCAGATGATGAAGATTTTTCTTTTGTTTAAATATGTATATGTTTATGCATAAGAAAAAAATTGACATTGGAGGCTATCTATTAACTTACATTTGAGTCTAATTTTTTTAATTTTTTGTAACTTCTGTTCAAATGCTTACTAAATATTTATTACACTTTATTTCTATTAAGTGTTTAAAATAATAAAACATAGAATGAAATTATTTATACAACGTTCACTTTTACATGTGTAGCATACACCTACACCTAATGACGTTGTAAGCAATACTAAATATCTATATACTGATATGTAGTAACGTAACAAAAGCATTTAGCCGGTGTTTAACATAATTTTCAGAAAAGCTGCGACAACAAATGATGCATTGTGTAATTTTACAATTACGATTGTAAAAATAACAAAATATTTATAAATTTCTAATGCTTTCTTTGTAATTTATACTACAATATATTATTGTAATTATAAAAAAAAATAGTAATTCAAAACCCAGTGTTTGAAAATTTAAAAACCTTGGTAACGAAATTTGAAAACGTGTTTGGTGAAATTACACATGGCTTCAGAAAACTAATATTTGTAGTTAACTTAATTTTACAGTTAAAATGGTTGAAATAATAAAAAGATGTTTTTACAGTAATTCAATCTACATTTTTTTTGTAATTTTAGAATTATTAAGAATATTAAGTCAAATTACTTTGAATTTTTGTAAATATCCGTAGTTTGTTGTTAACAACCAATGAACAGTTCTATAAAATCGCAAAACAAGTGAATTTTATTCTCAAAGATTTTAAATTTATTCTTCATTTTTGTAAAATTTTTCACGTTTTAAAAAATTAGTCAAATTGTTTTATAATTTGAACTCGTAAACACTGATTAGTAATTTAGCCATCTTATGTTGACTAAAACAATGGTATTTTTACAATAATTTGTATTGTTTCATTATTGTATAATCATTGGTAGACTTTCAATGTTTCCATGTATATTGGTTTATGTCTCTATGTTTAAAAAACATTTTTTTTATTGATACTGATCGTTGTAGTTTCACCTATATCACTGTTTATCATTCTTACCATTCGACTATTCAAATCTACTAATGTTATAATCTCTTTGTTGTTTCCTACTCTCGCGAATTCCTCATATAGTGTTTCATAGAAACTAACTTTTTCAGTAATAGGAGCGTCATCTCAAATTCTATAAAATCCCAACATAGTAATATTATGCTAGAAGAGGTTTACATTTACTCTAATGCTGTTCTCATTTATTGCATCCGAATTTGTTATTTTATTCTTTAATTTTAAGGTACTTAACATACAGACATTTGGATATAGATCACCCTAGAGGAAGACATTTTATAGCAACTGGTGATTTTGGGTTATGACCGAAACCGAGAGATATTCTGCGCTCCCCTGTATATATTTTTAGTCCTTTAAACTTATACTGTTTTGATTTTTCATTCTATTATGAAAACATTTAACTAATTTGGTCAAGTGCGAGATGAACTTGCATAAGATTCCGTACCATTTCTCATAATGTATTTAAATTGAAATTTATATCTTTTAAAAATTTTTAGTTTACCCATACATTTGCTTAGGTTTTCTTGTAAATTGTTGACTATTTTCCAAGATAACTGGGAAATGAATCGATTTTCTTATATATTTTTTATTATTTTTACACTCATCATCATCATGACCCAGCACTTCAAGTTCACTGCTGGACATAGACCATTGATCGCAATCTCTTTCTGTCTTGGGCAGTTTGAGCCCAATTACTATTTTAATATCGTCTGTCCATGCGGTAGGTTGTTTCCCTTTAATAGCTTATTGACTTGGACGCCATTCAAGTAGTATTTTTGTCCATCTATTATTGCTCATTCTGCTAAGTGAACTGCCCAGCTTCACTTGAGTTAACATATCCTCTCTACGACAGCTCTGCCTATTCTCTGCCTCAAACTTTCATTTGTAACATGGTCTCGCAGAGATATGCCTAGCATTGACCTCTCCTTCTTGCTTATGCAATTTTCAATTTTTGATTTGTTCAGCTGTTAAGGTTAGAGTTTTCGACAACAGGTAAAATCCACTGGTCGTAAAATTTCCTTTTCATGCATATTGGTAGGTTGCATTTGAATAAATCATGAAGTTTACAAAAGGTTGCCCAGGAGGGAGATATTCTTGTTAATTAGCATCTTCAAATCTTCATATACTAATTCGACTATATTGTTATTAATCTGGAGCCCAAATTAGTCGTGATTTTTGTCTCTAAGAAGTTGATATCAAGCCGACGCTGGAATAAGCAGTCTATAGTTTTTGGATCATCAATCTTGCTTCGCCAATGTCATCTGATATAAGCACTGTCTGCAGACCTAAACTGAGAAAATCCCAGTCCAAATTTCTTAAATGCGTTCTCAAGATCTGTGATAAATAGCTTAGGTGGCATAGTGTAAAAATCTACATCTGATATGTTATATAAAACGCTTAAAACTATATTTTTCAATTTTCGATTAATTTTGTAATTTGCTTCACAAAATCATTATCATAGTTTTCTTAGCCAATTTTATGCTTAGTTCTTTCACAGAGGGAATGAGTTAATTTTCATATATTTTCTTTAATGACTTTTAAACTAGATATTTTATATTTATAAAAATATATGTTGGTATTTCCCATGCAGGACCTTTCATAGGACAGGTCATATAAAGCGCTTGGTCCAGTTTATTAATTAATTTTTGTATATTTTATTAATAATATATAAACAAATTATTTTAAAATTACAAGAAAGTATATTTTTCTTGATCATGGTGAGACCTTGCATGCGATACGATGTGCCTGAAATAAATATTTTTCTAAATTGCTCCCCATTTTATTAAGAGTGGTAGTATTTGTTCTTCATTTTCTTATTTTATTTATTTATTATTTTCTTTATTCTTGACTTTCTTAAAAATTTTGGCCTTCGCCAAATTAAAGTAAATATTTGTCCTGCAAACTTCGGATTAGGGACTATTTTATAATAATAATTTAATTTTAATAATTTCGAAGATAAGGGAAGCAAACTAACTTTTTGCAATGCATACTTTCTTTCATAAAATCCACAGAAAAACTGGACATGGGTCTCACCAAATAAGACTACGAAAAACAGAATAGATTATCTACTGGCACAGACTACTCAGAGCAAAATTAAACATAGCAATGGAACCATACAAAAAAACTGCAGATAGGAATATAACAAAAAGAAAACGCGAAATCTTGAAGAAAAATAATCAGAATTAAGAAATGAAAACAAATAAATGCTGATTTAAAAAATGCTACGATGAAAATATAGCAGGGATAATAAAAATGAAGGTTAAAAGGGATGTCTAAAATAGAAAACAGAAGACAATAAACAAAACTAAAAATACTATAATGATCTATTTAGCCCAAAAAATCATCCCTTGACTAACAGTACATAGAATTTAAAGAGATCAATAACAGAAGAAAATTTTCATAGGAAGCTGAAAAGGTAGGCAATATCTAAAGATTTTATGCAAAGGAGAAAGAAAACTTAGGGAATATAAAGATTCTATGAAACAAGTGCATTTTTTGTGATTTTGATTGTAAAACAATACCGATATGTAAAGAAGATGACCCAGTTATTCTAAACAGATACAATATAGAAAAGACCATCGAGTCGTTGACAATGAGAAGAGATTTCAAAGCCTAGAACTATAGGATGCCGATGAAGCTTTGGCTAATGCCAGAATAAACTTCTTGCATAGCTAATGACGGATTGCATAACACACAAAAAACGAGATATAATTTGACACAAATTATTTACAATGGCACTAGGTCTATTGAAATCACTTAACTGGGAAAATAAAGGGATAAATATTACCTGCAAAGTCTTTAATCATTTAAAATGAGCAGATGATGTACTTTCGATTGCACCTGACTGGAACTTGCTACGGTCATTGATCAATAACCTGAAAAATTGTCCCAAAGAGGATTAAAAATGATTCTCCCAAATAACAAAAGTTGCGTCAAACTTGGATAAAGAATATATAACAAAACTAAACGGGACAGAAATGGAACAAATGAATTAATATTTAGGCCAAGCTAGAAGAACAAATAAAAATAACCAGGTGGTCGAAGTAGTAAGTAGAACTTAATAGGATGAGCGCTGACATGCCCTTTACAAAGTTACAAAGTCAAATTAGGACAGAAACCTTAAAACGCAGAGATCTATGGAAAAACATATCAGAAATATCACTCAAAGTTAAAAAATCGTGATGGATAAGAAACCCAACCAATGTAGTTGAGGTATAAAAGCACAACGCTAGAAATTGAAAAAAGGCCCTTATGAAGAAGAACTTTCCAGAGGCAGGCCACAGATGGGATGACATTGTCAAACATGCTGGTCTGATGTGGCAAAGAAAAGCTTATAGCTAATATTTAAAAAATGAAAGAACACCAATTGGGTCTATAAAAATCAAATCTTTGGTCAATTCTTGAATTTTTCACTAGAGGAATCACAGCCCAGGACACCAGCATATCGAGCTATTTTGATTTTGTTATTTAAATATCACCCAGATTGTCAATACATAATAAGGTATTGTTCTTCCTAAAATATGTAACTAACGTTAATAGCATTTGAGAAATGTAGAAACTCAATGCGATTGAATCTTAAGAGAAATATGACTCCCAAATACCCAAACTTAAGTTCTATTAGAAATTGATTTCGAAATGTATATTTCATCTCCATCAAAGAAAATTTCTCATCTATAATTCTATAACGTCCACGCAATGTCCAATATTTACAATCACCTTCACCGTATCTTCGTTACAAAAATGGTTCACATTCATACTTTACAACAGTCTATCAGTTGATTTTCGTGGCTCGTGAATAATGAATGAATTTGCGTGAATTGCGTTCCCAAAACAGCCCAATATAGCGAAAGGAAAAAGCAATATCTCCTAAATAATTCAGCATAAAGGGGAGATATAATTATTTCTTGACCTAAATCGAAAAATGAATTTATGGTAATGTTATATTATTATACAAGAAGTTTCAGTAATAACAGGTATATATCATTACGTATGGCTTTTGTTCTCTATCTTAAACAATCAATAATGTATTAATAATTGCAACTATTTATTTTTAAAACATGAGTCTTGATTTTAATTGACTTCTTTGGCAGCTAGATGATTGTATTGACTGGAATAATTATTATATTTCAAATGATTAAGTAATCTATTTAGAATTATAGGACATTAAATATTGTAATAACTTTGCAACCTCCTGTAATGTAGAAAACCATCAGACATAAAGACTTCCTGATTACTTTATAGGATATCAATAGAATTACTCTCACTCGGATTATCAAAACACAAAATATAATTTTTTTATTACAAATGTTTAAAACAGTAAAATTAGTAAATATAGTAGTAATGATAAAAAGTTTCGCCCACACTTATAAGGGCCTTTTTCAAGGATGAGGAAAACAAAACAAATGCTACTTACCCTGCGGCGATTCCATTCATTCCAAATAATAATTGGCCCCCCGAAATTTTAGGTAAACCTGAAATTTCTTTCTTTGTTTTTCGTCCTTGAAAAAGCCCTATACGTGTGGGCAAAACGTCGGAAAACTTTAATAAATAAAGTATTTCGAAAAAAAGACGGGGTCCAAATCCGGACAAAGCAGAATCAGCTATAACCTATTAGAAAGTCAACAAGAAAGATTTAAGGTTGCACACCTATGGACAGAATAAGAAATGATTGTATAAGCAGCGAATTGTACATTTTCAGCATAAACGAAAGGATTACAGAAAATAGGATGAAATGTAAAGATCATGTAGACAGAATACATGATGATAGAACCCCTAAGAAAGTATTGAACTATCAATATAGAGGGAGAAGAAGTAATGGTAGACCGTAACTAGAGATATGTGGATATCATTTGCTCAGCGGATCATTTATGTCTTCGGATCAGTCGGAGTGCGAGAGAAAATGATACCAATGATGCATTGCTTCAATAGTGGTATAGTTCTCAATAAAATCATCCAAAGTATGCCAATGCGATACTACAGCGAAAGTAACGAAACTCAACTCGCCTGTCATTCTTGGTATTTTGAAGTTTAACAACTATTTAGTCAAAAAATTTAAAAAATTTGCAGTAATCGTTGCAAGAAAACTTCAAAATTTTTAACTTTATTACTAAAACTAATTAATTAAATGGCAAATGTACTGGGATAGTGCATCAAATCTTCCAAAGCATCACAATTTATCCTTTTAAATGTCATTCAAAGGATGTAATCAAAACGCTCTAGGATAGTTTTTTCGTCATTTCTTAACACGCAAACAACAAAAGTTAAAAATTTTAATACGTAACAAGAGAATTCTATTAAATCAGTTACATGGACACTCAAATTGAGAACACTATAAAAGCGCCAACGTCTAGTATTAACCCCACGCTTTTGAGGTCTCGTGCTGACCAGGCCTATATCTAAAAATAATGTGGTCAAGTGCGAGTTGGACTCGCATACTAAGGGTTCCATACCACCTTCAAGATTCTAATATTACAGTTTCAGAGAAGCAGGGAATGAGTGCATTTTCTTATATTTACCCTAATATCTTTTAAAGGATTTTATAAAAAATATACACTTTGATTTTCCACACATAGACTTTTTATTTTATCTGCTCCAGGATTCGCTTGATTTTTATCAGAATACATATGTATTTAATTTTCTAATTTGGCCCCCAAAAATTAACATTAGAGTTTTATTTTGCTAATAAACTTTCAGAGAAGCCTTTTATAATCTACTGTCTGAGTTTTGAGGCTCTGCAGATTGGAAGATAAAGGGCAAAATATGTTAAGTTTTAAATTATAAAGTATTAAATCTGTTATTCAAATTATTTAAAAATACAAATAAAATATATTTTTCAAAATTTAAATAGTATAGTTTCTAAAGTGGGAGTTAAGTCGATGTTTATTTTTTTTAATATCTTTTAAACAAATGATTTAAAAATATAATATATTTGTAATTCACATAATGAGCCTTTTATCTGATATATTACTAGATGCATTTGAAAATTGAATTTTTATTTTCTATTTAATTGTATAATTTGTCCCTAAAATTACTATGGGGGTTTTCTAATATTTTTTCTTATAAATTTCAAGTGAGCCCCAGTACCCCTAATTATATTCAAATTTTTAGGTAGTATGGTTTCGGAAATAAAGCGAGAAATAGTTTTTTATATCTTTATGTTAATACCTTGTAAACAATTAATTTAAAAAATATGAAAAATATATATTTGTATTCCCTATGATGAGCCCTTTCATTTGATGTATTGCATGATGCGTTAAAAAAATATTTTTTTATTTTTCGTTTAATTCTATAATTTGGCCCCCAATATTAATATTAGAGATTTCTTCATATTTTTCCTGTAAACAAAAAAATTGAGGTCTTATAGTTTGGGGAATAACGCGGGGAATAGGTAATTTTTTTATATTTTTTTAATATATTTTAAAATGTTTGTTTAAAAAAATTTAAAAAAAAAATGTATTCGTTATAATGAGCCCTGTGATTTGATATTTTACATGATCCGAAAGAAACAATTATAATTTTTTATTTTCCATTTAATACTATAATTTTCCCCCCAAAATAAATATTAGCGGTTTCTCCTTATTTTTCCAGTAAAGTTCAGGTGAGGGGCTATACCTCCATTTTTAATTTTTCCAGCTTATGGTTTTGGAGATAAGGGGGGCTTGGGTAATTTTTTTTATATTTTTGTTAATATCTTTTAATTAATTTATTTTAAAAATATGAAAAAAATATATTTGTGTTCCTCAGAATGGAACCTTTCATTTGTTGTATTACATGATGCGTTTGAATTTTTTTATTTTTAAATTTTCATTTAATTAAATAATTTGGCCCCCCAAAATTAATAATAATGGTTTCTCCTTAATTTTCCTGTAAAGTTCGGGCAACGCTCTATATTTCCTATTTTTTTCAAAATTTTAGGCTCAGTAGTTTCGGAGATCAGGGGGGGGACGGTCGATTTTTTTAGTTTTTTCCCCCAGAAGTACCCCTAAAATCAAAATTTTTTCTTTTACGATATGTAGTCCTGATCGGGTCACCAAGCTATACATTGATACCAAATTTCAACCTCTTCCGTGTAGTAGTTTAGGAGATAATTGCTATGATGTGACAGATGCAGAAATCCGGAGTGATATTATAAGGGTATCCGTATATTCTATATACGGAACCCTAAAAATGTTTTTTGTTATAAAATACCGTAACTCTGCCACCCGTTGGCCCATAGAGTACTATCAAGTTATGAATAATTGAACGAAATTCTAGTAGTCATTTTACAAAAACAGAAAGTTTTTGAGAGATTTTTGCGAAATGTAAGCATACCACATGTTGGCGTTTCGAATAAACTGATACGACTATTTAATTTCCTTAACTGAATGATAAACTTTCAACATTCCCCCTACTAAAATCGTTTCCAGAAGATTTAAAAGCAATCGTGGTGCCTGAAAATTTCCCAAATAGGCAATAAACTGTATCGAAATTCACTACATTGACCGCGTTTATGTGCTTTGTTTTTCTACCAAACACGATTCAGATAAACGAAATGTTTTATCGCACAATGTTCAGAATGGCCAGCGTGAAATCAAAACAGATTTGTAACAGCAACACCGAATCTCTTAAATTAGGAGCAAACGGCCTTTGGAAATTCGGTGAAACGGCAAACAGGGAGGGCTTGGACACCGATTTAGGATATTTGTTTTGATATACTGCAAATTGAAGATAACGGGTAATTTTACAGACGAATGAAAAATATGTCCATAGCCTAGAAAAAAATAAGAAACGGTGTTTTAACCCTCATCCCGAACAAACGGAAGTCATACAAAGTACATTTATTTCAGAAACTTATTGAAGGTGATCTCGATGGCACATTAGAATATTGCGCAGTAATGATGGATAGATGCAATTTCAAGCCACACCTTTTAATTAAAAAAGTGCTTTCCATCGAAGGTCTTACATAATTTGCAATCATGGGAACCTCAATTGTCGGTCCTTTCTTTATCGAGCGAACACTTTTATCTGGAATACTTACTACACTATGTAATACTAAGTTTAACGTTGCAGTTTATCCGAATGGTTAAAACCCAATTATACCGGCAGATTCAATATTGCTCTCACAGGATGGAGCACCCCAGACTATGCGCCAATTAGTAGATTTCCTTTACAATATTTTCCCAAATAGATCAATTGGAAGGAAGAGTTTTATCGAACGGGCAGCTAGGTTTCCAGATCTTAACCTTTAGATTTTTATCTATGGGATTATCTAAATCAGGTCCAATTCAATAAACTGAAAAATATTGAAAAAATACAGAGCAGATTTCGAAGCAAAATACAATGAACATAGCCTCAAATATTAAGTGAATTGGTATTTGAAGTTCGACTTCTCGGTTGTCAGTATATGCATGGTCTACAATTTGAACATTTAATTTGATTTAGATATAGAATGTGGTATGCATATTCGAAAATGAAATACAACATAGGTGTCTCCAGTCGCAAATTGAAATTGAGTGTCGTAGGTCATAAAAAAACCACACCCAAAAATAAAATCAACTTGTCTGACAGTGTGTCCAAGAAACAAATCCCTAAATTTTAAATGTACTTGTTCTAACCCACGCGTCTTTGTCGCTGTAAATATTTAATATATTTTTTTGTTCGATAAAGTATAAACTAATTCGCCAGATCAATATTTTGCTGTAATGTGTTTTCCATTAAAACTTATTTGTATAGTAATTAATTACACCATTTTTGTATTATACATGGTGTTTCAAACGTAGTGGCGCCTTAGGCGTTTTAGGAGTTTAAGAGAACCACAAATGATAAAGGTTCCGACAATACATTGTCTTAGCAAGATAGTATAATAATTGCCGTCATGGGTTTTTGTTAACTGTTAAGAATTTCTTTCAGGTGATTTCTATCATACCAATCACAGGGAAATGGCGCTACACACAGCACGACTCCCGATTTGGAGTCTCTGTGGGTATACTTTTCACTGAAACTCCGAGATGTGCATACTTGTTTAAAATCTTGAATTCAGTTATAAAATACACATAAATAATTATTGGTGATTTCAATCAGTAAAGGAAAGTGCAACTGATAAAGATTCCGGGCTTTGGACAATTTATTGTCTTGAGTTCAATGGATTGTACGATCTCGAAAAATAGTATAATAATTGTTTTCATCAGTTTTGGTAAACCTTCTATCCTAGGAATCACAGAAAAACGGACTTACACATAGCACCACTCCCGATTTGGAGTAGTTTCTGTGAGCTAGTTTTCCAGAAAAATATATAAATTAACATGTCAAATTTGTGTACAGTATGAGCCTTATATGTCAACTATAGCTGATAAAGATGTCAAAATTCCTTATATTTTGTTTGGAGCTTATGAATTTTGGCACACATAAGATAATTTATATTTAAAAAAGAACCCACTTCAGCTGACTTAAAATAAAAACAGTTTAGAAACCGTGTGCAATCAATCACTATTTTCAGACATATATTTTTTTAAAATTTGATTTAATTAAGATACAATTCAATTGAAAAATTTTCCAAATATATTTTAAGTTTTTTATTTGTTTTATTTTTTGGACTACTTTCTATAAATGTAACTAATTCACTCTATATATATTACAACGGTCCTGATATCTTTAAAACCACCCTGTATAAGTACAAATCCTCTCAATACTATTGACTCAATTATATTTTTCTATTGTTTAAATTATTTCTGTATACTAAGGATTTTACTTCATCCCATATGTCTAGTATTCCATTTATGCCACTGCTGATGGTCTAGCCTATATAACTAAATTCACCTTTTTGAACCACATTTTATGATTATAAATTTACTCTACCATTTATTTCAATCACACGGTATATGCAACTGCTTCTAATTTTTTTTAACCCATGTGTATAATTATACCCCGTCCTACGTCCTATAATTCAAATATCCTAACTGCTTATGCTTATATAACAAACTTTTGATACACCCTCAATAACAATAATATTACCCCACCCTTACTTCAAACACCTTGTCTAAGCAACTACTTATTTTCCAAACTATATAACTTTTTTAAACCGCCCTGTATAACTGTAATTATACTCCACTTTATATTTCAACTATCCTGTATACTCAACTGCTTCTGACAATTTTTAAAGCTTTTTATATAACTATAAGTTTTCTCCATTCTATAACGCAACTATCCACTCTGTATAACTATGGTTTCGCTCCAGTCTTATTTCAACCACCTTGTTTACGCAACTACATATGTGCTACCCAATACAATATTTTTAGAACTACCCTGTATAACTATTTCAGTTATTTTTCAACCATCCTACGTATACTACTGCTTATGTACCACCTAATATTACATGCACTCACGCACACGCCTTCACCGTACCACACAGAAGAGATCGCCAGAATAACAAATTTTCGTTTTAATAAGCTAATGGAATATTTTCAGCAATTTCACGCGACTGTAACTTAACTTCATTTCTAAAATAAACTGACTTCAAAAGCATCATAATGAAAATCATTACGAACACCCTGTACGACATACTTTCATGGCATATATTAACATTTAAACTAGATATTTATTATGAAAATTTGACATTTACCATGATATTTACAATTTTTGTATTTGTTCCGATTTTCAGAAAAATGGTATGTTTTACGTTATAGAAAAATGTACGGAATCAAGCTGGAACATATGTTTGTATAATAAATATATAATAAGTTGCGTCAGCAGTTTTAGAGAAAACAGTGAAGAATCATTGAAAATCCCTGAAATCTAGTCTCTTATTTACTTTTTTTCTGATTTTCTAGAAAACCGTAAATCTCATGTTATAGAGAATTATATGGGAACTTGTAATGTTCTTTAATATAATATAGTTTGAATCATCAAAATTTTCGAAGCCGTTTTTGAATAATCGCTTGTCATACATAAAAAAATTAGACGAATTGATCGGTTAAAAATAGATGAGAAGGGTAATGGAATGCAAAAATTCAAGACTTCGGTCCCACACTGTAGGCTTTCTTCCTATATGTTATTTGTTTCAGAAGAACATAGTTACAGTCAATTTCCGGTACAACGGGAATGGTAAACAGTTGTATAAAAAAGTGTAAAAACTGTTTTTCACCATTACAATAAGTTTCCTATGCAGAAATTACCAACGCACGTAAACGCGACAACACAATGAAAACTATGGCAATCATCATCATATTCTAAAAGCATTACGATATCGATCTACAGGGCACTGTAAGCAAAAATGACGCACACATTGCGTGCCGAACTTCCGGCTACTCTAAAACATGGCATAAACATTAGAATTAGGAAAATGATCCACGTGGAAATAGAATCGAAATATACAAATATTGAATGAGTTAGAAGTTACAAAAGGTCGTTAATAATGCCTCTTTAATTGATGGCGTGACTTACCAAAAGACATTTTTTTACGAAGACCTAAGTGAAATTTGGCAGCCTGAAGGGGAAGAAAGGGCTTTATTGAGATTAGTAGGTATTGGAAATGATAAATGTGGGTAATTACACTGATGCTAATTTATTAATAACGTTTAATCCTAGACCAAATATTTTGTAGTCAAGCAAAGTACCTTATTAGGGTTTTAAACAATAGGGTTATTACTGTAATTAAAGCACAATTAGTTAGTTTTTTACAGTTTCTATGTTTGCAAATGGATATAGCGATATTGAGACCAGAGCAGACAGTCTTAAGAAATAACTGATCTATACAGCGTGTCCTGCTTCTTCCGATTATATTGTTCGAATTTTAAAACTGTACAGTGTTGCCAAAAATTGCCTGAAGAGAAAACTACCGATAAATGTAGTTTTAGAGCCAAATACCCATAAGAGAATTTCAGAGGTGTGGTAAAATACTTAAATTTAATAAAAGGATTCGGAAGTACTTTGATAGTAACAGTGTTTGGTTATTTTCTTACATTGAATATTTCTCTGTTATTTTTATCTTGATAGTTAATTTTGCGATATCCAGTCTTACGCCAAGTTTGGTGTACTACTGAAGAAAATCAATTGCAAGTTTTGCAAGTGGTCGTTGAAAATACTAAAGTCCCAAAGTAGAGGAGAATATCAAAATCACTATCGGGTAACGTAACAAATTCAACAGTAAGTACGATTTTAGGAGCAAATAAATTCTATCCTTTACAATCCGAAATATATATATACACGTTCACCTGGAGATTTTGAAGTTCGTTTTCTGTTCACTACATGGAAAAGCTGTAGATGATTTTTTCTTCACAAAAAAAAACATATACCGATAAAGCGACATTTACCTGAAACGGAGTCGTATGTATGCTCACTGAACTACCACTGGTGGTGTGAGGAAAATTCTAATTTTCTCCTAGTGTATCGCAGTCAATACTCATTTAAAACAAATGTTTGGTGCGATATTTTAGATAACCAAATAGTTGGGCCGTATTTCATTCCTGAAAATTTGACAAGCCAAATTTAGTTGAATATTTTAAATAATCAATTCTTTGAAATTGGTGAAGGATTGCCATTAAATGTCAGGCGTTCAGTTTGGTACCAACACGTTAGAGCACCATGTCATAGTACACAAGAATACGAAGGCCAATAGCAGAGTTCAGCAGAAGAACCATAATTTGCATGGGTCGGGATAGACCTCAGAATAATTCTCTTATGATATTTTGCGCTAAAACTACACTTATAGATTTTAGTTTTTGGCAAACCTTTGCAATATTTTTTAAGTTTTATAATTCTAATAATAGTTTTCGGACACGCTGTATACAGAATTTTTTTTCAAGTATTTCTTTAGTTCGAAATATTCATATGTAGGTTGTCCATTTCAAAATTTCTAAATCATTTTTCAACCAGTTGCTAATATCCGATTGAGGAGAAATTTAGCATATTTGTGTAAGGTCGGTGACAATGCAATATTATGTATTTTATCGCCCAATGTATTCCAACATCCAGGAGTTTCAGGAAAATCTCGAAAAGTTAGTATAGCAATATTATGGTACCATCACTAAACAGTGCAAGTTTAATAGGTTATAGCAAAAAAACAACGCTCGTAGAGAAATATGGAGTCACGTTAACACATAGATTGAGCACCCAAACAACAAATAAAAATATTAATTGATCGAAGGAGAAATAATTGATGATCCTATTAAAATATATAATCTATTTGCTACTTATAGGGCAGATATTTTTTTGTCTGTCAATACAACAATAATGTTACAATTATATAAACCTGAATACTCACCAGATTTATAACTCACCCATTAAATTTCGATGAAAACAGTATATCAAACACAAATCTAGAAGGGCAATGGACGTGGTCTCCCGAGGATTTTGGAGACTGAGATTCTTATACCACATTGAATTGTCTATTGATCTTAACAATATCTTTTTGTACTCTTTTGACAGCTGTGACGTAATCTTCTGGCCTCTAGATAGTCGTTGTTTCAGTTACAACTTCACTAAAGATTGCATAAACTACACTATCTGACGGGCTAGTGTCGTTCACAGCTCAGAACGCCCGTATTGAAGTTTTACTCTAAAAATTAAACAACTTTAAAGACTTAAAATGTTTAAAAAAAAAAAACAACAAAATATGTTTAGGTATGTACTTACTAAGGGTACATTTACATAACAACTACCAGAAAGTATTGCACATTTAATTGTTACGTACCTACACCCAGTGTAATAAATACAAATATTATATTCGGTTTTAAAATAATTGTTCCAAATTTGTGATCAGAAATTCACCTGGAAAAGTAATGATGACCCTTATGTGTCAGCCCTTTCGGAGGTCTTAGCCTCGGCAGTCGCCTATACCTGTTATGGAAATAATACTAAACAATTTGAACCGATCGTTGCTTATAGTAATGTGACGGGAATTTCCCTGGAAAATTTTTGCCACTAAGTCGATTTGTCTGAAATTTTGACGGGAGGTTGAAAATAGCATTAAAAACAAAACTTATGTTGTCCCTATGTGTGACCTTGCCCAGGGGTTGAAAGACACCCCTTTCGGGGGTGGAAATTAAAATAGTAAAAATAAGTGCAGAAATCCATAGAGGGATGAATTCTACGTAAAAAGTTTTCTATAAACATTTTTCGAAAAATCAATACTTTTTTAGTTATTTATGATTGTGAATGTTCATTTTTGGACCAAAAAAAAACCCGATTTTCGGCGATTGTTCTCGAACAAGTGGAAAAAACGTACTTCAAAAAAAATTTCTTAAAGAAAATGAAGCTTATAAGAAAAGGAAAAGTTTTTTTTTATTTATGTAAGGGCAATAGACGTTAAGATGCGACAGGTTGAAGGTCAATTCTTGTCCGATGGCCCCTAAATTTGCAGCGTTTAACATGAAATTACTCAAAACATTCACGTTTTAAAAAAAATTCACTGAACATTTTTTAAAGCGCTTCAAAAAATCTTCAGAATAGTATGGATTTTAAACCATTAGCATAATAATTGACGGAATTATGGTCAAAAAAAGCAGCTAATTGATGTTTATTTTTGTTAAAATACTGAAATAAAACTGATATATTTACCACTAGATTTTAAATTAACGGCTATCCTTCTACAATTTACTTTATTTAGATGCTTATAAGATATCCTGAAAATGTCAGCGATTTAGGATGCATATTTTGAAAATTTTATACTAAAAAAATATAATAATTATTTAATTTTTAAAAAATTGACAAATAAATGGAAAACAAAAAAATGTTAGAGAGTATTTTTCCCGTAGAGTATTTTGCTTTTCCATAGCACAAAAATTAACCAAGATATCACGATTAGAAAGTAGCAGTCAAGAGTAGAGACATTGTTTTTCAAGCACTTTAAAAAATCACGAAAACAATGTTTAAAAAAATATTGACATTCATAGAAGTTATACCTGTTACATTTCCCTGTAAAATGGGTTTTGAATTTTTACGATAGATTTAAAATTAAGAGTTTTCGTTATAAAACTGACATCATTTACATGATTTAGTATATTCAAGCAGTAGCAGACGAGGAAAAAAGGAGCAAACCAAGCAGCTGTTGAACATCTGCTCATGACGCTGTGTTCACTTGGCTGTAGTCAGTGTATTTTGAAAATCATTAGAATATAAAAAAGATTTGAAAATAAAAAAAAATCGTAATCTTAAGAGTTGAAATATCGTAATAAATTGTTTCTTGTACTACAACTACTCTAAAGATGTTTATTTTTCATATATACGTTTAAATATTTTAAAATAAAAAATTTTGTCGTTAAGGGTGGTTCTAAAGTACCTGTCAAGCTTATACAAGTTTCGATCTCGAGGATTAAATGAACTTAATTCCCAACTTTCATAAAAATCGGTTCACTGGGAAAAATTTTCCAGGTTCGGAGTTTTTTCTCCCCAGTCACTGTATTGTTATTAGATATTTAAACAATGCAGACTTTTATATTTGATTCGCATTGCCTTCAAACAGATACTAGATTTGTGGGTATTCATTTTTACATAATACTCATAAGCACATGTTACAGTTTGTATTTATTACTTTGTGTGTAGGTACCTAACAAGTATCAAGGTGCGATTTGTTCTTGTCGCTGTTTGTAAATAGGTAATTAGTAGGTACCTACCTACATAAGTACTTATTACATTGTGTTATGTTATTGTCAATTATTTTCAACAATTGAATTATTATTTGAAGTCAATTTGTAATGTCTCATAGTAATATTCTACTATCACAATTGCTGCATCAAAATTCAAATTTCAGCTTTCGCACGAGTTTTACGACGTTCATTCATATACGAGAAGTTGTAAAAATATTATTTATATCCTTTCTGAATGTTATAAAAACTGGTTTATTATTATTTTCAATTTTATCGTCAATAAATTAATCTTCTTGCTACGTGACCATGTTAGCCTGATTCAGCCTTTACCTAATTTGTGATAATTACAATGTTACGTCACCTATTTGCAAATTATGTTTCGTTTAGCATTAATTAAAATACATAGTGACTTGAACAGATTCACACTTTTTGTGATCGATATTCTGATATTATTTGGCCGATTGCGAAATTTATAATTAATGCATTATTACACAAAATAATGATAAGTTACTGCCTAGAAAAATCATAGTAGTAAAGATCGAATATATCGTAAAACTAAACCAAATTTACTGCATATTTCTATTTTTACCTAGTAAATCCATTTATTTTATATTTGTTTAATAGTAGAACTAAATTTACCTGCTATTTTCACTAATTTCCTTAAAATTTTCTGGCTTTTCTTATCCAATAAGACAGGAGATCGGTTAGTTGCTGTTATAAAATTCTGAATGTGGGTTTTAACACTTCTATTTTTACGCCGCAGGAGCCAAGAGCCCTTCTGTTTTTACAACATCTTACTGTAATTGCTCTACGATTTGGAATATGCTTACTTAGATTTTACTTTAGATGTCTGTCTGTATTGTTTTTATATTTTGCTCACCTGCGATACACATTTTCGTTGCTATTTTTCAACTGATATAAAATTGTCTTCTTATCTCATTTGTGACTTTTGCTACATTTCCTTGAAAATGCCCTCACTTATTGAATTATTTAGGTTAATCACTCTAAATTTTGTTTCCCTGGTCATGCGTTTTAGCTCTGAATTTTGCTTTTTGCCTATACTAGTTTGAGTTCGATGAAGATATGCTGAAAGTATATATAGACTGATACCCTGTTGAAAATTTTGTTAATGAAAGTGTCACCAAATTAAACTCTGTACTAGCCAGATCTGTAGAGTGAAAAGAAGCTTAACATATAAAGTTAAATACGCAATAACGGACTTGTTCTTTCAATTTGGGAACAATTACAAAGGTTCAGTCATTTGACATAACACCACTTTCATTTCCAATGTTTTCTTGGCAGCACTATTTTTTATATAGCCGATTTTATAGTTCTCGTGAGTTAGTTTTGGTTTGCCATCATCAACAGACTCATGCAACCTGTTTAATTATTATTATTTTGAAATTCGCGAAACCCATGAGGCATTAATCATGCTCACAATACGTTTACTCTAATGGACAATATGCAACCCGCAAAATGTGGTACAGCGCATACAAAATATGCGATTGATGGTGTGTATTTAGTATTGATGAGTATCCAAATAGGTCAATTCGTCATCAACAATTAAATTGTGTTCACTTAAGAAAAATTGTGGTTGGTGATCTAGGTTTATGTTTACAAAATTTAAATTGCACAAAATTTGAAGTCACCATTCGCGTCGTACGTTTGTTGAATAGCCCGAAGGAAACATTGCTCTTGGTGCATAATTCCATTTGCGAATTTACTTTAGTGATGAAGCACACTTTAGTTAAATGGCCATCTCAATACGTTGAACTGCCGCATCTGGAGCAATTATTCCACAAGCAATTGTTGAAAGACCATTACGTCAAGAAAAAAGCATCCTTTAGTGCACTGTATGTACCAGTGTAATCACTTGTCCATGTGTTCAAACATGATGAGGGGGCAGAGACATGAATAACTATTTTACGTCTCAATTGAAAGGTATTATTATTGTAGACACGTGGTTTCAGTTGTTTGGCCTAACTTTTGGTGAACGATTATATTCAACCAATGTGCCTTTAAACTGGCCACCTCGTTACTGCGAAGAGTATGAGGAAATTGGCCCTCCAGATTATGCCAAGAGCGCGTCAGCCCCGGTGGCAACAGTCACGACGAAATCATTCAAACATTAACGCCCTAAAATTATTTTTCAAGTAAAGCCAATCTCATGAACATTAAAAACATTTTTCTAGGTTTTATTTCAATTTAAATATTTCTGTCTTTAAAAAACGCCCTACACTATTGGACATGTACCGAGAGGAAGAACTTAGACAGTTAAGTCATTAAAATCGGTAGTTTCCTCTGTTTTTGCCCCTTGTATCACCATAATACTGTTATATAGTCCGTGGGTTCAATTTAAAATTATACAACTAATATTCACTTTACTTTTTTTAGAACTTTATTTACATCAAATTATACAGAACAGCTGATTCACAATAACATTACGATATACGCTCGTCGTCCTGTCTAACTAACTTGCGATCGTGGCCTGCTTCCTTTTTAAAACCAGCATCGAAAATTCTCGCAAATATCAGTCATCAATTCTACAGCTGCCGAGCCATTTCGAGAACATTTTTTTTTATTTCAAAGCGATCGTTGTCGTACTGAAATGAAACAGGGTCGGCTTTGGTAAATTTCGTAACAATACATTAGTTTTTTTATTACTCTGAAGGTACATTTTTTGAATTGGACTTTCCCAATTTTCTCAGTTGTTTTATTATGCTAGTCTGTATGTTGACATCATTCAATGATGAGCGACGTAAGAAGTCTGGATATTTTGTTTACTTTTATATGCCGAAAGAATAGATTCATCAATATATATACGACCACAATAATAATATGCCTATTTTTAAATTTTTATTCATTGCTGGATGTATGCCATCCCTTTTTTTCGCCACCATTTTCTGTTATGTGCTTCTCCTATCCAGTTGGTTCAGTTGTTCGTTTGACGTCATCAGTCCACCTGGTATTATTAGGTCTACGTCCTAGTCTTGGTCTACATACATTGGTCTTGGTCTGTTCTTTGGCTAAGTGTCCTGCCCATTTCCATTTTCATTTTGCTGCTCTGGCCACCACGTCCTCTGGTTTGGTTTGCTGTCTTATACACGAACTTCTTCTGTCTCTCAGATTAATGACATAAATTATATCTGTATTTGTTGGAGAAATTGTGCAACACCATGTTTCAGCACCATAACTTAGAACGGATAGGATCTTCTTGAAATATGGGACAACATGAGGTCGATAATGCTGCTGTCTAAAAAACTGTCAAGATCGGCAGTAAACCGTTCGGACACTTACAAGATAGCCTTGTTCGCCTAATCACTCATCAGCCAAATTTTCAGTTGTCGAAAATCGGCGTCATAATGGCATACACCTTAGACGTTGATCTTGAATTTCATTTGTTCCTCTTGGAAGTCCATTGCCCACTCTTCTCTGATTTTGAGTTTAATAAAACCACGCTTGAAATATCTCATCACAGAAGCTTAATTCGACCTCTTTCAAATTCTTTAGGCATTACAGCATTACTAAACATCGTTTGTTTTTTGGTAAATTTAAAATAATGTAAAAAAAGTTTACATGAAAAAACACCAAACTTTACCAAATTTTAATGATTTATTCCATACTACAGTATCTATGTTTTACCATAACAATATTAAATTTAAACATCTCCTTCTGGGTGTTGCAATTTCTTTGTCAGTGAGTATATTTCATTCATATAAATCAAAAAATCAATGTTGAAATGAAATTACTTTTTAAATACTTATTTCAAATAAATTCTGTTCGCTTCATGTCGGGACTTTTTACAAATTGACAAAAATTTCATCCATGAAATTAAACGGATGTTACAAACTTACAAATAAACGGCCTGCCTACATGAAAACATTTTCTATTTTTAATGATAATAAATACGAGTAGTTAAGGGGTTAGACGCCAGTATAAACTTGAAAGTTTCTTAAATAAATATAAGGCTTAGAAGTAGTTGTTATTACGCGTGTAAGCAAACGTTCAATCTACATGAATCACCCTAAAGTATTTTTTGATAGAAAAAGAAAATCTTTATTTTGAATAGTCATGCTTAGGTTGTACGGTAAAAAAGAATGACACAATCATTTAGATTTATTTTGCAAACATAGTGTATGTCTAATTCATGCCAGTTAGTTCATAACTACAAGGGTCATCCTAAAATTTTCTACGATAAGATTTAATTCCAATTTACCGATAAACAATCACAAAATTGGAACTTATTGCAATAGATTTTGTGGGTTTAAAATTCACAAATATTCACTTTCACTTTCAACGTCTTTATTTTTATCAAAATAAACTTACAAAAACACAATGACTAATACTATCACCTGGTACCGTACACGCTGCTTCAAAACAAAAACTGCCGCGTATAAAGTAGTCGCAGTTATATATAGAATTCAATCTGAAGAATTTTCCAGTCTTTTCTGGTGCTAGTCTAGTTGGTTTTCGAAATCGGGATCACGTCAACCCTAGCGTTTTACCGTGTTGATAGTTTTTATATACAGCCGTTTCGTTTTCATTGTGTCTATGAGAACGATTAATATAGATTTCTTAATTTTTTTGCCGGCATTAAAAGAGTTTTATATCATTATTTATTGAAGCTGTGTATACAAAATTATTTATTAGCAATAGTTTCTTTGGTACATTTTTTTAAATACTAATTTTTGAAAATTCTCTCGTTGACACCAGGTCACATTTAGTTTGTTGAATTAAATCTTGTGGTGCTATTGTTTCGTAAGCTTATCATTAAGAACATCTCCAAATTGCAAATTGTAATTTATTCTAACTTTGGCCTTAAATCAGCCTAACAAACATACGCACGCCACCTGATTTCCTAGTGAACATAGATTTATTGTTATTTATATCAATATTAAAACATCTACTTACTAAATGTTAACTGCAAAATACCGATAGAATTGCAATCTTTCTCTTAAAGATAGCTTATAACGTTGAGATTAATTGGGCTAAAGATTTGTATTGCTCGTTAAGTAAATGTTGCAGAATTGCAACTTAAACAGTTTATAGAAATATGTTGCATTCGTGCCGTATTAACGGCGATGGGATGATGGAAATATATAAAATATATTTTGAAAGCGCATGGAATGCACGTCTCTTTTTATATCTTCAGTTATTCAGTATTATAAAGTGTACTAATAAGGCTGTGAATATTGACTTAAACGAGTGACCCTTACTGTATTTTAAATAAAGTAACAATTAACTAAATAAAAGAAATGAAAATGGACTAATATGAAAAAATAGACAAGTAAATAAAAACATATTAACTGCGGAGAAAATAATAATCCAATTCATAATAATTTTCAGCTTGATCCCCCACTTGTAAAATCCTGTATCCGCTCCTGTGCCTTGATAGTTAGTGCTAGTGCTCCGCTGGCTATCTGCCGCATATATGCACTTTTAATGCAACATTTACTAACATTTTAGACCAATTTCCCAGCATTTTAACCAAAATCAAAGATTGGCAAATTGAAGTGCATTAAATGATCTTTCAAAATATCTTTAGTATATCGGGATCGAACTCGCCTATTTAATACTGTTCACATTGCCAAACTTCTCACTAAATTATTAAAATTGCAATTCTTCAAAAACTACTTATTCGACAATATCCATCTAGAGCCCGTATAATCAAACATTTCGACAAAGATTAATGTTCCAGTTTTAATTAGAAGAAAGTATAGAATTTTTTAAAAAATCAACTGTTTACCAGTTTTTCGAACTTTGCTTGGTGAAAATAATCCAATCACGACTTATAGACAATCATTAAAAAAGATTTCTTATTCTTGACAACTTGTCCATTGAACGCATTATGATCCGTCATAAGTAAAAGTAAAGTAATGATACTTTTCATTCTATAAGCAAAAAACAAAAACGAACCAGATTATTGACAGCTTTTGTTATTTATATAATTTACAACTACCAATATGATGTTAAAATACTATCAGTTATTCTCTATAAACTGTTACTAAACTGATAGTACCGGATGTTTAGAAAGTATCTTAAAAAGTACTGACTGGGCACGAAAATGACTAAGACGTTGAAGCCTTTTTCCCTGTGTGCCTGTTTCTAACCTCGAATTTGACTTTGACATTGAGGATATGTACTTTTTCTAATAGCAACACATCGAAAAAGCTGACATGACCTTAAGCTTTTGTAAAATTTGTCAAATATCCACTGGAACATTTCATTTGCAGGATTAAAATTTGATTTTCCGGTTTACATTTCGATTTATCCTTTGCATGAAATGCAAGACCATAGGTGTTCCTATTCGTTGTCCAAAATGACCTTAATGTTCGCAGTCAAGGTCAAATCCATGATCTTCAAGGTACCATGTCAGTGTAAAATCTGGAAACAGCTTTGAATAGCTTGAGAAAAATCCTTCAACTTTTGTATTAGTCAATTTCTTTGCCGGTGGTTCCTCAAGTGTTTTAACTCTTGGAGGAAATGGTTTCCATTCTTCATCGAAGTCCAGTTTATATTCAATTACACCCAATGGAGAGTATCAAATAGCTCGTAGGTCGTTAATGACCTAGAAGGAAAAATAGCAGTCAAAAATACAATGGAAGCAAACAGTAAATTAAAAAATATATGAATAGTAAGTTTCGCCTTGCCCGGCCATATAGACGTATAACGCAGTATAAGGAAAGGGTTTTTTCCTAGTAGCTTTGGTTTTCCTAATATAGTCTTGTGGAAGGTCTTGTCCTTTCAAAATATAATTTCGATTTTTGAATGAGCACTGTCACATACCATTTGCATATGACTAGGAACAAGGCATTTTTTTATTATTTCTTTATTGTTATCAACTGCAAATGATAGAAGAGCATTTGATAAGACTGCATTTCTATTTTGTATGTGCATCCGACACTGTACTGTCTTTCTGAGATAGTGAAGGGGTCCAATACTTTTTAAACACCCTTTTTAAGCGATTTGATTTGTTAAATGATTTCAATAATGGTTTTTGCATAAAAGACACATACGATTTGGAAACATTTGAATCTAAAAAATATTCCCACAAGGAAAACCAATTGATAAAAAATTCGGATTATATGTGATGTGATGTCACTGAGACAATTTTTTTTCGTTAAACCGACGATAAATCATTAATAACGCCGACTCCCTAATCGATAAAAAATCAATTTATGACCAGAAAGAGCGATAAGAACAGTGCTATTCCACTTCAAATCGCAACGCCTCACTTCATAAACGCCTTCTATTTGTTGATGGATCTGTTGTTGGTAATATGAGAAATTTCCTTTCGCTTATCGGTTATTGAGACATACATGTGACTTATGAACTTTGAAACTGCGATAAAACGCGTTGTGCCCTCCATGATTTGTGCTGAAGTAAAAAATGAATGTCTTCCTAGGAATCGTTTAGACTTGAGTCAGCGAAAACAACAGAAAACTTTGTACATTCAAAGTAATGATGCATAATTTTGTATGTACCGATTAACTGTTCGATCATTTTGAAACAAAACCTAAGCTTACATAGTGCAGGGCATAGTGGCGCATTCGATAGCAAAATTGTTTTAATTCATAATTTTTGTTTAAATGTTCGCGAGATTTTGTTGATTATAAAAGTGTAAGATGACACTTGATATCTTTTGACGGTATTGTTTAAACAACGAAAAACTATATAGCTTAGAAGAACTGCATTTTTTGCAATAAATTAATTTTTTTTATATTCTTTACAATATTTCGAATGAAAAAAGTCCGTACATCCATCATCGTATCTCCAACACATTAATTGTTTTGAATTTTTTTTAAATTCAAAAATATAAAATTTTTACATTAAATTATATGAGAAACACTAATGTTATTTTTTTTAACGTATTACCGCTGAAAAACCGCGAAAACATTACATTTTACAAGTGCGTCGTCTGCCTTTCTTTTACTCATCTTATACATCGAGATGAGAGTGATATATATATATATATATATATATATATATATATATATATTGTTATAATGTAAAATAAACATAGAAGTAAACAAAATTTTTAAAATCTGTTTAGACTATTTTGTTCAATATAGTTGAAATTTTTGATAAAAAATTAAAATTTATACCATTTCAATTTTTAAGGTATATTATTTAATTCAAGAAAATTAGGAATTTCCAAATTCATAACTATTTATGGGTTGGAGATACGATGATGGGTGTGAAGACTTTTTTCATTCGAAATATTGTAAAGAATATAAAAAAATAATTAATTGCAAAAAATGCATTTTTTCTAAGCTATATAGTTTTTTGTTTCTATAATCAAGTAATCAAGAAGACCTTATGAATTAAAACAATTTTGCAAACGAATGCGCCACTATGCTCTGGTCTAACAAGAGAAAATCATAGTAGTTACAGTAATAATTAAATCAGACAAAAGTTGCACATTTGAAATGTCTTCTAGATGGTTATGGCAATAGTTAAAAAACAGAATCTGATATTTCTGGAATTTTCTTGTGAATTTAGTTTCCATTTATTTCTGACATTATTCTAATAGATGTAAAAAAAGAAAAATATTTTCGCATTGACCCGTTTTATTCCAATTATAAAATATAATCTCTATTGAAGAACAAAACAGGTGATATATCACTTGTAACAGTTTAAACATGTTTTCATCTTTTTTAGGTAGCCTTTAAGATTATTGATTAAAAATCTCCACAGTTCAGTACTGAACTGACTTGGCAATGAATTCCTTTTAATGTCAAAAAAAAAACAAAAATATGTCAACCATTTTTTTGGTAATAAAAAAGGAAAAAAGTCATACAAGAGAGATAGTGAATTTTGAAGAAAAAACAATCGTTTTTTATACACCGTCACAAATAGGGTTAAAAACGTTTTTTTGTGAAAACGATTAATGTTAAAATATTAAATTGTTTTTCAGAAAATCACTGACGAACTCTGGTGAGTTTCCTAGAAATTTTTTTAAACAATAGCTCAAAAGCTGAATACACGTTTAAATCGTTGCAAACAATATATCACCTATTTTAGAGTTCACAATGGTTTTAAATTAAAAAATATTCATTACTTTAAAAAGGTCGAGCTGAAATTGTGTAAACGCTCTTTTTCAAATTAAAAATTCATAAAGCACCTTTATTATTTTTAACTGTTAAAAGAATGTCCGAAATAATTGAAAACTAAAATCGTATTTTTTACATCGAAAATGCTCAAAGAAAGTACATAAACTATGACATTGGGTGCTACTTTGTTATAACTATTTTATAGACAAATTATTAACAAATTATAAAAAGCAGATATTTTATATTTTATTAGAAAGTTTTAAGTCTCACATTAAAAATATGTTAAAATATAACAAGAAATGATTATTAAATGTTAACAACAAATTATCGTCAAGTTGTTTTCTGAAAAATAGTTGTGGCATATCTTGAGTTATTTGGAAATAACACCACATAAACTTGAATGTCTGTATATTTAAAATGTCCAAACGTTTCAGGGTCTAAATCAGACCTCGTTTTTGGTAATTAACTCAACACAAATGTTTGACAATCAAATCGATGTAACTAAGAGAATTTACTGCATTTTTGATACATACAGGGTAGCACTAAAATATCTAAAGATCATGTGCATAACAACAGAGCTTCTTTCAAATATGAAGAATTTGAAAGAGTTATTTTTAAAATTTCATTTGGTGCTCCTAGGGACGACTTTGTTATAAGATAGTACATTCGCCAAAAATGAGACCAAAGAAAATCTGATGTTCCAAATACCGTAAAAAAAGGCATCATTAAATCTTTATATGATAGAGCAAAAATCAACGATATGGACAAATTTAATAAAGAAAAGATATTTATCAAAAATGTTTTATCTGCTAACAATTATGCTAAAAAGTTCATTAACAAAGAGATAGGTAAAATTGAACACAAAACAATAACTTTCAAGTTTATGTGGTAGTTATTCCCAAAGAAGTCAGAAAAATAAAAATCTCATTAAAGTTATGGGAAAACCTAGGAAAAGCCTTACGAAATATACAGACTTTCAAATTTATTTGGTGTTATTCCTAAAAAACAAATAAAGTTAACTTCAAATTAATAAAAATAATGAATTAAAAAGCCAATAAAAAATAAAAAAATTATTGTTCATAAATAAATTTTATTAATCTATTAATTATTAGGTACCTATGTTAATTATTTACAAAATCATTTTTGCATTTTTTTCAAATATGGCTTACATATGTCCAAAAAACGTAATGAACACAATTGACGAGAAAATAAGATACAAATGCTATGAAAAAGAAGAAAACAGGTTTAGATACAACGGTGTAAGTCGAAGAACTGAACACACATGGAGGAGAAAGAGTGCATAATACAATAAGAAATAAAAAATAAGTTAAAAAACAGAATTGACTTCGAAAAAACTTAAATATCAATTTAATATACACAATAACATTTTCCTGCAACTTATTTTGCAAGTGCCAAGTTAAAACATAAAATAAATAAGTTTTTAATAATTGGGTTGGTTTATTTTTTACATTCTAGTTAAAGTGATTTTTATGTTTGTTTGAAGTCGGTTCTTTTTTTAAGCTTATTTATGTTATAAGTCTTAGCACCTGTTCATGAAACTTTCCGCATGAAAAAAACATTACATACACAAAAAATAATTTTTATGTATTTCTATAGTAAGATATAGAAGCACCAATAAAAATTACTTAATTCCCATAGTGAACCAATTATTCGCCTTCTGTGTTGATAATGAGTTGTGTTGTATATGTACCTCGATTACTGAACACAACGTAACAAGACTCATACAAATCGGATCATACACAAAAAATAATATTAGCAATATAATATGGTTCAACAAATATTTCTAAAACTCATTTTGATTCTATTCTATATTTATTTTATTCGACTTGTCCATACAATGTTTGAGACTCGCCCCAAATATACTAGATATTTAATGAATGTAGGTACTTCAGATATTTCTTAGCTGTAATCACTTGATCTTATATTGCCTTACGTTTCTGGAAACATTATCACAGATCAACAAGTGGTTCGACGCTTGTTGATTTTCTTGATTATTATCGTTTAAATATCTTTCATGAGTGAACTTCTGTTTCTGTTTGGGGAGACCAATTGATTGATGATTTGTAGTTCTGTCAGTCACAGTGGTGTTGAATCATCAGCCTGGCTTCTGACTCTGTTTAGGTCAGAAGCTGCGAGTTTCTGGTAATGAATATACTAACTAGGAATTTGTTGATTTTTGAAATTGCTTGCCTATATCGGCCGATCCTGTTCTTCTTCCATGGTGTGGTAATGTTGTACGGAACCCAAAACTTAGTAGTGTTCAGTTTATGTGAGAATGGGTTCACAGCAAGGCAAAACCACAGAGAAGTAAAAAGTGTCACCGAAAAATACCCCTTCTGATTTGGGTAAGTCTGTGTGTACGGAAAAAATCAAAAATATAGTTATTTTATTTGTATAGTTTCAGTAACTGAAGGAGTTAATCATGCGAAACTGAACCGAAAACTTTTTTTTAATGCACATATGGCATGTAGAGATTTGGTCACTTGACATGGACTTGATTACAGACAACAGAATCAATTATTAGCTGTTCTTTGCATCCCACTGTGTTCCTTGCACTTCCATTTTACTGTTTCCTTGAATTTTCTGACTGTGCGGCAATTTGTACTTACCTTTCTTTATGCAAGATAATAACTAGTTCTTTGTAAAATTGAAGAGTTGCTAATGTTTACAGTGTTTGGCATTCACTGAATAGGCCATTGTCTTGAAAACTAGTGAATTTCAAAGAAACTGAAACTGTTCCTTAGGTCGAAGTCATGAAAACATAAATTGGAATACTAATTCCTCAGAAATATTTGAACAAACTTACATATATACATACAAATATGCAGGCATACATACTGGTGAAAACTTGTTTAGAAGCCCATAGAGACAGTACTAAAATACATACGTTTCGAATTGATAATATCCTGTTTTCTTAAATCGGTTAAATAGGTGAAAAGTTGATTTTTAATAAAAACTCAGCATCTGTTAATCTGAAAACTAGTAAGACAATATCACAAATAGAATCAGGTGGATGTAGCTAACATAAGATATGTTGTAACAAAAGAGAATAGTCGATGTCTAGTGTCAACGGACGCCATTGTTCCGCGCCGGTTCATAACGACAGGTAGATATCAAGTCTTTCCCTTAGCGACATTTGATACCACCCTGTACAAACACGGAGAGATATGCGGATGTGCCCAAAAATGGGACAAAAAAAGGAAATGCTATAAAAATGCAGCCATGCAGCCCGTGGTATCGGCGACCGGTGCATGAAGTGGCTGACCTTGGCCATCGCGGCAGAGCGTAGATCAAGCCGACGCAACATCGAAAAATTCGTGGGTTCTTTACACTTTGATAGCGGCACTCCCTCGTTCCCTCTACTCGTTCTTAGGCCCTTGCGCGCCACGAAAAGGCTATCGGTGTGGTTGCCCTTTCTTTTCCTCTTTCAGATAAGTATATGCGTGAATGCGTGTGTGTATTATATAATTTAGGCAAGGAATCAGACGTTCGATAAGCTAGATTGGTGGGTATTATGCAGATGGATGCATAATATTTGAGCCGTTCAATTATCTGATTCGGTTGAATGCCTTTAAGGGGTTTGTGCGTATAACGATAATTTTGAGTTTTCATCTTGGGAAAATACTGGCTCTCTGATATTGATATTGACTTCAATTTTGGCAGTTCCAAAAATTAAGCTATGTCTATTCGTAATGTTAGCTGTAGTACCTTCAGTTTTTTTAGTTATTTTTGTTATAAAAGAACTACCTTACTTGAACAGAATCTTTCATTTCTTTGCATTTTTTTACCACATCAGACTTGCTTTTTTTTTCAAAATCATAGTACCACCTTATATCGGAGAACTGCTTTAGGCTAGCTCTTTTATATCTTTGTGCGTGCCTATTTTTACGAAATTTTCAAAAAACGTTATAAAAAAGTCTAAAAAATGCTTCGGCTGCACTTTTTTCCACACTAAAACCCTTTTTTAACCGACTTCCAAAAAGGAGGAGGTTATCAATTCGTCGCGTATTTTTTCGCTTTTTTTTTGTATGTATGTTACCTGATTTCTTCTCCTGTGGTGCACCGTTTTGAACGAATATGGTCTTGTTTAATAGAGTATATATCCGGATTGGTGAAACTTCAAATTTTTGAAAAGAATTCTATTGGTAAAGTCATAAAATTTGTGAATGAACACATGCGTGCATGAAAATCGACCAATATCCCTAATATTTTAGTCGATTTTTCGATAACTCCTTATGGATGTGTATAGTTTTTTAACGTTTATCTATTAAGGAAGAACCTTAGGTGATCTCATATACTTTTCTGCGACGTGCAACTTGCAGTTTTGCAGAAAATCGCCGAAAATTACAAAATTCTTATCAAAAATTTCATCGAAATGACATAACGGACATTTCCTCATAAATCTTTTAATTCCAACGTAATAGTGCGGTAATTTTAGGCAATGGAAGTTTTAATTGCGAATTTGAAAATTTTCTATGTACATCTCAAGCATATAGGTAGTAAAGCATAGTGTTTTCGGCTCCTTAAATCAATGAGTACCAAGCTCGTTTTGTTTATATACCAGGTAAATACCTATTTAAATGCAAATTTTTCCATTTTGCGAAGACGGTAATTTTGGTTGTCACATTCTGCAGTCCTAATAGAAAATTCAGTGACAACACATGTCAAACTTTAAACTGGTAATTGGTGGCTTATAGACAGGGTGTTTAGTTATAGCAAACAAAATCACAAAGTAAAGTGGTAGAAGGAGTTGCATTTATATGAAGATTGAAATATAGGACGGACTAGAATGATAGTGGTCCGTAGGCAGCCGTATATACAGGATGGTTGGAATATAGGGTGGACTGGACGTTTGGTGGTATAAAAATGTTGAAAAAAATGTGAAATTAAAATTATATAGGGTGATTAAAAAACAGTTATATGATGTGGACATAAGCAAATCATATACAGGATGGTTGAAATATATGCTGGAGTTGAATTATATTTATACAGTGTGATTAAAAAATTATTTCTTTTATAGCCCATAAGAAGTTGCATAAAGTGTGGAGAGGAATTAATGTTACACTGGGCGATAACATAAAATGTTACAAAGGAAATAATTTATGGGGTAGCCCACAAGGAGTTATATACTATGGTTGAAATATAGGACGGATTTGACTCCGTAAATATAGGATGGATTCTACTCCGCCCTATAGTTTACAGAAGGCAGCTAACAAATTTATGCTTGTCCGTGGGCAGTCGTATGTACAGGCTGGTTGGTACATAGGTTGGAGTGGAATTATCTAGTTATACAGGGTTGTCAAAAAAAGTTGAAAAAAGGTTACCTGGCATAGTACATAAGGCATAAATATATTTTGGGCTTATTAAGTCAACGGGTACTAGTACTTTTTGTTCGTAAAGATTTACCTGTCAATTTAAATGATAAAGTATCATTGTGTAATGTTGAGGCTTTCGATGTTACCTGGTTCTGTCAATTAAGGTTATACAGATAAAATAAAAAATAAAGAATGAAAACTACTTGAGTTAAAAAAAAAACTAAAAAGTTGAAAATAAAACATTTTTAAAAAAAATATAACCGACTTCTACCTATAACTAAAAAGCTAAAAATAATAATAACAAAATACAACTCTAGCAAATAAATAACACATTCAATGTTGTAAGGTACCTACTCCTGAAGTAAAAAATGTAAACATTAAAAGGTGCTGATTCTGTACAAATTAATTACCTAACAATCTAGTATATTTTTGAAGTCGGTGCCAAGCAAATCTAAAATCCTTCATTGCGTACTTATCTACTAATTCATCAAACTTGATTTGTTTCTTGGCACCGACTTCAAAAATATACTAGATTGGTAGGTAATTAATTTGTATAGAATGAGCACCTTTTAATGTTTACATTTTTTACTTCAGGAGTAGGTACCTTACAACATTGAATGTGTTATTTATTTGCTAGAGTTGTATTTTGTTATACTTATTTTTAGCTTTTTAGTTATAGGTAGAAGTCGGTTATATTTTTTTTAAAAATGTTTTATTTACAAAAAATATCACTTGAAATTTGTCATATATAACCTATATTTACACAATCTTGGAGGAAATTATGCAGAAATCCCAACTATTTTGATGTTTTAAGGGCCCTCCAACTGACATAGAACACAAATTTTGAAGTTAACATCACAATTGACACTTAGAGCATATACACCACTAACATACTATTTCATTAAATGGGATGAATTAACATCCAAGTGTCAAATATATTGCTGTCTTCATTACGGTTCCGTTTTTGTGTTGTTACAATATTTGTGCACTGTAGGCTATTTTCTGATTGGTTGCAAATTTAGATATGGTTAGCATGTAAAATTTAATTAGGGGGGGGGGGACATAAAAACTGCAATTTCAAATGCCATCAATGAGAAACATACCTTGATTTGTTGAAGCAGCCGATGACAGAAATGGGAAAATGGGAGTTGAAGCAAGTAACACTAAACTAAACACCATACGTCAACTTTATGGCTTCGATCAATGCTATAAATGCACTATAAATGCACTATGATTGACCTTTTTGTGTATGTACTCATAGTCAGCCAGACAATCATAGGCCCTCGAATAGTCTATGTGGATGATTGAACCCTCTGCGACATGCTTCTGGATAAGAGGTAGCAGCACCTCGGTAGACCTGACATTGTCAGGGCAAACCTCTAAACGTAAGTCTTCACTCCCGTCTTCAATGAACCCGATTACCCAATTGCCCTGAATGTGTCGTCCTAAAAGTTATGTGTTACTTGTTGAAATCAATCCAAAAAAATTTTTTATTACCTACACAGCAGAACATTGATTGTATCGTATATTTTGGCGATGGTCTTATGTAACATCATTTGTCCGTTGTTGATTATTTAACATCAAACTGATATAATACCTTTCTGAAATATTATTACTATTGTAAATTCAAGGATAATAAACTTCCTTTTGATGTATTTTATGCTAATTTGATTTCTCGGTTTACTGTATTTTTCATCTTTCAGCACTTATTATGCCTTGCTATATTCAATCCCATTGTTTCATCTACTGCAGCCTTCTAACTTTCATCCATATTCAGTCCCATTTATCACTAATAGTAAACAATTTTAAAAATATTGCTCCACACTAGCTTACTTCTGGGCCTAATAGGAGTCACAGGCAGATACAAAATAAGGTTATGGGAGTGTTCGACATGAAGCGTCAATGTAAAAACTAAGACAACAGCTTGTATTGAATGGAACCACAAATCGTTTATATTTACTCCAAGGGCATATTAAATATTGTATGTCCAAAATACTGTGAAGCACTAGCCCCCTATTCGGATAAATTTAGTATGCGACCTCGGTTTATCTACAGTTAATTTATTTAGGTCGTTGAGTTTTGGTAGCTATTTCGGGCACACCATGTCAAATCTTTTCAGAAAGGCTGATTTTCACTTAACAGACAACATTTGCGGCATCTCCGAAGTGTAATTTTTTTATCTACTTTGTAGTCTGTTGAAAACGAAACATTAACTGTAAATGACAAACATTACAGTAATATGATAAACCAAACATTTCTGACACAATTGTCGTAACACACATGAAACTTTGAGTGTTATGCAAAATTATTTTTGTAGTGATGTCACCTATTCCTTCTGCAAACCAAAATTGCCCTGCCACTATCTTTTGATTTTATTTTTTTCTGTTGAACAAACCATGCGCTGAACGCTGTTGGCATTTGATGTAATGTGTTGTTTCATACATAACTCCTGATAATACAGTAACCAAAGCGTTTAGGGACTTAGAGAAATTGTATAAAGAAGCTTGCACGAACCAAGAATAGCTTGACATTCTTGTCCAAATGTCAAAAACTTTGATTAAATTTTCAGACAAACAGTTAAACGCTTCTGAAACCTCAATTCTACAAAAGGGCCTTAATTTTGCAATTTCCCCAAAAACTATTCCAACATTTGATATCATTAGTTCTATAGAACAAACTGCAAATAAATTAAACAATAGTGAAGCTCAAGAGTATCGAATAAGAGCAAAAATTGAACTAGAAAAACCTATGCATATAAAAAATAACCTTTCGAAAAATGAATTACATTTAATTAAAATTTAAAAAAATGACAGCACTATTAAAATTTTACCTGCAGATAAATTCAATGCTACGGTTATTTTAAATAAAATTGACTACGATTCCAAAATTCAAAACATAATAAACCAAGGACAATATACAAAGTTAAACAAAGATCCAACAACTTCTATAGAAAACAAAATATACCGCTTACTTTACAATCATAAACATGAATTTACAGAACAAGAACGTAAACATCTTACTCCACACTATCCTAAACCGCCCCGTTTTTAAGGGTTACCTAAAATTCATAAACTCAACATTCTATTAAGACCAATTGTCAGCTCCATAAATTCTCCATTCTTATAAACAGCGCACATTTCTTAGAAAACGTATCTCATATACAATACAAAAATACTTTCACACTAGCAAGTTTTGACATTGTGAATCTATACAATAATGTTCCTGTCTAAATCAACGTACTCAATGGTCCATTAATACAATAATGGAACTATTAATATTTTGTACAAAGACAACATATTTTCAACTTAATGATGACTTCTACCAACAAGATTTTGGCATGTCAATGGGTTCCTGTCTGTCTCCTGCTTTAAGCAACATTTTTATGGAAAAATTTGAAGAACAAACAAAACAGATTAAACCTTTGGTTTGGTGGCGTTATGTTGATGACATATTCGTTATTTGGGGACATAATCTTGAGGATTCACATTCATTACTTAACGACATAAACAACACAGAACAAACTATTCAGTATACACTAGAGCTTGAACAGAATAACAAATGACCATTCTTAGACATTTTAATAACCAAAACACAATTGACGTTTGAAACAGAAGTTTACAGAAAACCGACTCATACTAACAGGTGCCTCAACTTTAACTCTAATCATCCAAATTCAGTAAAAAGAGGTATCATCAAATCTCTATATGACAGAGCAAAAACCAACTGTTCTAACATCAATAAATTCAATGAAGAAAAAACGTTTATAAAAAATGTACTCTCTGCCAACCATTACCCAAATAAATTTATTAATAACGAGTTAAACAAAATCAAATACCAAACAATCCCTAAAAACCAACATCAAACTTCACCAAGCAACACTGACTCCCAAGATCATCAGATCAATACAATAACTATATTATACATACAGGGTCTATCAGAAAGACTAAAAAGAGTGGGAAACAGATATAATATCAAAACATCATTTAAAACAAGAAATACACTAAAATCAATTATATCAAAAACCAAACCAAAAAACACAACTCAAAATACGAAAAATTGCAATAATAAAATCCCTTGTGAATGTAATAAATTCTGTATTGGAGAAACCTCTAGACCTCTAAATGTTCGAATAAACGAACACAAAAATTACATAAAAAAACGACAATTTGAAAAATCCAAAATTTGTGAACATACTAGGGACCTTCCAATTTGAAAGGAACTTTATGATTATATGATCTTTAGAAGTTTCTGTGCTACCCTGTATATTTCAAATAAAATTCTCTTAGTTACGTCAGAAATCAAATAATACATATAGTTAAATATTTTAATTTACATTGTGCCTTTTTTATCCATAGTTTCTTAACCATTGACAACGGGGACTGACCTAGACCCCGAAACGTTTGGAATATACAGCAGTTTTCTTAACTGTGGTGTTATTTCTCAAGAAGTACTTGGACATTAATAAGTATTCCAATATTTTGCTGTACATTGCCACAAGTATAGTGTAAGTTTAAACTCTAAAAGTTCTTAACACTTATTTTCTAAACATAACCCGCATTTTGTCTTAAGGAGAATCAGGCCGGGTCTTATTCTTATGAACTCTTTACATGAAAAACATACTTTGAGCATAATGAAATTCATTTGTTTCCTTGGCCACCAGGTTTTCCCGATCTATCGCACATTGGACATGTATCACCAACTAACAATAGCATGAGATGGAATTTCTCATGTGGAAATTGATCATCATGGAAAAAAAACGATTAATAACAATATATTGCAAAGTGGAAGCTAGATAATACAGATCACAAATATATAAAAACTTATTGTAATAAACTAATTACCAGTACTGATTTCTATGTCAGTTGGTATATATAATCTAGTTGTGTATCATTTAAACCAAATGTTTACGGTATTATTAGGAAAAGTACATCAATTTAAATATTCCACAAACAATTTGCGTTTTAAATTCAATTCGCCCAAATGTTCAAGGATTTCTTCTGATAGCAAACGAGCTTACGTCAAAAACTCATTAGTTCTTCTAGCAAATGATTTGGAAAATTTGCCACTAATTACTAAACAATTTAAAATGTACTTTTTCATTCTGTAAATATAGCAAAATTATAATCGTTTTTAATTACAGTCATCAAGGTGCGAACGACACTTTATACTTCACTCAACTTTTCAAACATTCAGATAATTATGATAAATCTATATTTAGTTACGACGATATTTGAATGAAAACGACTATGTACTCTTTAAACTATTACTCGCAAAATATTATTGTACTTTCTTTAATATATAGTTTTATGATAAAATTAAAATTATGAAGTGCAAACTGAAGAAGCTCTTCATTTTCTTAAGTCCAATAGGCACTTTCAAATACATAGTTTCTAAGATATGTTTAGATGTACATTTGTCGGTGCAGAAATATAAAAATATGCTCAAATATATTAATGTCACAGTTTTACATCCTTGGCCGTTTATCGCAATTTGAACGGCATTCATTGTTGTTTATTTTGCCATGAGTCTACTTCAATACCTCTTCTACTCATGGCTATATCAATTCCTTTTCCCCAAGACTTCTTTGGTCTTCTTTTCTTTATTCTTCTTTTGGTACCTATTTCCTAGTTTTACTCGGTAGTCTCTCATTGCTCATTCATCTCATGTGCCCATACCAAGAAAGTTGTTTTTTCTCATTAGTATCTATAAATGTTGTTTCTATCTTCATCATCGTTTAATTCTATCTGTTATTACATAGCCCTGTAGTGTTAGCCTACAGCGTCTCCACGAAAAAATATTTTCTATAGCGTTAACTCTGTTTTGCATTCTCTTATTTATTGTGCAGACTTCTGAGCAGTAGGTAACTGTGCTTTCCACCAATGTTGTAAATAATATTTTTTGTTTTTTTTCCAGAACATCTTTACTCCATAATATTGAGTTTAACTGTCTTGTGATGACTTTCCCTCTACCTATTTTTTTGTAATATATCTGTTTCATAGGTTTCCGTCTTCCGTCAATGTATCTCCCAGGTATTTATATTCTTTGGTCTTCTCTTGCGCCTCCTATTGTCATATATTCAGTTTTTTTTTATTTAATTCCTGGCCCTACTTATTACATTCTTTCACGTGTTTTCGAACCCTATATGTCATATCTTCAACCTCTTCTGCTGATCGTCCGCAAATAATAAAGTAGCAATTTTACTATCACCAACTTGAAATCCCATTCTACTACATTTTTATAAACCATTGTTTCAGAGCTGTGTATGTTAATTTTAAAGAGTGTTGGTGATCAACATCCTTGTTGGCAACATCCTTGTCTCAGACCTTTATTAATTTGAAAGTATTCTGATATTTCCTAGGTAAAAGTTTTTCACTGCATTTATGTACTGTGCGTGTATTTCGTTCTTTGCCAAAGCTTCCCACACTTTATTTACAGGCACACTCTCATAGGCCTTTCTTAAGTCGATACATACTATATACAATTGACTTACATATGTTAATGATTTCTCAATTAGTTGTTTTATACAAAACATATTATCCATACAAGATCTTCCTAGTCTGAAACCAATCTTCAAATTAACTTTCTATCCGATCTTGTAATACTCTGCCGTACAGTCTACCTGCAGAAACTATAACACTAAGTCCTTTGTAGTTTGAACAGTCATGTATTTTCCCTTTTTGTATTCAGAACTGAAATATGCAGTTTTCCATTCGGATGGTATCTCTTCTCCATTCTCCTCTTTCTTGTATGGTTATTAATTGTTGAAGTAAATTTATTAACACTAAATGAGAAGTTCTTTATCTTATATTTCATTACACTGTTACGAGAATTCATCCGATAGCTGGTGCAATCGGCCATCAACCAATTTGTGGAAGGGACGTTATTCCGACACTTCTGGGAATGCGAAATGTTTTGTCTCTCAACAGGCCGACTGCTGCCGTTACTGGGAATTCCCTTGAAGCTTCCAGAACATGAAAGAGTTTCCCGATGGTTCGTTGACTTACCAGACAATTCGAAGAGAAATATATAAATATGAACAGCTGGCGATAACAGGCATTCTGTTTTCGACGGTCGTATTGTATAGTTAAGATAAAATGTAAATAGTTTTCTGTGAATATAAATTGTGTTAAAGTAGTGGAAATAAATTAGAGTGAGTTGGACTGTGTTTTTAAATTCATCCAAGAACTGAACTGAACATGAGTGTGAAAATAAAAACATTACAATACTGTCTCCATTTTTAAAACTGAGACTACTGGTACTTAAAGTTTGTTTTAGTGACCAGAATTGCTTGACTACATATAAGTTAAATATTCCGCAAATCGCTAATTAAATAAATGCGATTACATGCAATGAAATCAACTGTATGATGCCCGATAAAATAGACGTAACAGTATTCAAAACGGCCACAAACCAAACTTATTATTCAATGATTCGAGCTAAAGTGGAGATAGATATCGATGCGGAGAAAATATGATACAGAAAAGAAAACTAACACTTGGACACAACCAGAAGAAGAATAAGACTATAAAAAATATAGAGATAAAATACTGGGGAAAGTAAAAACAAATATCATATATATATGCATTTATAAGATTCCTTGTCAAAAATTTGTGAACATGCTTGGGACCAAGGCCATAAAATACAATTTCAAAACACAACAATATTACACAAAGAAGAACACTGCACAAAACGAAAATTAAAAGAATCTGCCTTAATTCTGTTAAATGAAAACGACTGCATCGCTTCTACTTCCGTAGATTTCAGTCATGTCTGGTTGCCGATAATTAAAGATGAAATTAACAATGGGCATATCCTTTTGAACAACCCTATATCGGGATAGTTCATGAGGTTTTTTCCTAGGTTTTCCCTTATCACTTTAATGGGATCACTGAATTATCAGAATTCTTTGATCACATTTTTTGGCAAATGCACTATCTTAAAAAGAAAGTCGTCCCTAGGAACGCCACAAATAAATTCTGAAGACAATTTTTCAAGTTCTTCCAACTTGAAAAAAATTTTTTTTTTGATTTAATGATCTTTGGAATTTCTTGTGCACCCTGTATATTTAAAATCAAAGAAATTTCCCATAGTAACGTAAACATATTTGTCAAAATAATTGTCATATATTTCAATTTTACTTTATAAATTTATATCCATTGAAAACGAAATCCGACAGGATTTTGAAACGTTTGGTTTTAAAATATACACAAGTTTGAACTCTGATGTGGTATTATTCCCAAGAAAATCTAAAATAAATATCATATATGACCTGAAAACTCCATGACCGGCTTAAACATAAAGGCGAACGAAAAATATTGCTTTCGAATCAAAAAAAAGGATAAGAATGGACATCAGAACAGGCACAAACTATGAAAGAAATAAAACACACCAAGTCCGTGATACTTCCGGCGGAAATCAGCAACTGCAGAAGAGAAACCAAAAAACTAAAAGTTAAAAATGGGGTAGTAGAATCAAACCGAGAAGAAATATTGGAACTCCTCAAAGAAATGTACTAGATACTATACTTATAAAAAAACAACTCTCGCAGGCCTTCAGTAAACACGTATCATTAACAATCCAAGAAAAACAACAGAGATAATGGAATCAAGATACAATCAATGAAATGCTTAGGCCCCGTCGTTAGACACACAATTAAGACTCTGTTCAAGCTCTGCTTACAAAGTCAGAACATATTAACTCAATGGGACAATTCGATAACTTTATTTATTTATAATAACATGGTAAAAATAGTACTGAAAGTTACAGAGCCATCTAAACCATCGGCACAAGGCCTACAGCAGAATAATCACCAACACACTAAAAAAACAAATTAAAGTTCAATAAAGGAAGAGACCCAACAATCTCTTGCTCTGGAATAAACGACAACTTGCAATCATAAAAACTCTTATAGAAAAATATATAATCAAATAGGTTGAATTCGCAATAAAAATATACAAATACCTAAAATTCTATGAATGAAGACGGTACAGAAAGAGTCATGAAATTCAATTTAGCAGAGTCAACCAAACATGCGAACTGCCTAGACGAATAGCGTTGGATGACCAGGTCATTGAAGATTGATACATTCAAAGCTGAGATCCCAATATCCATAATCAGAAAGCATTTCAAAAATGTGTGCTCCCTGTTTTGAAATATGAGGCTCAAACACTGCGGAAAATAAAAAAGTCTAATGTGAGAAACTTACATAAGGTTATGTCGCCAGATAAACAAAGAGATTTTTCAAATGGAGACTGAAAGCTGACATGTTGGACAGAAGATATTTAAAATAATACAATTAACTGGATTTTAACATTGAAGACTTTTTAAGAAATATTTGTTCAACAAATGATGAGGAACATAAGCTTTTAATATATAAGATTAGATGACCCTGAATGCCCAAATCCTTTCTTGTTTTCTAATGTACTCCTTCTTCTTTTGTATGCTCAGATATAAATTCAGTACATGTTCCAGCCTTTGCATTGTTACTTATTTAGAACATTTTTTTATTTATTCTTCTAATATTTCTCTTAAATGAACAAAAGACAGAAGTAAAACAGTAATGTTTCTTCACTTGAAATCAATGCTATAAAGTTCTAACAGACGATAAATAATATAATGAATATCAAGTACTTTTCAAGAAAATTTCTCTTTACCACTTCAAGTCAAAGTAAGAATATTAACAAAGCACATTAATTTAAAAAAAAATCGAGTGCAATAATATTAGTCCAATAGGGTGAAAAGTAACATTTTCTAGGAATCTAGCCTTCATTTCTTATTCCCGTATTGGCAACACTGCTTGACACAAGCAAATCAAGTAACAATTTCGCGAAAGAAGTGGAACTTACTTCCTTCGAAATCACTTGCCCTTTTCACGACAGGTCAGCTTTGAAACTATTTTTTATATTCGGCTTTGTATGATAATCTGGATTAAAATAACTGATGCATTAAAATGATAATCAGCCAAAGAATACCAAGTACGATATATGAATATGGATGACGGAAAAAAGCTGCAACAGGAAGTATAAGAAAATGGCCACAATAAAAATTGAAAGTATATAAACCCAGACGTAAAACTTTAACTATTGTATTGTTTATTATTGGAGACTTTTCTTATTTCATCATCCTTTTACGTTTTAATTATAGCTTCTGCACCAGTCTACTTAGTGTCTTTTAGGTGTATACATTTTAGAGAACTGAGTTTTTAAATAATTTCTTGTTTGAGTACAAAACAGGGACATAATAATGTTTTACTTATTCCTAATTTAGAAAACTCAAGTCTAAAGTATAACACTTACCCGACATTCGGTTTGGAAGTGTATAGTGTTTCGTTTTCTTGAAATCGTTCGAAATGTCGTTCTTTTGAGGTTAGCGCAACTTATGATGACCTCGCCTAGAAACGATCTAGTGGCTTGCGTTCAAAAGTGTTATTTTCCTTTTTGTTGTTTCTCTTTTGTTTCGCACCAATACTTCTTCTTCGGGTGACATGTGCACTGTCGCACCTCGGCGATCATTGATCCATTTAACCAGGGTATTCTCCTCACTTCATCCAAATATAATTACGAGATCCTGTAAACCATATCAGCTTTGTAGCCAAGGATGCTGGTCCTAGAATCAGTTTTGCAATGGAGTGGCAAGGTCCTCTCAGTATACGACCTAGATATAACACTTTGCGTTGTTTTGCTATGTACATCAATTGTGTATCTGCTACAACTCTTCGTAGAACTTCGTCTTTTATCTCATGATCAGTCCACGTTTTGGGTATGTACAAGCATATTTGTGTGAAGAGGCCAATTTTTCCTTCCATCCTTTTTCATGCAATCTTAATTTTTTCATGCACGCGTTAATATTAGCATGAAATGATCAGAACTTGTGTCGTATCTTCTATAAGCAGCCCGCCATTTTTTAATGCTGATGCTTAATAACAACGTGGATATTCTTGATATCCATGCATATCCATACATTTATTTTCATTCTACAAAAGTTGTCGGTTATTTCAAAAATTTTGAGCTAAATCTCTTATTTTCTGCTCCAAAGATTAGTCAATTGCATTATATGTATTAAGTCCTTTTTGCGATTTAACGAAATATGGAGACTATTCTCTCGCTATGTCGCCCACATAAGTCTTCTTTTCTGTTTCTGTCCTTCCATTTTTGTGGATAAGTAACGGCATACCATTACTTACTCCTATATTTTCATCTACTCTTCTATGTATATTTCATAATATATTCTTCTACGTTTTGAATCCCTTTTCTTTTCTGTTCCTAGTCTTCATGCGAAATTTATTGCAATATTGTTTAGGATCTTATCTAATTCTATTTCTATCTATCTTTGTTCTTTATCGTCTGCGTCGTAATATTATTATCTTTACAAGTTCCAATGCGTTTTGAGTACTAAAATAACATTAAGGTTCTGCAAGAGCTGTTTAGTAACACATCGACTTAATCCCAGGATCATATATTTCAAATAGAATTGTGTTTACCTTTACCCTTACCTGTAATCTTTCGTTGCTGAACTAGCATGTAGGAAAGGATGAGTTTGGGTTTGAGGAAAATTTTTAACCAGGGCATCCTTCCCTCCCTTTAGAAAGATGGGGAGCAACTAATACATCTATAGCGTCCCTAAAATAGTTCAACTACTGTCGAGCTACCCATTGTGTGCTTTGTTCATATAGTTTCTTTATTGCCATTTACAACATCTTTCGTTTAGAAATATACAGCATTTTCAAGTCTTGTGGCGTTATTCCCAATAAGTGCATAAACATTAAGTAAAGATGCCACAACTATCATTTAGGGAACAATTAAAAATAAATTGTTCTTAAAAAAATGGAAATGTACATTGGCTAATAGTGTTATACCCAATTTCTGGCAAATGTGTTGCATAATTGTTTTTAGTTATTTCATTCCAACATTCGGAGTTCCTCAAGAACCAAACCTGGGACCATACCTAATTCTATTATCTAGAAATGACTCAAATGAACTGCTTTTTACAGATAATCTAAAATATTTTGTATTATGAAAAGTAACAGTGATTGCCAAATATTGGCATATCATTCATCATTCAAATTCAAAATACTCTCGAAAAGATTGTTATAGAGGTCTTGTATTATTTACCTGTTTCATTAGATTTTCTCTCCTCAGAATTTTTTTCCTGCAACAGATAACTATTTGAAAATTGTAAATGGAGAACAACGTGTAGTAAGGCAATTTTGTCCATTGCCGGGATTACTGGCTGTCCGTACAGAAATTCTTCCTCATAGTTATTCTGAGAGAAAGAGATGTTTACTAAATGATCAGCCAGTATCCCTGTATGTTAATAGTGTTTTGTATATTGTGTGATACTTACAGGGGCGGCTGTCCCTTAAGTGCAGTCGTGCGCTGAACCACCAAATTTAATAAGCTAATCCAATCTTGTATTACGACTTATTTTCGCTTGAAAGAACATTTCACCGTGCACTTCGGCTGGCGCACGGTGAAACTTATATAGCTTCTATGAGATACGATATAACACCCTTAAAGCGTGAGATACTAGATAGCTAATGCAAACTATATGGAGTTATTTTCTGTTTCTCGTACGCCGCACGGAGACACCGAGCTGTGCTGATATTGACCGGACGTATCCGGACGTTTAAATAATTCAAATTTTTGTTTATGTGATTTAATTAGTGGTTGCTTTGTTTTTGTCCTCGTAGTCTATGAAAGAATATTTTATATACAGAGTGTGTGTGTGTGTTTACATAACTGTGAAAATTATTATCAACTTTAACATTGAACCAATAACAAATCGTTTCAAAACAAATTAGATATAAAATTGGCTGGTCCACCTAGGCCATATCTTAATTGAAACCAAGAGTGCAAAATGAATAATAAAGTATTTACTCGAAGTTTTAAAAGTAAAATTTATAATAAAAAGAAATGATTGTGTGGATGTTATCGCATCAATACATTATTTTGTTTTCCTTGCATTATTTATGGCGGAGAATCGATTTGAACGGAAACTGGAGTGAATGATTAAAACGTTTCTTAGAAATACGATATGCTCTTTCTGTGCATAGTATTGAAAAAAATATATTCAATCAATGCCAGACTTTCATAAAAAGGTCATTGAACATTTAGCTTTCGAAAAAAGTCCACAAATATTTTAATTAATAAAAAATAAATGCAGTATTAGCAAAGCTATGGTTTGTTTTGTTGCTTCTTTGAATCCCAATATTTGACCAGTAAAGTGCACTACCAGTTTCATAACCCACCAGCCGCCACTGGATACTTATTGTGGAGACATTTCGACTCCAACTCTAGAGTCGTTATCAATCGCTTTGTTTTGTAGTTCCGTTTTTATTCTAAAATCAGAATCATAGCAAAAACTTGTTGAAATATTACTCGGAACAAACATGAAATAAATGATAAAAAGTCACTTTATTTATTAAAGCATAACAAGTAAAATGTCCGTACAAATTTAATATTCTAATATTATTACTACCAATCCTGAGTCTATTTAAATGCTGTTCCCTCGTTTTATGGGTACAAACTTCGCGTGGGCGCTTGCCAATCCCAAAAATGCCTCCCTGTATCGCGACTAGAAACCTAAAATAACTGCCGAAATAAAAAATAACCACTCACCCTCCGTCGCGTACAACGAAGGTAAATATACTTTCTGCAAGGCGCTTCTTATCAAAGGTAGGATATCGCGCACGCAAATCGCCCTTCGCTTGCGTGGGAGATGCGTGTCTATTTCCCCCTTTTCACCCTTATAGCCTAGCTGAAACACGCTGAAACTAGGAATGCAAACTGCCCCTATATTATGTTTTTAATTCGTGTGCAACCCCTCGAAATACACTTAAAAGTTCAGTCTTTAACGGTAGGTATCTAACCGCGTGTATAATTGCGACACATATTCGAATACTGGTACTATAAGTTAAAATTGTATAATAAAGTAATTTATATTTAAAAAAAACGAAATCGATTTAATCAAACTAAAAACAGTTTAAACACCCTGTGTAATTAGTAATTATTTTCTGATATGTCTTGATACTTATATTTTCACAGTGGCGCTGTAAATTTAATTTTCAAATTACTTATTGTCTGACATATTTTTTTATTTTTTATCTGATTTAAGGTACAATTCTATTGATTATTTTAGCGTATTCTTACCTCTCCCTCTCTCTCTCATTTGTATTTTTGTTATAATATCCACATATTTTTTAAACTTTTTTATTTCTTTTATTATTTGGTCCACTTCCTATAAGTGTGATTCTAATTCACCCAATATTTCAACCACTCTCTATATGTTTCTGTGTATTGGTCACACATTATAAATTATTTGTCTATCATTTTCTTAATCACCCTGTACAACTATAATTCAACTCTACACGATGTTGCAACCGCCCTGTATAAGTATTAATCCTCTCCACCCTATTGACGATTTCTATTTTTCTATTGTTTAAACCACCCTCTATATCTATAATTTTACTTCGGTCAATAAGCAACTACTTATGTTCCACACTCTATAAGATTTTTTTAACCACCCTGTATAACTATAATTCCACTCCAACTTATATTTCAATCATCCTTTATATGCAACTGCTTCTAACATTTTTTGAACCCTCCGCTCTATAACTCGAATATCTTTACTGCGTATGCTCATTTAACCATTTCTTTAAGTTTTTTATTCACTCTGTATAAATATAGTTTTACTTCACTCTTATTTCAACCACCTTGACATTTAAGCTAGACATTTGTGATGAAAATTTGACATTTACATTGATGTTTACCGTGTTTTTGCAAATATTTTTACGATTTTCGGAAAAACGATATGTTTTACGTTATAGATAATTATACAGAATCAAGCTGGAACATCTCTTTGTAGAATACAATTTAAAGTATTCAAATTGCATGACCAGTTTTAGAGAAAACAATGTAGATTTATTGAAATTCACGGAAATGTAGTCCCTTACTAACTGTTTTTTCTGACTTTCTGGAAAACCGGAAATCTTACGTTATAGAAAATTATATGGTACCTTTTTGTAATATTCCTTAATACAGTGCCGTTCAAATCATCAAAATTGCCCAAGTGGATTTTGAATAAAAAAAACGTGACCACGAATTGGAAGTCGGTTAAATAGATATATTAATATTTTTAAAACTGAATGAACATTTTTCCGGTTTTAATTAGTACAAGTATTTCCATGGCTCTTAAAATCTCAAAATTACAAATGTTTAATTAATATTTTAATGTTTTTTAAGAACAATTATTCAGTGCTTTTATTCTTGTGTGTGCATTTCTCCATCTTTAGGCGTCTCTTTCCATATTATGTCTTATTTCCCTTTCACTTCACTCACTATTGTTGAAGATAATCTAAATAATTTTCTTAATTTAATTACTTAAGATTTGCAACGATATCTAGTTTTTAATAACATCTTCATAAAGTTGGATAAGGGATTCCTTTTACTTTTACTTTACCAGCTTTCCTACTCTTCTCTCCTACTCTTTGGAAAGCTATAAAGCAATTCTTATTTTACCAGGTGTTTTTGCGAACTATGCTGGAAAATAAAAGAATAGAATGATTAACCTATATTACCCATAGTCAAATTAGTGAGCTCAAAAATTATTCTTTCTGGGATTTAATGGTAGTAGAGACTCAATTAGTGATTTTTCAAAATTATCTTAAAAAGCATCAACAAGTTTTTTGAGATATTACTCAAATACATAGATACCAAAATCCCATACCTTTCAAATTATGTAGTACTTGCTAAAAGTCAAATTGAACTTGTATCTTCAACGGCTCAGTTTGACAATTGCCAGTCATGAATTTTTTGACGACAATAAGTCTTCAGGACTTATGCTAAATTTTATTCCAGAGTTCCATCGATTCTAATGTCGAAATCGTTATTTAACATGAAATGTGAATGAAAATAATTGAAATAATATTTGACATTGCATAAAATGAATAAATACTTGGCATATATATCAATTTCAACCAAAAATGTACCAATAGGATTCTGGTAGATTTTGTGAAGCATGTCTACTTAGTAGTTTCGAGTTCGAGTAAATTCTAATTTTCTGTATATCTGTACTAAAATTTAAAAAACGTAAAATTTGATTGTTTGTTTTCATCTAGGAGTGATCTCTGGGACCACTTAAACAAATTTAAAAAATCTGTCAATAATAAAAAAACTGCACTATCACTGAGTGATAAATGCTATATTTTATATAATTGATCGACATTTAGAAGTGTCAAAAAAACAGCCTCTAGAGAACTGCAAATTGTGTATCAGAATTTCTTTGATATAATATTTGCGATCTTATTGTAACAAACTCGTATCTAGGAGCGCCACATAAAATTCTGAAAATAACTGTTTCCAATTTTCTTTACAATTGTTTTGCGCTACCCTGTATATATCAATTTAACAGTAAATTCTCTTAGTTACATCAGTTTAATTGTGAAACATTTAGTGTCAAATTGTGATGTACTTAGTTTGTCTTTACGAACCGTTTAATTCCAGGAAATAATTTTTTTGATTGGTGATGGGCTGATTAGGACTGCAAAATGTATATTTTTTGTTCATGTATTTCAAGAATATATAAAATTGTATAAATATAAAATTTATTCTATGAAAAACATGATTAATTTGTTAAAATTGAATCTTGAAACAAAACATTCCAAAATTTCGAGGGAGGTTTGAACCTCCGCTGGCTACGGATTTGAGTTGTGTTAAGATTTATTTCCACTGAAAATGGAGTCTGATTTCGACCCAGAGAGGTTTGAACATCTGAATTTTCAGCAATTGTAGTGCTATTACCAAATCAGGAAAATACATGCTAAGTGTAATGCTATTACAGTTTGATAAAAGAAAACCTAGGTTTTCACAGGTAAACTGATAGTTCGAATCGGATATAGTACTGCACTACGCTTTTGCGAATTACTAGCTTTTGAACGCAAGGCAAACTATGGTTTCTAGATAGCACTCCTCACCCTCACCAGTTGTGCTACCTGCAAATGACTTATTTATGTACTTGAGACATATGAGATGATTAGGTCTTTAAACCCAAATTGTATAGCGACATCTAGAAGTTTCAGGGAAAGGAAGCACTAGAAACTCGCAAATCGCAACTTTACTGGCATGCTGTATAGATACGTTATACGTGAATATAATGTACTACAAACATTAATAATCAGAAGATCCAAAAAAGGCAATCTCACGGTATACTAGAAAAGTTGGATATTTGGATGGTATGACAGTTTTGCTATATCTCTGAGCTTTTCAGAGAAAGGAAAATTAGAAAAGTAGCCCGGAAAATGTCAGAAAGTGTTTTTTCTATGGGTTTTTTGTATGGGGTCAAAAACATAACTCATAACTCGAAAGTCGAATATATGTAATTCTGAATTTTTTTATTCAGGATGGTGCAAAAAAATATATTAATGTATATATAAGTTTAAATGAACTCTTGGGACGAGTTTGATTTTAATTTTTATTGTAGGGGTTTATTACTTGAGACAGAAATATACAGCTTATTTCAAAAATGAGATACAATGTCATCATTTTTTTTAAATTTCAGTCCCCATATTTTATTGCCGAATTAGAAAGTGCTCCACTTTTTTATACATGGTAACATAAATACTTATTATATGAGGAAATTTGTAAGAAAAATCATCTTCAACATTAGAAATCCAAAAATTTCTATTTAACTGTTCGAAGTAAATTTTATATTTATATAATTTTATAAAAACATATAAATTGCCTTATACACCATGTTATTTGGAAGCACAGTTCATTAGATACTAAAGAATAAATCACTTTAACCTAAACATTGATACATTACAAGAAACTTAAATTAAAAATTTGCAAATTTATTAATTTTGTCATATGTCAGCCACTCTCTTAATCTCACAAGAATATTTACAGGAACCAATTTTGTTCAATAAGCTTTACTAAATATTTTTCCACATCCATGCAAATAAAAGAAAATTACTTTCTAAGAATCATTCTACCAGATATAATCTGATTCGTGAGTAATTTTAAAAGTGAAAATAAACTCTTTTTCAATAAAAGCTCTGCCGTTAAAACTAGACAACAGACAAGTCTGTGCAAATATTTATTAACTTCTTAAATAATCACAGCTAAGAAAATTATGTTGCATGGTACAGATGACAGTAGTCTTGAAAAGATCTGTGAAAAAAAAAAGTGACTATAAAACTGGGCGTCAACTTTAGTTGATAATTGCCAAATTTCATAACCGTCCTTTCTGAGATTTGGGCGGTACTATATGTCGCGAGACACCTTTCACTCAAGGTATTTTTGAAATATGCTGTCCTCTATTCTCAGTAAACTGAAATTTTATGCACATTTCCAAACATAATGCAAAAATGACTGAATAGATACTTGCTTACTATTTTTATAAGCATCACTTCCTTTATAACTTTCCTTCTTCATAAATATAGTCATTAGTTCGTCCATTGACGAATTCATTTATTCTACAAGCCGCACAGACTCGTATAAAATGCCAACTCACGATAAAAATTAAGCAAAGTTACTGAGCCAACCGTCTGAGTAAGAAAAAGCGAGCCGGATGCGAGTCGCGCTCGTAAAAGAGCGAGAGAGAATAGATCGTCGCATAGAAAATGTTGATAGTAGAATGTTATTTTCGCTGGCTATGGCTATAAATGCACGAACGCATACACGCATAGCGGAACGCACATAAAACCAATTAGACTCCCAAAAAGTTGTCCTAGTCAAGTCTAGGATAGACAAACGGTGCGAAAGAGACGGCACTATAGAAAAGAGAGACGGTGGTAGGTCGAATTTGGCCCTTCTGCTTCGTTAGATCGGGCAGTGTTGCCTTTTCTATGATTATTGTTTTCCTATGATGGATAATTATATACATAAGTGATGTGCATTTTAAGAAATTTTATATTATTACAAGGTTATTGTGATTACTTTCCTGTATCTATCGAGACGAATCAACTTTTTCATTATTACTGTAACTATTTTTAAAAAATGACCATAATTTTTAAAGTATTCATTTAAAGAAATATAAAAACTATAATGAATTTTCAAATGCTGTTTCCCTGAAATGTTCTAATAAGATCCTAAAGATACTAATTGTACCCCTCGCTGTACCAAAAATAAGGAATTACTGAAAATCTGGACTTTTAAATTTATTAAACGTCATTCCCTAGGCTTTTATATCCCAATTTACATTTAAAAAAGAACCTTCTTCGACTGGCTTAAAATAAAAACCGTTTAAAAACCGTGTGCCCTCAATAACTATTTTCTGATCTGATTTAAGATAAAATTCTATTGACTATTTTAGCGTCTTCTTATCTCTCCCTCTCTCTAATTTCTATTTTTTTCTAGATGATCCACATATTTTTAAACTTTTTTATTTGTTTTACTATGTGGATCACTTTCTATAACTGTAACTCTAATTCACCATATTTTGCAACCACCCTGTATATGTTTCTGCGTATTGGTCACCCAATATAAATTATTTGTCTATCATTTTCTGAATCACCCTGTAAAACTCTAATACAACTCTACACGAAGTTGCAACCGCCCTAAATGAATATTAATCCTCTCCATCCTATTGACCGTTTCTATTTTTCTATTATTTAAATCACCCTGTAGACCTACAATTTTTTTTCGTCCCATATGTCAAGTATATGTATGCTATGCACTAAGAACTGTAGCTCAGAATATTAGCCGTGAAGCAGCACTGTCAGCATATCATGCATATATCCAATCAAAAATAAGATATGGACTAATTTTCTGGGGTAACTCTACCGAAGTTGAGAGAGTATTTTTACTTCAGAAAAGTTGTATCAGAAGTATGTTTCAAATGAAAAAAAGAGATAGCTGTAAGCCTGTGTTCATAAGTAATAAAATCATGACGTTAACTAGTATGTACATTATTGATTGCTTTATGTTTGTCCATAAACATAAGGATCTTTTTGAAGGAGATGTGTTGACTCATAGCTATGAAACAAGACATAGGTCTATTTTGATCCCGCAAAAATATAATTTCAGTTATATTCAAAAAAATGTGACATATATGGCTACAAAAATATTTAATAGTGTGCCTGAATGTATTCGAAACCTGCCTCAAGCCAAAATTAAAAAAATTTTAACAAATTATTTAGTCAATAAGGCCTTTTATTCAACAAATGAATTCTTTAGTGATCCAGACAGGGTAAGACTGAGGTAAAAAAAACTGTATTTATTTGAAATATGTAACTGTGTAATTCTGTTTTTGTACTCTGTGACATTGTACTATGCCAAACTTGGCTTTGTAGTATAAATAAAGGAATATCTATCTATCTATCTATATATAAGCAACTACTTATGCTCCATAATATATAACATTTTTTAAACCACCCTGTATTATTATAATTTCACTCTCCCTTATATTTCAATCATCCTGTATATGCAACTGGTTCTAACATTATTTAAGCCCTTCGATCTATAACTCGAATATGTATATGCTTATTCAACCATCCGCTCTGTGTAACTATAGTTTTACTTCACTCTATTCTATTCCACCTTATATTTCAATTATCCTCTATATGGAACTGCTTATGTACCACCCAATATCACATTTATATGTAAGATTTTTTGAACCCACCTGTCTAACTGTATTTTTACTTCGCACTATATTTCAATTGCGCACATTGCTTGCTGCTTGAATGTCTATTCACGCACGCACCATACACACACCTACCACCATACACCGCACAGGAAAAAAATCACTCACCTAACAATTTTTCTTTTCGATACACTAGTGAAATAAATAAACCCTATAAAATGAAAACCGTTACAAACACCCTGTACGATATACTTTCATGGCACATCTTGACATTTAAGCTAGATATTTATGATAAAAATTTGACATTTACATTGATATTTACGGTTTTTTGCACATATTTTTACGATTTTCAGAATTTCTGGAAAACCGTAAATCTCACGTTATAGAAAATTATGTGGTACCTTTCTGCAATAATCCTTAATACAATGCCGTTTAAATCATCAAAATTGCCCAAGCCGTTTTTTGGGAATAATCACTGATCATTCTTAAAAAAAACGTGCCGACGAACTGAAAACCTCCTCCATTTTGGAAGTCGGTTAATTAAAAGCTTGTGGCATCGTTACTTACCAGCCTTGTACTGAAAATTTAATCGATATACTACAAAACTGAACTTTTCTAAGCAAACCAGCTTCTTTAAAAAATTATAATGCTGTAAATATATGACTCTCTAATGTCGAACTATTGTGATGTGCCCCGAATCTTCAATTAACCTTTGAAAGTGTATTCCTCTGTATTACGGTCTCCACTGAAACAGCATCCTGATCCATCTCTGTTCCGGCATTAATTCTGTTTAGTACTCTTCAAAAATGTATGAAATAACAGTTATCTATCCAACATAGTGAGCGAATTACATCTACCGGGTTATTGTACATGATGGACCCACTTTTAAAGTTGAGTATTTATTAAAGTACTAATCCAAAATGAACCATCTTTATACCAATATAAAGTAAAAGTTTTCGGTTTTTTTGCAATACATTATAAGTGTTCAATGTGTCCACCGAGTCGAGCCCATCAACATATGCTTTGAGTTTGACGGTCATATCAGCAACCTTTGACCCATTAACCCTTTGCTTAGGTATTCCCGTCATCCACATCAGGGCCGTCATTAATTCTGCCTGGAAGCTCCAGTTCCAATTGGTGTTTGTTCTTCAAATACTGCATGAAACAACAGCTATCTATTCAGCATTATTATTATGTTCCGAGTACAGCTGGCCCTACTTGGTACAGCTTGAGTCGTTTAGGTCATCTTACCATAACACGTAAACTTACTTTTTTTGTTGTATCTGTGTATTATTAATTTATTCCTTATCTTTTTCCCGAAATATGCTCAGCAAATTTTGAATTTTTACTACCCACAACTGTATTATACGCAGCTTTTCTTGTAGAATATCCGACACGGCTGCAGTGAAATTAAGAATTGCATATGGTAGTCTCAGGCGACAAATCCAAATACTGTTTGAAAAAGGTGAGAAGGCGACATCATGACTACCATTACACTTAGGGAGTTATGATGTCTTTATCAAGGCAACATGAGTGCCCAACTACATCCAAAATATGATTAATACACATATTCGATCCTATATTCGAACTCTTCACAATCCATTGTTTCAACAAAACAATACACAACCACTTGTAGGAATAATTGATTTAGTGCCTTAGCCACCCAAAACCTCCAGATATATCTTCCATTGAACATTTATTAAGATATTATGTATCCGTATCTTATTAACAAATGTCAAATTGTGATTTACTACATTTGTCATTACGAATCCTTTTAATTTTTAATTTTATTGGTCATTTGTGTTAAGTTAATTACCATTGAAAACGGGATCTGATTTAGATCTTGAAACGTTTGGACTATTTGAAATATACAGACTTTCAAGTTTATGGTTGTTATGGTTAAGTGTAAGAGTAGCACAGTGGCAACTTCATCATAATGTAGGATATTCGGTAAAGAATTTATTACTATTAATCCCCATTATTCCTAATTTTGACAAGATTAGTAATTAATATAGGGGTGGTTCGATGCTCTTGTAAAGGAGCTCAGTTTTTTAGAAGGAGTTTGTCCTATAGCCGAATTGCTTTAAAAACTAAGCAGATTGTAAAAGTATTCTTAACCGTCTAATTGGATTTCTCGCTCTAGTATCAAGATCAACTGACTAGTTGCTAATTGGCCATTGAACATACCATGTTGATCAGATGAGTTGGTAAGTTTGAATTTGAGACTCTCAGTATAGAGGTTTTATACAAAACAGGACTTAATCCTCGATAGTGAATAGTGGCGATTAAGAATTTAAACGATACGAACCACTAGAGTGTAGATGTCGCTATTAGCGTTTAAAGATTTAACCTAATCAATCATTTGGTTCAAATAATTTTTCATACTATCTACAAATACATTTGAGAACAAAAAATTGTCTTTGTAAGGTAATTTTAATAGGATTTGAATAATTCAATTAGAAACTTAAAAAGATAAAGATAAATACCAATACATCATGAAAACAAACATCATTGCGTTTCCAATCAAGATTTGATTTGAAGACATAATAACCAAGGTAGATAGGCAGTTCGCAGCAAGAAAAAGGTGAGTAAAGAAATTCCCAACGAGAGATAGAGAAATCCAGGACCTCCTGATAACTAAAAAATATAAGATAAATCAAACAAAACTAATCAAAATTATCGCTGAAGACATCCAAGTAAAAATAAAAACATTATATGGTTTAAATAAAAAGTAACGGAAGAAAAGATACGAGATTGCATGAGATCTATATAAGTATAAAATAAAATTATGCTGAAAAGGCAAATAACAAAATTGAAATTAGAACGAAAATAGGTACTGTCGATATTTTATTTTGGAAAAACTGAGGAAAAGCCCTACATTAAATTAACCAGATACAGCAAATTATCCTATACAGGGTGCCTCCAACTAAGTCGGCTCTATTCGTAATTTCTAATATTGTAAAACCGAACCCACAAGACACACAGCGGAACTGACGACTGGCCATAGAACGAAAATAGGTACTGTCGATATTTTATTTTGGAAAAACTGAGGAAAAGCCCTACATTAAATTAACCAGATACAGCAAATTATCCTATACAGGGTGCCTCCAACTAAGTCGGCTCTATTCGTAATTTCTAATATTGTAAAACCGAACCCACAAGACACACAGCGGAACTGACGACTGGCCACGTGTCCCAAACGACCTCGGAGGGGGAGGACTCCACCCAATCAGCGTCGCTACAACCTCCGACAAAATCATAGTGAGATAGTCCTTCAGCTCACACAATTGTATAAAAATTGGAGCTTGATAAGAGGTCATGATCCGGGAATACCCGCCTAGTCACGGTTTTGTCAATTAATAAAAAAATTCCGGGCGGTACAGTCGTCTCTGAGACATAAATGGCAAAAATGACATTAATCGACATTTGCCCCTTACCAACCCGCATAGGGGCACCGTGGTAAAGTATGCCTTATATCGCCTGTAGAATTGTAAAACTATTCTTGATCTTCTCACTCCTTAGAGACAATTAATCCCACAAAAAACCTTAAGCTCTTCATCTGTTCCCTCAAGACTTTAAGGTCTCCGATCAGCTCTTCAGCGTTTCTCTTCATTAATACATTTCTCCACAAGTTGATTTATTCAAAGGCTAACTCCTCAACCTCTAGCCTTGAGTTCCCAACAAAAATTGCGAAAAATTATGTTCTTCTTCTCACTCCTTCGAGCCAGTTCATCAATTCTTTAGTCCCAAATTTTTCTTCTTGTTGTTCCAATCAGGTAGTCAAAAAGACTACTTGTCACTTCATGAACGCTACGCTTAAAAAATTGGTTGAATATAGCTACGTCTGATGATGATAATGTTATACATAATAAGTAAGTTAACAATAACAACTATAAATACAATGGAAAAAAACATGGAACATATGAAAAACTTGAAACATATGACAACTCTGTAATAGGCAGATGAAACCATATAAAAAGACACAAACTTATAAATAAGTTTAACGATCATTATCAATTTACTTAATTTTACAAGAATAAAGAAACTTTTACGTGGTAAAAAAAGAAAATTTCAACATTTAGATAGAAGAAATATTGACAAAAGTTGCAGATACTGTAAAAATAAAACCTTCTTGTGCGAATGAGCTAACATAATTTAAATCAGAGTTTTTAGTCATCTTAAATACATTACAAAAAAATCTTTAACTGCCGATTAATTATCTTTTTATTTTGCCAGCAACTTCTCTATTAAGAATGTATCATAAAGTTGTACTAAACAGTAATAAATCTTTATCACAATAGCTAGCCAAAAAAGAAATATTAATAACATGCTGTCAATCAACATCTAAATTCTAAATTATCTACTCTTTAGAATCACTCATGAACAGACGAGACGTAGACTTTGAACGATGCTAAAACAAAATGCTTTCTTTTATAAATATCTCATTTATGCATTGCTGTTGACAAAAAATGGTTGTATTTTCGTAATTTTTTTGTCCAAAATGCCAATGGTTATTTTTTATTAGATTTGAACAAACAAGAAAATTCAACAAATATACATATTAGGAATTTACTTTAGGTTTTTTCAACCCAAATAAAATATCGAATTTCTTGAATATTTAAAAAGTTACCGGATCGAGTACTGGAGTAGATACAGTAAACTGCAAAAAGTTGTATTCTGAAAATCCAAATTGAAAAATATGAACAAGTACCATGAAAGTGAACTAAAATCTCAGATAAAAAATATTAAAGCGGAAGTAAACAAAAAGTAGGTGACTGTTTACTAAATTAATTTATAATAAATAAACCTCTTTAAAATGAAGAAAACTTAATTTCAAACTTTAGTCATAAATCCGAGATTTCCGAGATTACCGGCAAATTGAGGAAACTCGGCAACGCCGCCTAGACACCTTACCCCGCGACACTCAATCATCCCCACTCCAAATCGCGAGTAGCGAGTCTCGCTTCACCCCCGCACCCCCCGTCTTGTGCGTGTCTATTCGTCTATCAACCCCCTCTAAGAGGTCTCGATGTACCGAATAATATTTTTCAGAAATCGCCTGTGCGTTTTGACGAAAAGTTTGACTTTGGCTCTTTTAGGACGGTGCGTGGAAAAAGTGCGTACCAGACAGTGCACAGTGCTCACTGCGAGTGCAATCGCATATTTTTCGGTCACAATCAGTTTTCGATTTGGACATTTGGCCCGGTTGCAACGTCATCTGGAATTTCGGTTCACTAGTTCACGCGTTCTTCTCGCATGCAGTCAAAAAGTTCCTTATTTTTACAAAAAAAGTCTGTATTTAGAAATTTTCTGATTGGTGCCAATGACATTCTTTAACGACTTGTGACAGTTTTTGCGCAAGACGACGACCCCTTTTCTGCTTTGCGTAAGTATTTTTTGTTTTCTATTTTGTCTACCAGACTGTCAACAAAAGCCTGACTTTGAACTAAAATCGAAAATTTTAACAAAAATTTTCCGACATATATCAGTGTTTTGTAAAATTTTTAACGTTCACGTAAACTGACCCCATTACTATTATTTGCGCAAGCATTGTTTATATTCAGAATACGTTTTTTAACTTTCTCATACTTGCTATATACTAACTCCATCCTAAACAATAAACTCTAAATTGCCGATTGGTTAAAGTTATAAGTTGTGTCAATAAAACTCCATCTGAGCAAGTTTTTATCAATAAACATTGCATTTAATCGACCTGCATGCCAATTATAAAATTGATGTTGCACAGATTTTTAAAATGAATGAGGAAATCAAATTAACTAATGCCATATGTATCCACTATTTTTCTATTTATTCAATTTTTAAGGTGGAAAAGTTACTGTATTGACTATTTAAACCTTTTGTTCCCGAACTCTCCCAAGCGCATTTTTTAATTTAAATTTTGCTCACATTCAACTATAAAATCTTCAGTATTGCAACTCATATATTCCAATGCTTTTAGATTATAGTACATACCTCTTATTCTTTAAATTATTATAAAGTCTATGAACTCCAATAAATTACCAAAATATTACTATTAATTCCCCAAGTTCTATATCCCTATAATTTTTATCAATTTATAATACATAATGGACTTTACATATTTATACGTTTTATAAATTCTTGCCCTCTTTTTAAATATTACAATGTATTTATGAGAGGTGTCCTTAAGCTTTACTGTTCTTATAAAGGTTCAATTTGAAGTTTTGGATATTTATATTTTTATATCTCAATTTCAGTTTAATAGGGTCACTGTTGATATAATACCAATTGGGAATAAAAGCAACAGGAATACACATCATAGAAAAGCAACCCTTTTCTATCAAAAACCTGTAACCCATTGTTTTTAACATCGAGATCTGAATGTTATTCACTGGAGCTAAACTTTCGCAAACTACTTTGAATAAAAGTCACCTGTGTTATCATCGTGTCACTAAATCTCAGTTTGCTCTAACTCCAATTAGCTTAGTACAGTAGATATTAGCTCTGCTTCAATTAAATATTTATGCTGCACAGTTTTTCAGGCTATATAAAAGCATGTTGGTGAATTGTAATATGAACAACCTATCGTTTAATATTGTGTTATAAAAATTGTACTCTAGATGCATATTTTGTACTATTATATGTTAAAAATACCTCACAAATAATTACATTGGAGTCCAAAGAATGAAGTTGTAAAATTTGTACGGCTTAATTCCAGTGATACTAGTTAGTAGTAAAACAACAAACAATTTTTGGTGAATTATTTTAGTATGTTATAGGACACAAAATCTGTTTAACAAACCATGACCACATAGGTACATATTTTTAGCTTGTAATATTTTCTTTTTTTTGTAGAAAGAAAGAGATATAACCTGTTCCTGGTTTCTTTGCAACCTATTGTTTATATCTAAACGTTTGTACTCAAAATTTCTTTCAAATCCAAAATTGCTGCACATTTTCATAACATTAATTAAAGTTTTAGCACCAGTTTTCTCCATAGAACATATAGCAAATAGACACAAATAAGGAGAAAAGAGTATTTTAGTATGTGGTTCAAACTGTATCTTTGTGTCTATGCATAAATTGCAGTGCTTTCTCCAGAACTTTATTCCATCATCTATATATTCCCATAGTCACTGCCTCCCTCTTACTTTTAGTTTATTTTTTTTACATATTCGAGATTTTTTACAATAAACATTTATTACAAAATTCCATTTGTTATTCTTTTAACCTATACCATCTACCTAAACTAATATTTTCTCCTTTATAATGTAACAGCAACTAATAAATGTTTCATAATCGCTGTAGGGCGATTGGAGAACCATTTGTGACTCTACCACAGATTTTCGGAGAATGTTATTGTCTGCGAATCTTAGAGATTTCCTTATAGACCAATGCTGATTTTTCCACTACTATCTCCCTAAATACGATAATGTGCGAATGAGTGATACAAATGTATTACCATGATTTGGATTTCCAAGGTGTGGAGGGATCAATAAATAGCCACTATTCTTCTCTTGTAAATTCAATTCCATAAATGCCTATAAAATGAGCAAATTGCTGCTATCTTCCCCTGTACACAAAAATTAACGTTACATATATAGATTTTTAACTTTTTTGTAAAAGTTAAAACGCTGATCAATTCATTTAGATCAACTAAAGCTCTATATCGAACAAATATTCATCACTTGTCTTGCCCAGAATAACATTGTAAATAGTCTTCTCTGGTGGTTTTGAGACAATAATATCAGGAACATAGCGTTCTGACTGACATTGTTCGTTGGTTTAGGTCCTGATTTATTTTTATATCTACACTGCAAAAGTAGCAACCAAGAATGCTACCTTTATACCCTCAATTTGCATATCATTGGAACAGCAATAGTATCTAAAGAAAACTTCCTACTGTTTTGACCATTATCTAAAGTTGTCAACACACATTATGAGGGGCCCAAAAATTAGTCCATGTCTACTCCCGAACTTGTTTACAGTCCTGTTTCGCCAGCATTAAATAGATCTAGAACTGGGTTATTTTGACAGTTACACACAAAAAAAACTGTGTGGAAAGAATGAGAAGAATCAGTTATGATTAGCTATTTATCTTTGTTGTTCATTTTAAATTAGCAATTATTTTTGCTATGTACATGTTGAAATGTAATAAATGGCGAGTACCATGACTTCTTTATTAATATTTTCTGAACTTGTAAGATAACCAATCACTTTTATCTTTGGTCTGTGTTATCCTTTCCTTATTTTTTAAACCTTTTTACATACTTATTTAAAGTAGTACCGCCCTCATTTAGCACACTACCTGTCTAGTACCTAGTTTATTCTCAAAATATTAATGTATTATTTTGAAATTAGTTCAAACAAAACAAAACAGAATTGTTAAGTTAAAGGGTTTTAAAATATCCACAACAATAAACGCCCCCTAACTACTTCACACCCCATTTCAAAAATCCACAATTATATTCTCAATACCATTTAACCTGTTGATGTAAACATAAACATTACAGATTTACATAATTTACCATGTCTAAACCCTATTACTTCTAAATGATTTCATCCCTTTTAAGCAGCCACAGACTCCTATTGTGGTGCTGACCCCATCAGTAATTTACCTCCTTGCCCAAAGAAATCATTTACCTACTCTTATATTTTAAAATGTAGGGGTGAATTAGTAATCATATAACTAGGAATGTTGTTGCTACCACTACTTTGTTTTAAATTTAATATTTATCCACTATTCTTGTCTATACAATGGGTAAAAAGATAATTCAGTGCAAACTCAGATAAGAAATATAGTATAACCAATAACTAACATACAACCGAAAAGAAACAAACTGGCCATTAGTGAATTATGTCTGTCACCTTATCGGAAGAAACTGATAGTGTCTTAAATAAACTCCAAGCTTTATCTGACCCATTTCCTTCCTTAATGGCATTCTAGGAATTATTTTCTGTCTGAAACAAAGTTTAATTTTGTTAGATTTATATGAAACAAATGAACGTCAGGAGGGCATTATAAAACATCAAAATAGTATTGCTCATAGAATTTGCCAGGTCCTAAAGTTATACCTCGAGTTATGGGGAGTAGGTAAGCTTCTTCACAACATAGCTCAATATATATCTTTGAAGCATAAAACATGAAAAACTTTCTTATATACTTCATTGTAGATCACTATCTTCATATTTGTCGACAATGTTCTGAGCTGGTGTAAAAAATCCAAACCAATCTTACATACGAAGTACCAAATTAATTTAGCAAATTTTTTACCAAATTTACCAAATTAATTGATTTAATTTATTTTTTTAAATCTAATATAAATTAATTTATTTTTTTAATTTATTTATTTTTAATTTTAATTTAATTACCATTAAAATTAAACCATATTTCCAATAATTGCAAAACACCAGATATCAGTGGTTCTCCAACCACCTCTAAAAATGCTCTATTGCACCCTTATCATCAAATTATATTAAATTTATAGTCTTATCATTTATGTTTGAAAGAAAATTCTTTATAAAATATTAGTATGATGAACATAATCTTATAAAATGTTATAAATATTATCAGGTGTCAGCTGATATTAATATATTTTTATAATAAATGACAAAATATTAATGTAAATAATTTTTCACTTGTTTCGTTAGATCCCCTTAGTTGAAAACTTTTCGCGAAAGTAGCAACGCTAATGTTCTCTGTTTTTTGTAGTGTTAATTCTTGGTCTAAAAGTCTAAAATATATACCTAGTTCATTGTACAGACACTAAAAAATGTGAAATTTGAATGTTTTTTGTTAATTTTGACAGTTATTTAGAACGAAGATATTATAACAACTAGAATATAAATATATTGCCATGTTATCTCGTTAAAAATACGAATTGGAATGTATCCACACAATAGTTTTAGTAGTTCTTGTTTAAGTATTGACCATTTGAAATGCACTACACTTTAATAAATACTTAATTAACAATGTGCTTATTTGGTGTAGATTTTCAATTAAAGTTAATCTCTTCCAAAATTCGATTTTTTAAGTTTAATATTGTAGATACCACCTTACGTAACTTTATTAAGTAATTATTTGTAATATTTAAGTTAATCAAGAATGACATTCTTACATTCATAACCAAACCCATAAATAATAATTCACCTTCTGTCGTTTTACTGAAAATCTGATATATCTGTGATTGAATTTTGTAATATTTTAAAGTCCTGAGCCTGAGGAAGTTTCCTAGAGATGAGATCCTAATGATCCATTTCTACACATTTAAACCTCCAAAGCAGTAAATATGATCAAAATCCTTAGAACCAGTTTCGACTACGCGATAGAGTATAGAAAATGGGCTACTTCTAAATTTCTTGGATATCTTGAAAGTACTTGTCGGTATTTTGTAGAATTAAAATTTATTTATTACCTAAAGTTCTCTCAAACGAATTGTTTATACTCGTAATTGTACTCAATTCGCTTTATATGGTTTGCTGTCTAATTAATAATTTTTATAAAAACTACTGGACACCTTTCCAAGATTTTTTTTCTATCTAATATTGCTTTGGATGAGTGCAATTAACTCAGTTATTTTGATGTTTTTTTCATGTTTTTGCGATTGCAGTGTCAACCTGTTTTTCACTTTCCGCAAATTTTAAAGTCCTATTGTTCACTTTCTTGAAACTTAGGAAAGTGAATAAGTCAGGAAAGCTCAAGGTGGTTAGATAAACTGATGGAAATTGAAAGGAGATGCCCAAAAGTTCCGGAAGCATAAGGTTTTGCACTGTTTCGTGTACAAACTTTCAGGCTAATTCTTAATGTAGGCTACTGAAATATTTTTTTAGGATTGGGGGCATTTACATTATGAGATAACTTTTGGCCAGAATTGATTATTTCTATTTAGTTTTATGTTCATAACTGGGGGACTAGTCCGAACAATATTAATAAAGTGAATGCTACTGCTATATAGAAAACCCCAATGCAATGTACATAATGGTGAAATCGCAATCTCAGTTGAGCATTTATTGACTCACTCCAGCATTTATTCTGAGCTTCTTCTCCTGTAAAAGGAGTTTCAATTCATTTAACGTCAGCAAGATGTTTAGCCAAGCTATAGTTTCGTGATCCAAAACGTTATAAAATGCTGATTTAGGAAAAGGACCACTCCAAAGATCGGCCACAATTTCCCATAACAAGCCTACGTCAATAAATAAAACAATAATGTTATGATTAAGAGAATTTTCCCTGGCAGCAATGACGTCTTAAAACCTTCACTGGAAAAAATGAAGACTCCATATACGATATATTATGTATATTATGGGATACCACTCTGTTTAAAATCCTTTTTTATTATTAGAAGGACTTGAAAACTAGCAATTTTACTTCGTTTGTTTTGCTGATTCTCACAAATGCCTTACTTTGTGTCATAAGATTGAAAACTAAAACACACCCATAGTTTAGACAAGTACTGTGCAAGCATATTTCTAGGGCTTCAATTGCTGATAATCAGGTTTTTAAAGAATTTGGCAGAAGGAAGCAAGTTGTTGTAAATTGCAGTGGACTGGCAGAATAATCAAAATTTCATTAAATAATAAAGGGAATGTCAAATGTTTATTCATCTCATTTAAGATTCAGATAATTCTCACTATTCCCTTACTATGAAAGTTCTGGTATGAACCACATTAATAAATAAAACTGATTTCAATATTACAATTACTTTATTCTGTTTGAAATATTCTAAAAGATCTTGCACATATTTATAACACTTATGAAGTGATTGATTAATTAATTATAAATACATGAAAAATTTGTTTTTTTTTTAAATTAGGCAAAATGGTTATTAAAACAGTTTCTAAGATATACCAAAACACACACATACACAGTATCGTTCTTCGATTAAAGACAAAATAATCATTACAACGCAATTAAATTAAAAATACTTGATTTAGTCAAATACACTGTTGAACTTAATGAATTCAAAAAAATTTAGTGTATTTTGTTACTAAATGTAAATAGTTCCTAAAACCAAGAAATTTATTTAAATACAAGAATTTTAATGTTTAAGTCTCTTCAAAAGAATTGAAAACCTTGTAAGAATCTAATAAAATAACATCAAATTATCTTTCATCAAATTATGTTATGTATTCTTTTGAATTAGCATATTTTCTATAACGAGAATGTAAACTATTCTTCCTAGACGACATCAAATTCCTTTTTTCCTCTAAAAAGTGGCATTTCCAAAAGCGCAAAGGGTTAGAATCCCTCATAAACCTGTCTAATAAAACCTTTTTATACGATTATAAGCAATAAGGGTTGCTCAGTGGGTCGCTATTAAAGCGGGCGGGGTGAGCGGCAATCATTACGACCAATCGGAGGCCCGTCCGCAAACGGGACAATCGGGGTGGTTAAGGGTTGATTCTTTCTGCCCGCGAAACTCTTAAAACATAGCAAAAGCGATTTGATACTCAACTAGTGCGGTGGTGTTTAGATTGTGTCCTTATAAGGGATCGTAGTGCGCGATAGATATTATTTTTGGAATCTTGGATGAGGTGCGTAAAAATTGCGGGGGTGTAAAAACTAGAAGAGTGAGTGTTATAAATTAAATAGATTAATATTTTCTAGGTAAAAATTTTTCAAATGTCAATCAATATTTTATTTTGTTAATGTGGAAATGGTTTAACTCACCAATAGAATGTGGCGATAGTGTATTTTTCAAAAATTATTATATCCAAATTTATTTTTTTGGCCTCTCATGGTTTTCGATAATAGAATTCACAATAATATGAGAACATTCTGATTTGCACATTTATATATAAGAAAGTCAAGTAAAAATAAGGATCGCACTGTTGTTTTAAATTCTTAGAATTATAAGGATCATCAGCTTTAGTTAAATGACATAACAAAATCTTCCCAAGAAATTAATGCTAATTATTACTTTAGAAAGTGCTGAAAAGATAAGTATTTTATGTTTTGTTTTTAAAACAATGCAATATTCGAATTTAAGTATAGGATCATTTTTTACAGTATTTGCATAAATAAATGTTTGCGGCTTTTTATTAATTTGTGTAAGGAATACCAATTTTCAAATTACTAGTATATATTGTGTTTGAGCAGGATTTTTGGAAATCACATTCGAATGTTTTTTTTTTGAAGGAAAGTTAATTTAGTGTAAAAGCTTCAGCTGTAAACAGTCACATTCATAACATTATTAACAGTAGCTACTATTTAGTCACTCATTTTTTGAGTCCCATGTTTTATCTGTTGACGGTACATATTCTTAGGAGTTGAGACAGAATATTTTAATATTTTTGGACTGTGTATTTTTAAACTAGATTGATCCAAATAAATATTTAGTTATTTAGTTTTTCCAAAGATTTGTCCATAACTTATTAATAAAAATATAAAATTAACCAGCAACAGTTTTCAATTTAGGTTTAGAACATTTTTGTTTTACTTTCTGTTATTTGTCTATTCATTTATAAGACTAGTTCAAATAATTAAATTTGGATATTAATATTATATTGATATCGCCAGCAAAGTATAGTTGGTATGAAAAAATAATTGAAGTAATACTACCCCAGTCATTTCTATATATTTTGGAATTATTTCCTCTGTCCCGTCTAGTAATATACATTCTACTGGAAAAACCTTAACGACATCAAGGCAGTAGGCCAGTGGATTTAATGTGCCAACAAAAGACCGAACTGATTACTTTCCAATACAGAATTCACATGCGCTGTGCCATATTTTTTTTAAACCATTGCTAATGCCATAAAACTAAATTTGAAGAGTACACAGACCTATGCTTTAAAAACGACAATTTCAATTGTGTTTGTATGGACTATACCCAGCTGTAGATTTACACTAGGGGCAGTCATTTTGTATGTAATTGATTAGTCGAGAAATTCAATTAGGTGCTGCATCATTTGTCAGTTATAATTTTAGCACTTCAAGTAAAAGTTAATAATCAAACTGACTTAATTAATTCATTTCCCTGAAGATTTGGAATAATATTCAATTTTTTATTTTCTGGAATTAACCAAATTAAATTAGTAGTTTTTTCGAAATATTAAAATATTTGGGAATTATATTTGCATTTTCGAAACATAAATTTATATGAATCAATGAATTTTTAAAAAATATATAATTCTTAGAAATTTTTTTTTTATTTTGAAAATATATAATAAATTTTCTGCAATAAATTAGTTATTTTAATTTAAAAAGAATAAGATATATAAACTATAAGTTTGAATAAAATTTTTTTCGGTGCTCAGGGGTGGTATAAGTTAAATCCAGCCCTGACTATACCATGTATCGGTCTTCTACATTTTTTATTTATTCACGTGTGTACGACATTCGCGTGACACTACACTTTCCCCGGAATTATTAATTTAACATTTTTTTATAATTAACTTATATACTGATCTTTAAATTTTTAGTGGTGTTTTCAAAAGCAATATTCATTTTGCAATAAAAACTTCTAGTTTGCTTAACTAAATTATTCACTTGAAATCAGAAATTTAGCTACAAAGAGAACAACATAAACATAGACCATATAGCAGACGTAATAAAATAATCTCAACAAAATTATGAAATATTTACCTTCTTGTCTCCATAAAAGAAAAAAAAATAACAGATCAGAAAAATTCTTTTTCATGCCACTTTTCAAATAAAAAAATATTTCAAGATAAATTAAATGACCCCAGCTGTGTTGGTTTTTTCCATTACTGACTTCCTATTGGCACCAAGATCAAGTCAGCTGAGTGATATCATAATTTTGCCCTTGAACACGTAGAAATAAGTCAAGTGATCAAATTTAATAATAAACTTCCAGATATCTGAAAGAAAATAAAAACTAGCAAATAAATTACAAAAATAGTAGCAGAACTCTCTCTGAATAATAGTAGCCTTTTGAGTAGGTTTCAAAGACAAATAGTGTCATCTATTGAACGCCAACATATACCAAAACCATTTTGTGAGAATATTTCAGTTGATAAGTAATTGTTAATAACTTGACTATAACACCACCTATCAGATTCGACATAGCGATGAACCATTGTCATAAGCATAGCCGGAAGCATTAGGGGGTTCAAACCCTCCACCCACTGAAATAAAGCAAAACCATATTCACTACATTCGCCTCTAGAGTTCTTACTAAGTGGTCATAACCAAGTGAAGTAATTCTAATACTTACGCGCTTAGAACTACTGTACAACAAATTATTAATAAAATACAATTACTACGTTTTTTTTAAACCGACCCCCCTCGCCGAATAACTAGCCTTGGTACGCCTGTGGGTCAAAACCACTATGGTTACCACTCGACCATTTTGAATATAAATTAATCATGTCGGTTTATAAGTAGTTGTTACAAACTTGACTACAGTGCCACCTATCAAACCCCAATCGGACAAGTCGTGCAGAAGTCACACGATAATTAACAGCAGCAACGACGATGTTTATACTAATAAAAAGTCGTCGAAGCTGACCAAGTATGGATAAAAGAAAGATCTATAAACATTTGTAGAATGGATTCATTTACAGTCACCTAATTAACCTCCATAAAAAGGTAATACTGCATTTCAAGCCCATATCCAGAGGAGGGGTTTGAGACCTTAAAACCCTTCGGTTTTTGGTCATAGACGGCTTAATTATAAAAATAATGAACAAAAACATGAATTTTGTGGTCTCAATCAAGTCATTCATTCGAGAGAAAAAAACAACGGGCTTCCATTACACGATACTATTGGACCAATACCTCATAAAATAGCGAGCAAACTTCAATATCTTTAATCTCCGTAAATGACAACAAATATGCTAGCCAAGGACTAAGGTACAAAATATCACTATGCTCAGATCGAATTTTACCTTCAGACAAAAGAACAAAACAATTTATCAAGGACTGAAACGCCACAGAGAGTACGTTTCACACCATTTCAAATGCATCAGAGCATACTAAATGTGGTAGCCCAAAATAGAGAATGGCAGAATGACCAAATCTAGAAGCTTGAATGTGGAAAACCTGCATACAATATTGTTGGTATCTTTTGTGTTGGATTATGTGTTCACCGTGAACACATAATCGTTCACTCCATGACTATATATGTCTATAATATACTTGATCCATTAAAAGTAACTGGTTACTCTTAATTCACATTTACACTTGATATTGATTTTGTACACATCATAGTGTCATAGCCGATTTAGTGATCACTAGCATATATTACAAACTTGATAACATTTTTTGGGTACATAGATTTGAAATTTATCTGGTTTTCTAGAGTTGTGAACAATTTTTGACCCATAACAATAAAATACCGACTTGGATATGCCCTAGAGAAAAGTATATTCAAAATCATCGCCATTTTTACTCAATATCTAAAAACTGTAAATGTTTTTAACAAATCATTCTAAATAAATAAATTTATTTTAAACTCCATAATTATCAAACGGAAGCCTTCCTTATAGGCACGAAGACTTCATAACATTGTCCATACTAATAAAACACTTCCGAATTAAATGTCAAAAAACTCGTAATTTGTAAGCCAGGAAACACTGACCTATATGCTGCTCTCGCGAATAACATATGATAATTTAAATCTAAAATTAACCACATACAGAATACCATTAAAAAAATCTAAAAATACATCTATAATAAATCATGAAGCCTGAAAATCCGACAACAGTATTTATGTTACTCATGGTCAGAATACATTTTATAACCAAAACATTTAATCATGATTGTAAACAAAGCTCAAGGTTCTTTCTATACAATTTGGAACAGAGATGTTAAATTATTGTTAAAATATTTTTCAGATGTATCACAATGAAACGAAATATTTTAAAATTGACGCTTACTTTATATTTCAGTTTGACGATATCACATAATGGCTACCGCACAACAGTATTGTCTTCGATGGAACAACCATCGGTCCAATCTTCTAACAGTTTTTGATGAACTTCTCCACAACGAAGCGTTCACGGACGTAACCTTGGTCTGCGAAGGTGGCGCCCCCATAAAATGTCACAGAATGGTCCTAGCAGCTTGCTCACCCTATTTTCAAAATCTGTTCACCGACTTACCTTGCAAACACCCTGTGGTAGTACTAAAAGACGTTAAATATAGCGAAATGAAAGCAATATTAGAGTACATGTATAGAGGAGAAGTAAACGTTGCTCAGGATCAATTAGCTGCCCTTCTGAAAGTAGCTGAAGCGCTCAAAGTGAAGGGATTGGTAGAGGAGAACAGAGCCGGTCAGCCTCCGAAAGAGGAAGAAAGAGCACCTGCTGCTGAACATTCCCCATCTATTACTACCTCGAACGCAGTAATGCAAAACAGCAACGTTCACAGCAGCAGTAACTCCTCCCCACCTCATTCTACAAATGCCATTTACAAAAACCCTTACAATATGTATAGCAATAAGCCTCAGGAACACAATTCGAGAATGAATCTACCGATGTGGGCAGTTCCAGGATTGTCTTTACCACCTCACAGTACGTCAGTGCCTAATACGACCCACCCTCATGCAGCAGCAACCGCAGCAGCTGCTATGCTCAGCAGTTGTTATGACACCAGTTCGGAGATGTCGCCTTTAAAGAGAAAGAAACTCTCCAGTTTACTTATGAATAGGGACACGCCGATATTAAGGACCGTTCTGGGACAGGGACAAGGCCAAGGGCAAGCTGATTCCTCGCAACCTGTTAGTCTGGTGTGTCATCCCGATAGCGCAGAAAATTCGAATGGAAATGATGAGAGAATTAAAGTAAGTTAAATGTTTATAATGTATCTTTTTATTTCGAGATTAAACACTTCGAAGGAAGTTCAACAGAGAAGAGATCGTTTTCTAAAACTAGACAACTTATATTTCCTTCGAAGTGGAGGTAATCTCAAAAAGCGAATGTCAAATTTATGCCTCCCAACATTTTATAAATTATTTAGGTCGGAATATATTGTACTCTGATGTTTTTTCTCACGAAATTACATTATTATGTTACCATGCAGTATAAACGCATTAGTAAAATTGGGGAAATTAAAATTAATAAAAGGTCACATTAGCAAAACAATAGCTAATATCTTTATACCACTTTTTAACGTCAATGAGGCGCAGTTTTGCTACCAAAATCTAGATAAACCTATCGAATTTTAATAAATTACAATTATTTTCATTTATATAACTATTTAGAGACAAATGTATTGTTCAACGAAATCCATTGTTTTTAGTGTTCCAATAAATTTATCGAAAACCATGGTAGAATCACTCTTAACTGTGTTCTTCCGTCGGTCTGTTACAGCATATTTTCCCGAAATTTACTGGAAGAAAAATACTGAAGTTTGCTACTCTTACGGATTTCCATGTATCAAGCACAGGGCCACTGAGCAAATAAATGAACTCTGAGATTGCAGATTATTTTTTGGGGGCAAATTATAAAATCTCAAATGATACATATTTGAACTATGATTTTAAAATTTCCCCATATATTTTTTTGGGAAACATTAACACAGTGGTTTCCAACCTGTGGAGCGGCGCCCCCCTAGGGGGGCGCGAGACCTTTGAAAGGGGGGCATGCAGCAGTTTCCAAAAATTACTTTGGAATACAAACCAAAAAATTCGAATAGGTCTCAAACAAATGAATCAGCAAAATAGGTGTACATAATCCACAATTAGATTGTTAGAAAAATTAAGGGGGCGAAGAATTTTTTTAAGGAGGGCGCAGGTACAAAAAGGTTGGAAACCACTGCATTAACCACTTAAAAAGTAACATTCCATCATATGAAATAGATCGTTATGAGAAATACAAACACAAATACGCTTTTATAAAATCAGATTGTATAGTTTAAAAAATATACAAAAGTTTTGAAAAAAAAGTTTACAGGAAAACTTAAATAACAAGCCTAAGCTTCATTTTGGTAGGCTATTTAAAAAATTTAAAAATTAAATTAATTATAATGTACCTGGGAGGGGTAACGGAACCCATGATATGGTATATTAACTTTCATCTTTTTTTGTTTGGGGATTTCAGGAAATGTTTGAAATTTCCTTTTCGTATATTTCAAATTATTCATGCAAATTAAGGAAAAGAGACTGGATTGAAAATTTTAATATAAAGAAACACTGTGATTGAAAAATTTTAAAACTACGTGTTTTTTATTTTATTTAAGGTTGTATTTATTTCGACAACTATCAGAAATGTACAATGTATCGGTAAAATTTATAATATATAAATTACTACATAAATTTAGGCAATTGTTTATTAAATCATAAATTATTGTAAAGTAAAAATGTACATAATTATCCAATTAAAGCATTCGAAAATGTTAATATTGTCTTTTCAAATAAATTTTTTTAAGGTTTATGCATAGGTTAAGTTCACCTCTCAGGCACACAAAAAATATATTTTAATTTCTATGATAATGTTTCCTACAATTACCTTATCTACATCTAGATTGGGCATTGCAGAATTTTGATATTTTTGATTGAAATGACTAGATATAAAAATAGTTTTTTAGTACTAACTTTAATGGGAGGGTATGCCTTTTATTCCCTAGTGTTTATCTGTCCCTGGCCAAGTGACATCAGTTTTATTTCTGTCCTACGCAAAAAAATGCTGTTATATTATTTCTGTCTTTATACTTTACTCATTATGAGCATGAGAATATAAGACTAAGACACAAGAAACGACACGATTCAACTGATTGCTGTTTTTCGGTGTTTTCGAGAATATAGAGTATGTTTCAAGCTTTGTAAATCAAATCGAAAAAATAAAATCATGCATTAGATAGGCAAATCCTTAAACATGAAATAGTTAAATGTATCTTGAACATTATAAACATTTCACATTTTAATGAAAACCAAGAATGGTGCTGCCACCTTGGCATAGTATGAGATACTAGGGTCAAAAGCCATGTTTGAAATACATTCGGCTTTTGAGCACCAGAGGTCTGGCCTATCAATATGACCTGGACAAGCAATAAAGATATCATTTTAGCCCTAATATGTTCTTTACAAATCTGTAAAGGGCTTCCATAACTTACGCTATTTGCACCTAGATGTCAGCACACACTTTAATTTTAAAATATATTTTTGTTTTAATAATTTAAGCTCTACAAAAATAGCAAATATTTTTCTAAACAGTGTATTCTATCAATCTTACAATGTTTAAGTTACCAAACAACACTATATTAAATAAACATCAGTCATATCTTTTATTTGCATTTTTCTAATATTTTGTTTAAAGTTAATATTTTATTATTTAAAGTTTGACCCATTCTCCTCTTTATCTCCGAAACTATTGAGCCTAAAATGTATTTTTAAAATAAAGCAGATCAAATGAAAATGCACATTGTCAGAAATAAAAGTGTATATTTTTTTAGCTTTGAAACACATCGTTTAAAGATCATGACCAAAATATAAAAAAATTCCACTCATTCTCAGGCTATCTTAGATTAGAAAATTAGAAACATATTGGAATGAATTTAAAATAGTTATATACTTTTTAGTTGTGATATACTATCATTATGATTGTAGAAAAACGAAATACTTTGTTTTGTATCACTAATTTATTTATTTATTCAATTTATTTATTGTCACGGGTTTATATTTATTTAAATAATAAATAAATAAATTAGTGATATGAAACAAAATAATTCATTTTTCTAAAATCATATACATTTTAATTATTTATAATCCTATAATTAGTTTTCCATTATTTAAAGTAAATACGAAAGAAAATTTTTTGTTTTCTTAATATCATCGATGATTCTCTACAGGGTTGAAAAATTGTATATGTTATAGTTTCTTTATTCATTAAACAAACATTATGTTCTAAACTGTCGTCGAATATTTTTAAATAAAAAAATACTAACAAAGACGCCCTCAGTATAAGTAAAAATGTCATACAATAATATATTTTGTTTCTATTTATTTTAAAAAATGTGGTTTATATTATAATTAAATTAAGTAATCTATACAAAAGAATTCAAAGTTTTGTAATGCTTGTGCTGACATTTTTACCCTTACGGTTGTTTAAAACAAATTATTTACTTAATAAACAAATAAATTATAACGGAAATAAAATTTCACCTTATTACTTATGATTGATCTCAAAAATAAAATTGTTTCCAAATCTTAAGTTACTTTTAAATAGGGTAAAAATTAATTAATTCAAACAGTTCAGAAACATCTATTAAAACATGGTGTTTGTCAAAAGTTGTTCATTATCGTCTGTTTAAAGAATATAAACACATTTAGCACATATAATTATCGATATAGAATAAGAAGTAGGTATTTGATTGCCAATTAAAAACAAAATTATATCATTATACTGGTTTCTGCATGATTTTTTTTGCCATTGAATAATATAAATTTTATTTGATGCAGTATCAATCCACTATAATTATAACAACCATTGTTCCTTCTATTTACATGTATTAAAGCTTCCTAATTGTAAAAATCTCATTTTATGTTCAAAAATTATTAATATTCATACCACTTATTTACACAATTGTATATTCGAGGAAAGTTCTGAACATTTAAGGAAGTGCAAATCGTCACGTCGACAAAAACAGGAAACGTATTTTTTCAACCTTCTAAAAGCAGACATCAATGTTTTGACCTTCTATTATAATCTAAACTATTCAGCAAATAACCTCTGTAAACTCTACGGGAATTCAAAAACAAAATTAGCGAAGAGGATTATCATCGAAGATAAAAATACGTTCAACAAAGTTTCGATTTCACAACGCAATCGAGAACAATTATTATCCTTGTTGCTATCTTCAATCTCTAATTTGACAAATACATGAATAAAGGAAATGTTTATTGAAAATAGATTGTTAAAAGTTCTTTCTGTTCCTTCGATATATCTGTTATGCTATCGGTCAAGGACTAGTTCTGTGTCTTGAATAAAGCATTCGTTTTATTTTATCGTATTTTCAAAATTTTGGGAATCAGACTGCAAAGTGCTGGTTTGATATTCGCTTTTTGAGATAATATCAATATCCTTCCAACCGAATATTAAGTCAGTTCTGAAAAGCCCCCCGAGTATTACTAAGACACTGTTGCCAGGTCTGGAAAATGAATTCATGAGATTTTGTAGAAAAAGATGAAGAAGTCACTTATGCCGTTTGGTAGAGTAATATCTCTGTAAATACTAACAAAACTTTATAAACAAAATCTATATAAATTCTTATTAACGTTATGAAAAATGTTGGTGATGTTAATACCTTTGATTAACTAACACCAGATTGAAAAGTTTGCAGTTTAACCTAAGAGTTAATAGATTTTTAATTCAAAGTTAGGAAACCATTATAATTGGTTACTGTATGATTTTTTTTTTTTGGAATTTTGTAACATAAATTCTATTTGATTTAGCATCAATGAACAACCAAACCTACAATTGTCAAATCATGTATTTTGTGTTTTCTAAAATTTGTCACTGTGATTTTTTGAATTTAGTTACGAATCAACTGCAATTTAGTTCTAACTAATTAATACTTATTTAATATTTGTTTGTATTAAAATTTAAAATTATAATCAAGTAGAAACGAGATCTCATGAAAATTCATGAGACCTGGCAATTATGTTTCAAGATGAATAATTTTAGCTAATCAGTTTCTCCTTTCTCCACATTATCTGTCATATTAATGACATTCCCTACATTATTAACCAAACAAGTGATAAACGACACGACAACACGAGGCGATTCATTAGTTAAATCTTTTAATTGATAGTTCTCTAAATTGTACCAACTGAATGCTATTTTTTTAAATTCAGTCTGACGTTCAACACTAACAGCTTCTTCACTCATACCAATACTATGAACATATTAGAACAGTACATCCGGATTAAAGAACTACATTTTAATTAAATATCACTTCATTTTCTATCATTTCCACTTGTTTTCCTTTCCTGCAATTTAATTAGTCTTCATTTCTTCTTTTGAATACATTGTTTCATTTCATTAAATTCTATTTTCTGGACTTTCACGACTAAATTTTCAATTTGCCTCATTGTCGCTTTCGATGCCATATTTCATTAGTGTAAAATAAAACTAAAACTATTTACAGAATTTTCCTTAATTCTGTCGTTTTTCAGCAAATGAAAAACGAGCCTTCCGAAGATGCCCAATCGCCTTACACAGAATTCACACCCATGAATGACGAAGAGGACAAATCAAAACTAGCTATTCCTTCATCTTCCCCTCAATCCTTCTCCCACGAAATACGAAGTGTCTCTTCAGGAATAGCCAATTATGTCCCCGCCCAAAACGAATTAAGACGATATAAACAATACACTCCAGACGAAATAATGTCAGCGATAGAAGCTGTTAGAAACGGTGAGTCAGCTTTGCAAGCCGCTAAGAAATACGGTGTACCATCCAGAACTCTATACGACAAAGTGAAGAAGCTGGGGATAACAACAAGCAGGCCGTTTAAAAGAGGGTCCAACGGTTCAATCTGCTTCCCTTATCGAACCGGTTCGACCTATGGAGACCGTCTAAGTGAATCTGATGACAGTTCTATGAATAATAATTCCGCTTTGATGGAGGCGAGTTCCTTTCTTCAGCAAGCTTTCGATGGTAGAGGTGGAGATGAGCGAGAAGCACTTGCTGCAATGGCAGCTGCGGCAGCAGCACATGCTGTCGCTTCAGGGCACTCAGCTAACTCCAGCAATCACATACGACCTAGAAACTCTAGTACAAGCCCCATGTTGCCGTACATTCGACACACTAGCATTAGTCCCTCACCAATTCACTGCAGCGACCAACATCACAGCCAAAGTGAAACAAATTGTAGTTCCGAACGAGAACTAGATGATGAAGATCAAGTGGAAGATCTCTCCATTGGCCGCAAGGATTTTAGAGAATCGAGGATAATAATGACACCGATGAACCAAATTTCAGCCATTATGAAGAAAGAAGAAATGCTTATTGATAGCATAAAGGAAGAAGCCAGGCGAGAAATTCGCGTTAATTGCGAAGCCGAATAAACAGTAAAAGAAACGAGCCTATGCTGACATAGTTTTAAACCAGTGTTAAGTTTTATTCTATATATTTTATGTATAAACATTTGCCACGAAAAGATTGACTGAGTTCAGTGCAATATCTATTAAAATCTGTGGTTGTTTACCGTACTCACATAGAGCATAAGTATTTTAATAAGTAATTTTTAACAAACAAGCACTGAGTGCCTATTTAAAAAATTTTCACGTTATCGTATAGTTTCTACAACATGTAGAAACATAAGTATGTACTAGTTGTAAATATTCTTATCAGGCAAAGTATAAAAAACCTTTTGGGATATATACATTAACAAAAAGTATAAACTACAATTTAGTTCGTCAATTTATTCATTTTGCTGCTGTTAGTTCCATTATTGAAGCAAGTTTCAAGACTGATAGAATATGTTACAAATTTTGTGAGACTGATAAGATTTCTAAGCAAAATGAATTGGTAATTGTTAAAATGTTATTATTCAACAGCGGTGTTTTGTTATTCTTTAAAGGAATGTAAATAGTAAAACTCATTAACAGAAGGCTATAAGTCTTGAGTTAGAGTTGCTGTTTGTTTGTTTACAATTCTACAGAATTTTATTGTTATTTTAAACAGTGGCGTAGCTAGCATGGGTGGCATCCGGTGCGGATATCGTAGGTGTCATCCCAAAACTCGATCAAAAAGGGTCCCTAAAGGGGACCTGGGACCTGCACCTGGGTGGGGTTAAAAAACTATATTTTAGGGGAATCCCCGATCGGCCGTCAGTGTGTAGACCACAGACCTATAAATTCAAGAGATCGAAAGCTTCATTCATAAATCCGATACAAAATCGATCCAACATTAAATGTAAACAAATCATGAGTGGGAAAAAGACAGAGCATCATGAGTTGCTCCGCGGCAACAATGTCCAGCTTGAGACCTGTTGTCGTATAATATCCAGTAGCGTAACGTAGAAATAAATAAATAAATGTAATCCAACATCTATTACATATTTTAAATTCAATATTACAAAATCTTTTTGTAAAATTTTAATGTAATACAACAATTATGGTGATAAAATAAGTATAACTCATCAAACTTTCAAAATTTCTAAATCGTCAATTGTAATGGGTAAGAGGAATGTATTGGTGTCGCACATTATGGATTTAAGGACAGATTCTCGAAATTCAAAATCTAGAATCCAATATGGCGGACTGCTAATCAAACTCAATGAATCTACCTAAAAACTTGTACATAGGGATTTTCGGTGTTGCTGATTATAGATTTGAGGAACGATTTTCGAAATTCAAAATGAAAAATTTGCGTAAAAAATTGTAAATAGGGGTTTTTGATATCGATGATGAGGGTATGAAGACAGATTTTCGAAATTCAAAATGAAAAATTCAATATGTAGTAGTAGTAGCATTTATTAGCAATTATTCTGCTACATAAAAACTTATATATCTAATTAACATTATCTCGTACTTAAACTATTACAATTCAATCTATTATTTAAATATAATTAGTTTTTACATATGCCACATTTTACTTAAACATATAAAGACTATTTATATATCTTGTATAAAAAGTAAGCTTATTGTATATTACCAGGTCCTTGGTACCACATTTCCTTACTCAATGAAGTACTGGTGTGGTACTGACGAATTTTACGTAGCAGTGTTATTCTTTTAGACATATACTGGGGCAACATATTATAAATGAAAAGCATATTGTTGTAAATTAGTCGTTGGTTTACACTCATAAGTGTAGGGCAAATTAGCACATTTTTAATTTTGGTACATTTGTCAACTTCCAATACATAGCTCTACTTTGCTGTTTTTTGTAAGGCGTTTGTTTACACAATAAAATAGAGTTAGACTATGTACTAAAAATGAAGAACTATAATTGATTTATATACATGTTAGAGCCTATAAAGACCACGATTACTACTATATCCTGATCTTTGAATTCACTGCATTTTAATATATGTTATAATGAAACTTCCAAACTCGATTGATTATCTATTAATATATGAAATGATTCAAAATCTGTTTGTTAATGAATATTTATAGGAGGGAATACTTCACATTTTTTTGTGTTGATTATTTTGTATAAAAAAGTAGCAAATCTCTATCCGCTTTTCTATAAATAATATTATAATCATTGTTAAAAAGATATGGACTGTCAATTTTTAATAAATATACTTGTGAAATAAAGCTTAAACAGTACGCCACTGAGACATAAACAAAGTATACATAATCACTTACCGATGAAAAGATAAATTCGGAAACAAGTTAAGCAATAAATAAAATGTTTTTTTTACAAAAAACTTCAAAATATCACAAAAAATGTACTTAACCTCAACCCAAACACAGTTTCTTGCCGGCAACACGGTAAGAAATAATTTCATTCATAAATCCATACTGGTCGTTATCCCATCGTAAAAGTAGTAAAAGCGTTGCCAAATGTGGCCATTTTATGTATTATACTACAATATGAGAATAATTTGAGATATTTCTGTAGTAAATATGCCAGCGCCACATTAAGCATCTTATATAATTAAGTAAATTATGGTTTATATTTTCTGTTGCAGGTTATATATTGTGTGTAAATGAGTAAAATATTTTATAGTTTCTATATTCCTGTCAATTAATTTATAATGATTTTGTGGAATCTGGCAACAGTGTATCGAGAATAAAAAGAGATAATTTGAATGTTGGAGCGCATAAAAATGTAAACAATTGGGTCTATTTAATTCTTAGGTCTGTGGTGTAGACGGAAAAAATGTAATTACCAATGTATTATGTTCGAGACACGAATTTGAGTTCGCTGTGAAAGCAAATATAAACCCTTACAATACAATGGTCTTCAATGAAAAAAACTTACTAGGCAAGTAAGGAAGTAAGTACAAAAATTATTTTATTAGTGGCGGTTATGCAATCTGCCACAGTTTTACGAATTTTGATAGGTGGCACTACTGAGGTTCACGATCACCCGGAGCGGACCGCCGCCCCCCCCCCCATAACTACGCCACTGATTTTAAATTAGTAAAGTATATTTGAACAAAAGTATATCACATACTGAACAAAACATTATTATTTACGAAAAAAAAAAACATTACCCCTCTCTAATTAAAAATAAAATAGTTTTAAAGTGATTATGCTAAATTATGTGTGGTTTTGGGTTTTTCTGAATATATTTTCCTTGAATAGGAAAAGTAAAATATTTAGAATTTTGACAAATATGGCTCCTAAGGAAATATATTAATATTATCACTATTGTGTCAAGAGTGCTATTCATGCAATGTTACATCGTTAAATAATTGGGTTCCAAAAAATGTTGGAGATCCATTACTTTCACCCTGTTTGAATTTTTATGCTTGCACGTTGCCATATAACTTCTATACAAGTGGCCATTTGTAGCCGTAGCTGTGATTTAATAGACTGAATAATACACACAATATCACTAAAGCATCACGACATAATGCCTTTTTTGTGTTTACTATTTTCTGACTGACTGATAAGTCTAACTTGTTTCACGTTGCTCAATATATTAACCAAAAGTACAATTTTTGAAGTTTTTATACCATTATTTATATATATAAAAAAGACTGAAGACGATATGAAATTTTATTTGTAAGTGTAATTCATAAATATTTATTTTCTACACCTTTGTACCTACTTTACATTATACATTCAATTATTAGAAAAATGGATGTAGTTACAGTAATTAATGATACAGGTCATTTTATTATTATTCCTTAAATTATTTTTATATACGCTAGTAAAGTATCTTTGACAATCGGCATTTGCGCCATCTCGTGTTTTATTTGTGGAACGCTGGTTCTGTCAAAGCGGTAATTTATGTTTGCTGTGTTATAGATTAAAATTTAGTTATCCGATAAAATGGAAAGAAAACATCAAACCGAAAGTGCGGTGTAGTTGATTTTGAAAATACATAAAGGAAAAATCAAAAATTACAATTCTACCGTTTTCCTGGATTTCTATAACAATCGGAGAGCAAGGAAAAAAGGGACTACATCAGTTCGCCATTAAGGGCAAATAAATTAAATTTCCAAGTTTGTCATTACTAAATACATAAAATTAATCACAATTGTTGTTCTATTAACAAAAATAAGATTCAATAACTCTTGTAATCAGAAAAGTTAATCATGTAAATAATTTTCTTTCCAAAATAAATTGAAATTTAAGGTTAATATAATTTTTCATTTTTTAATTAATATTTTCTGTTAGGAACAAAGACAAAAAGTAACTTTTTAGTTACAGGAGGGATGAAAAGCCATGGCAACCAGGAACATATTCAATGATTTGATTTTGTCATTTCGATGGAGCAGAAATATCAAATAATGTAGATACATAACAAAGTTTACAATTCAACTATCTTTCCTGTAATATATCAATATTTGTACTCTTTTAAATAAATTACACTTTTTATTCTCATTATATTTATTTTTTTATGAGCGCTTCTTTATTGTTAGTTATTACATGAGCTATAAATAATATATAATCAATATTCATTTCTTTGTGAATTAACATGTACCTATATTTGCATCTGTTGTTGCTTTATTATCCTTGTTCCAACTTCAAAATTTTTATGTTGATCCATTAAAACTTCATCGTCAGTGAAATCTACCAATAAATTAAATATACTGAATAAAGTTAATTTGTTTTTTCTTATATATATTTACTTACTATTGTTAATCTCAATTGGAGCTTCATATACTCCTTAAAATGCAATTTTTTCTTGTCAAAGGTACTCGTAATTTTTCAGACCACAAACCTTGCTTTTTTATATACATATTGCAGGAAATATAATTGGATTGTAACTTTTGTTATGTGCATTGTTTACTTTTTTCCCAAACAATTTGACCACTGCAAATCATTGAATTTATTTCTGGTTGAGATGGATTGCCGCACTGCTGTAATTAAAAAATCTCAGTTTTGTTAATAGAACAACAATTATGATTAACTGTATACATACAATAATGACTAACAACGTGGAAATCAAATTTATTTACCCATGATGTCGAACTGCTGCAATTCATTTTTTATTCATCTCTAATTGGTTTGGAAATCCATGAAAGTGGTATAATTGTAATTTTGGGTTTTTTCTTGGTGTTTTTTCACAATCAACAACACCGCACTTTCGGTTTGATGTTTTTCTTTCCATTTTATGGGATAACTAAATTTTAGTCTATAACACAGCAAACATAAATTACGGCCTTGACAGAACCAGCGTTCCACAAATAAAACACGAGATGGCGCAAATGCCTATTTTCAAAGATACTTTACTAGCGTTTTTTTTTAATCCTTTTTTGTTCATATCAAAATATAAAATTTAAAAAAAAACACTTTATTTGTGTGAGATTAAACTTTGAAAATAGAAAAATTATTTCAATGTAATTAAATATGTGCATTTTTAATTCATATGAGAAGTACACATTCCATTACGAAAAAATTAAAACGAAACTCAAATTTGATGAAGTAATAAATACAATTTGTTGTTTATATACACTACCGTTATGTTTAACATAAAGTATGTCATTTCAAAGACTGAATATTTTGTTATATAAGATTTTTAGTATTTTTGAATATTTAATTTGGCTCGCCACATTTCGTATAATCGTTTCTTTTAAATACGCAGTAACTCCATTCAGTTCGAAATTCTGATCCCTTGTTTTATTAATGTCATTGATCCTGAATCGTGAACTTTATTTCCACCGTGAATTTTTAATCAATAACTGTAGTAGTGCTAAAATTTAAAAAACGTAAAAATAGAATTGGATTATTGACAATCAAAAATATCCTGGAATTTTGAAACTAAGAAATTATAAACGTTGGAAATGAACAAAAACATTAAAATTGAAATATGGGCATGTAACAGAAATCCTTCTCTATCGATTATTCAAACTAATTAGATACGATTTACTTAGTTTTAAAGTATCTCAGTAACAATTTTTAAAGCCGCACAACTCAACGTGCTAATTAACTACCTCAATTTAAAAAGTATATTTTTTAAAATGTAAATACTTTAATAACATATACATTTAATATCAATTTGTCTACTACAATAGACGCATTTTGTTTATTTTTTTTGTACATTTTTAAGATATACACTAAACTATACTGTTAAAATAGTTTTCTTTTTATATTCAATTATTTTCTTTTATGTATCTGTTATTGTTAGAAATAATTCTATATTGATTGCACTGCACGTATGTAATGCATTTTATTATAATTAAAAAATATTTTATGAATTTGTTATGTAATTTTCCTACACATCATTATTTCTGACAAACTGTACTTTTGCCAAAAGGTGAAGAAATTCATTGAATAGGTACCTAAGTTTTAAAATCCAGGAATTTAATGTTGAAAAAATAACTTGACAACTTAATTCAAGTTTTCGATTTTGATAAATCGCGGTAAACTAAATCAATTCATACCATTCTTATGACTATACATTCTTATCTCTTCCTGAAGTAGGTGAAGTAAATTCGTATTTTGTTCCTTTGGCTTATTGCTTGTTTTTACTATTATGTAACCAACCTTTTGAATATTTTGACAACCTAGACGTTCAGGCAACCCACCTTACAATTTGATAAACTCTCCTATAATATAATTATGATAATATGCTCTACATTATCAGTGAATCAGTGTGCGATTTTTAAACAAATACGACCCAGGAAAAAGCAGTGATCCAAATTTTGATAAAATATTATTTCTTAAAACAAGTAATTTCGTTTTTTTTAAGGTAAAACGTTATATTTACAAAAAGCAGCAAGTGCTTTAAAAAAATGAAGTTCCAAATTCAAATCGGTTATTTGTGAACATAAAAATGTTATGCAGACAGCAATTCTTTTCCTTAAACAAGAATGATAAAATGGCGAAATTACACGGAACAATCTGAAAACACTCATGCTTAAAGATACAAATATTATTTAAGCTAAGACGTCTTGCTTATTCTGTATAAAACTTAATACATCATTTCACTTATATGTATGCAATCTTCTCGTAGAAAGTAATAAGAGAAGAAAGGTATTGTATGTAATTCTGCATCAAAGTTATACTATTTCCTTTTTACAATTTGCCCCCAAAAATAAACTTTTAGAATTTCGTTTAGGACTTCATCTAAACTGTGAATCAGACATTATTTTATTTATTAATTTACGGCATCTGCGAAACAGTGCATTTTACATTTGTATATATATATATATTGTATTTCTTCACTTGATATGTTGAAACATTTTTTTTATAATCTAAATCAAAATTCGTTTTTGTATATAAACGGGTCCATAGTTAAGTTATCTATAAGAATCAAACTTTAACTTTTTTCATCCAGATGTATTTGAGAAAATAGACTGTGACAGTGAGATAAATAGAAATAAGAGTGATCCTCTAAAATTTGGTGATAGATACAGGAAACTTTAATAATTTATTTTGAGTTGCTGTAATTGCGTTCGGTTCTAGGGACCTTGAAAACACTCTGTTCACACCCTAAATTTGTTCCATTTGAACTCGGTGTATGGAAATTCTAAGTTAAATTAGGAACATAGTTGAGTTGTCAATTGTTGACGTCCTTCTTACTTCGGTAATATTGTGTCTGTTTGTGTAAATCTTCATTTGCTTATAAGTATATATATATATATATATATATATATATATATATATATATATATATTGTGTGCATACACTGTATTACCACCGTGTACATAGCTTACGAATGAAACAAATACACGGTCAGAGGCGTATCCAACTTTTGTTTTCGGGAGGGGCAAAACAGAAAAAAAAATTGTCCTAGAGAGGGACAGATCAGACAGTATCCTCTGCACCAGGAAATATTCCTTAAATATTTCTAAACTATGTTGTGTCTTAAATAACCTGTAAAATATTTCGTAATATAATTCTATAATATTACATAATGTATCCATCCATTCATTTAGTCTCTGGGCCATTATTTCACACATATTTTTTTAAATATTTTAAAACATTTCAAACATAAAATATTTCTGAAATATGTTCGAGACAATAATCTAGTATTATATATTTTCAGAAACAGATTTCATTATTAATTTCCATGCTGTTCTAGTTAGTTACTTTTTCAATATTTCCAGTTCTGTTTTCCTTTAAAAATTCCTTACATCTTTATCAGATGTTCAAGTCTTTACTATTCTCTAATTTCTCTAAACTATATACTCCAAATGAACTTTTCTATTTAAAACATATTCATTCTTAGAATAACATCTGTAGAATTTTCGTTCATTCTGACGTTTTTCAGCACATGAAAAACGAACCTTCCGAAGATGCCCAATCACCGTACACCGATTTTACGCCGATGAATGACGAAGAGGACAAATTGAAACTGGCCATACCATCAACTTCTCCTCAATCTTTCTCCAACGAAATGCGAGGTGTTCCTTCAAGGATAGCCACTTACGTCCCAACGCAAAAGCCCGACTGGAAACGATACAAGCAATATACTCGAAACGAAATCATGTCTGCCATAGAAGCTGTCAGAAACGGAATGTCAGCTTTGCAGGCCGCTAAGAAATACGGAGTGCCATCTAGGACGCTCTATGACAAAGTGAAGAAGCTCGGCATAACAACAAGCAGGCCGTTTAAAAGAGGAACCAACGGAAGTTCATCCTGCTTTCCTTACGGAACTGGTTCTTCTTACGGCGGTCATTTAAGCGAGTCTGATGAAGGTTCCATTAATAATAATTCGGCTTTGATGGAGGCCAGCACTTTTCTTCAACAAGCATTCGATAGCAGAGGTGGAGATGAAAGGGAAGCGCTAGCAGCAATGGCTGCAGCTGCTGCAGCCCACGCGGTAGTCTCTGGGCATTCCACTAGCCCCAACAACCATGGTCGTGCCAGAAGCCCCAGCCCCAGCCCAACTATGTTAAAATACATACGACACATGAGCATGACTACTTCACCCAACCCAGACAGTGACCATAACAACAGTCACAGTGAAACAAACGGTAGTACTGAACGAGAACAAGACGACGAAGATCAAGTGGAAGATCTCTCGATTGGTCGGAAGGATCATATAGAGTCGAGAGTAATTATGCCTCCAATGAATCAAGTTTCAGCCATTATGAAGAAAGAAGAGCTGCTCATTAGTACTATAAAGGAAGAAGCCAGAAGGGAGGTAAACGTAGATCACGATCCCGAATAAAGCAGAAATGTAAATAATTCTAAGGAACAAGTTAGAGGGGCTATGCTGACATAGTTTTAAAGCCGTGTTAAGTTTTATTCTATATATTTTATGTGTAGATTTCTAACACGAAATATTTGACTGAGTTCAGTGCAATATCTATTAATATCTGTGTTGTCCACCCGTACTCACTTAGAGTTTAAGTTTTTAACTGAGTAGGTTCTAACAAAGGTATCGAATACATCTTTCACAGTGAAAACAGGACCTTGGTAGTCTCTATAACATGTAGAAAAATGTTAGTTAACAATATTTTTGTGAAACAGTGTACAACAAACCTGTTAGGCTACACTGAATTACAAAAAAAATATTTGATATAAGATGCATGTTGGGTAGAAGACTATTTATTCATTTGTTACTATTGGTTCTGTTTTGGAACAAAACATGTAAGACTGATAAAATATATTACAATTTTCATGAGACTGATCAGATTTCAAAGCAAAATGGAGTAAGTGGTCCTCGTTAAAGCTGTTGTTATGAAACACCGGTGTTTTGTTAATCTTTAAAAAGATGTAAATATTAATATTAATTATAATATGGCTAAAAGCCTTAAGTAAGAGGTGCTGAAACTTGTTGTTGTTAATTTAAAATATGGAAGAACAATTTTTGAGCAAAATTCTTTCAAAGAAAAAAACAAAAATTGTTACAACATAGAATTCTTTATTTTATGAAAATCGGCCCTCTCTAATGCAAAAACGTGTTGATGTGATTATGCTAAACTGTATGTGGTTTTGGGGTTTTTGGAATGTATTATATTTGAGTAATGTAATAATATGTAGAGATGTTAAAATATGGCTCAAAATAATTCGCTACTTGAAAGATAAGGATTGAGATATATTACTGTTACTTTTGTATAAAGAGTGATTTTTCTTTCCTTTGAAGAAGTTATACATTTAGTAAAATTATTGAAAGTCAACTATACTATTTTTAAAAGTTTGATCCTGCACGATGCCATACAATAGACCTATATAAGTGGCCATTTTTAGCCATAGCTGTGATTTCCTAGACTGAATAGTAACACACATTATCACTGAAACAGCACTTCATATTATCATTTTTTATGTTTTACCTATTGTTATGTCTAGTCTGTTTTATACAGTCTCATCTATTAACGAAAAGTGCAGTTTTTGAGTTACTACACCATATTTTACGTCGAAATCAAGACTGAAGAATATAGATAATTTTATTTATATGTTGGTTTGAGAAGATATATGTCAAATGTATGCACCAAATATTGATGAATATTTATTTTCTAGATATCATACTCTGTATAAAAAATAAATATACTCCTATAGATACTATTTAACATTATCATTAATAATATGAAATTAAACATTATATGAAAGAAACAACACATTACTGTGAAAAAAACTTTATATATTCAACATTACGAGTTTTCATTTATTTCCATTATTGCTAGACATGTTATGTCATTTTTTAAATCTTCCTAAAGATATATGTTGCATATTATAGATCTAAACCTATTTTATTATTTTCTATATCAATTAAAATATCATATTTGTTTAAAATGAACTCATCCTCAAGAATAAGATAGTTGAATTTAGTGGCTTTCTTCACTTTTTGTCAATTCAGGATTAAGAGCTGATAAAATTTGTTGAAACCGTATTTTAGCCAATTGTAAACTTACTTCATTAAATATTTTAAACTGAAAGTGTGAAATGTCAAATAATAATAAATAGGTTCTCGGGCAGTTTTTAGTATTGCCTGTATTAAAATTTTACGAAAATTAAACTATTCAAATTTTAAGATGCTAATTAATTAACTACATACAAACAGTTGTGCATCTAGAAAATAAATAATCATGTCATTGCTTTTGACACCTTTAGTTTTAATATACCTACTAAAAGAATTGTAAGATAACAATTTCTTAGACCAGTAATGCAACTACTAAGGACCAACTTGGAAATAAATGTGCCTTTTATTAATAAGAGAAATATTTTTTTGTACATTCCATTAGGATTATTTTGAAACGTAAAATAAAGGCATAAAGTTAACTTTGAAGGGAACAGTAAACGAGATTTGTTACTTATTAAACAGTTTTGTTTAAAATATAGTTTGCCATTTCATTTAAGACTGAATTGTTTATTGTTAGTTAAGTAAAAGTAAAATGGTTGATTGAGTATTTGATTCAGCAAACAGTTTTATTCATCAAGTGTTAGTAAAATTGTTTATTCTTAATTTGTAAATACTCATTTTTTTAATTTCACTGATTTCGAATCGATTTTGTTTATCCTGAAAGAATGGCTTTAGATATTTAAGTTACAAATACGAGTTTGATAAAACAAAATAATTGGAATAATTTCTGGCTTAAATTGCATATGATGCACATAATTATCTAAAATAAAATAATAATAAAGTAAAAAAGAATGCAATATGTATTTTGAATTTGAAAATTCTAAAATCATAAATTTGGAATAATACTATTTGCTGGATCAAACTCAAACTAAATAAATATAATTTAATTAGTTTTTAAAGATCTCTTTCCTATAACCATTTTTATACCACACAGTCCAAAGTGCTATATAACTACCTCAATTTAATAAAAGTAATTTTCTAAATATAAATATCATTACAAGATATATAAATAAAAAAAATGTATATCTATATTGAATATTTATATCATTTATGTTATTAACTTCCTTACACTAAATGGAAATATAAGGTGTGTTGATATTTACCTATATTCTTAGTGTAAACACTAAATTATACGGTTGAAATAGTTTTTATTTCTTTTTTATACTTTAATTATACAATTTCTTTTATGTATATGTTATTGTTAGAAATACTTCTATTATGATTGCACAGCACGTATGTAATGTATTTTATTATAATTATAATAAAATTCTGTATTCTATTAAAGTGTAAATAATTTTCCCATACATCAGTGTACAAAATCAAATTTTTAAACAATGCATTTAATACATCATTACCATGTGGTAGTTAAGAAATATATCTAAAAATTAACTACAAAGTCAACATAGTTGAATACTAAATTGTGGCAATTTATTTATATATTTATTTAATAATATAATAAAATTGCACTATAAAATATTAATAATCTTAAGCATATAATAAGTAACTTAGTGGTGAAAGAGAATGAAATACTTAGTAAATAAACTGGCGGACAAACAGGACTTACAAATAATCATAAAATTCAAATTAGTGTTGTTGCACATCTTGAAAACCGACATTCTAGATTATTACATTTGAAGATTGTGTTATCACCAATTTATTAGCAGAACATTAAATTATCAACGAAAATAGAGGCTAGCGTCTATATTTGTTGCCTTAGCATATAGGCAACCCATACAACACATACATTCTTATAGTTCTTTCGGCTATTAAATAGGATCAGTATAATAGGTGCAGAGTCGACATATAGTAAGGGAGCGTTCATTAATTTCGGGAGCTCCTAATGGGGAAGGGGATAGCAGTCCAGCAAATCTGAAAGCGGGAGGAAATAGAAATCTCACTCACAAAGGCATGAGGATATTAATTCAGTTGATTTTGTTTATATTGCATATCAATCCCGTGCATAGATCACATTAAATATTGTGTATGCTTAGGATTCCCCTTAGTATTAATTATCAATGCTTAACTAAGGTATTTTGTGCATGAAGTAAAATACCTGAACATATCAAATAAATTTAATTAATCAAAACTTATAATAGGGCAAATCTCACATGAGGGAAGGGAGAGGGTCTTATCACATCTTTCTATATCTCACCGATGGGGAAGGAGGAGTCAAAATTTTCAAAACCCAAAAATATAATGACACTGGTTCGCCAAAAATAACAACAAATCCAATTAAGTTAAAAGAAGAACATTTTTTCACAAATTATATTAAGATAGTGACAGGAATAAAACTTAAGTATGTAAAAATGGCTTTCTGATTAGGGCCCAATTCTGTTTTTTATGTAATTATTTTCTTCGTTAATGTCTTGAGCCCTGAGTCTCCCTTGATGTGGCAAATATATCAAGTCTCTATTGCTAATTAATGGAGATGCTGAGTGGCAGTATTTGTATACAATAGTATTTAAAGGCACTTATTGTCAAACTGTAAACATTTCCACACAAGGTTATGAATTATTGTCGCTTTCTATACAATACATAGCTGTCTAATAGTGAAGTAGTTTACTTAATAATGTCGTTAATAATATATAATATTTAATTATTTTTTAAAAGGCTTCATGCAATTAATAGTAACCTAAAATCCTAAGAACATTTATGTTTTTTTTTTGGGAGGAAATTACACCACACTTAGAGAACAAAATTTGTATTTTTAAAATTCCATAGCTTAATCAACTCAGATTATAATTCCATTAACATGTCATTGTAAAATAATCATATTCTATTTGAATTTTACATATTATAAGCCCGTAGAAAAGGAAGTCAGAATCAGAGCTTCAAATTTTGGATTTTTTTTCGTTGTCAAGTGTGGTGCTATTCCCCCCCCCCCAAAAAAAACAAAACAAAATTAAACACCTTAAGTGTTTACTTTTGTTATCTGCACCGCTTCCATTTTCTTTTTCTCAGTTCAGTTGACATTCACTTTTGCTTCCAACGCCTTAATTGATTATAGTTTTTATCATTTTCAACTCCTTCTGGCGTAATTGCTCTCAGATCGCATTTCACTAAAATTAAAGAACAAATAAATGTCTACAAACATTCGCAGGACTTTTCTCAATTATCAAATTTTTTTCAGCATATGAAAAACGAACCATCAGAAGATGCCCAATCACCATACACAGATTTCAGCTCGATAAACGATGAAGAGGACAAATCAAGACTGGCTATTCCTTCATCTTCTCCTCAACCTTTCTCCCATGAAATTCGAGGTGTGTCTTCAGGTATAGCCACCTATGTTCCCAGTCAAAAACCAGAATGGAAACGATACAAACAATACACTGTAAAGGAAATCATGGCTGCTATAGAAGATGTGAGAAATGGTATGTCGGCTTTACAAGCTGCTAGAAAGTACAAAGTGCCATCTAGGACGCTCTATGATAAAGTGAAGAAACTGGGGATAACAACAAACAGACCTTTCAAAAGAGGAACTAATGGGAGTTCAGCCTGCTTTCCTTATGGAACTGGTTCGCCTTATAGAGGTCATCTAAGCGAGTCGGATGACAGTCATATTAATAATAATTCAACGTTAGTAGAGGCAAGTACTTTTCTTCAACAAGCATTCGATAGTAGAGGTGGGGATGAGCGAGAAGCGCTAGCAGCAATGGCTGCAGCTGCTGCAGCTCATAGTGTACCATCTGGCCACTCCACCAGCCCCAACAACCATGGTCGAGCCAGAAGCTGCAGTCCAAGCCCAACAATGCTGAAGTATATGCGACATACCAGCATGACTCCTTCACCTGTAGCTGGCAACGAGCACCATAATAGCCACAGCGAAACAAACGGTAGCTCCGAGAGAGATCATGATGACGAAGATCAAGTGGAAGACCTCTCCATGGGCCGGAAAGAGTTTAGAGAATCGGCAGTCATAATACCGCCAATGAATCAAGTCCAAGCCATTATAAAGAAAGAAGAAATGCTCATTGATAGCATAAAAGACGAAGCTAGACGAGCAGTAAGTGTTGATTGTGAGCCTGAATAAGATAAAAATCTATATTCAGTGATTAAACAAAATTAAGAGAGTTTGCTGACATAAGTTTTATAAACCAGTGTTAAGTTTTATTCTATATAGTTTATGTGTAAACTGTTGCCACGAAATAATTGACTGAATTCAGTGCAATATCCATTAATACATGTGGTTGTTCTCCCGTACTCACCTAGCATTTAAGTTTTAATTAAATTCGAATTATGAAAAACTACCGGGTGCCTTTTTCATGGCTTATTACAAAAGGACCATAGTAGACTCTGCTTGATGTACGCAATAAATATTTTCGACTGTTTTTTGTCACGCGGTATACATCAAAACTATGCCGAAGCACATCAAGCTGAGTCAATATAAATTACAAGTAATGGTTAGACTACTTAGTCATTTTGCTACTATTAGTTCCACTTTGGAACGTATCTTGTAAGACTGATAGTATATATTACAATTTTTTATGAGACTGATCAGATTTCAAAGCAAAATGAAATGGTTCTTTTTCAAGCTGTTATTTAACACACCGGTGTTTTGTTAATCTTTAAAAATATGTATATAGTAGTAGGTATTTATTATGAGAAAGCTAAAAGCCTCAAAACTGAAAGTTGGTTTTCTAAATTTTGCTCACAATTCATTCACGCCTTTGGTAAACTAAAAGAACAATCCTTGAGGAATATATCATGTCAGACTTTTTTTGTTTACACAGGCTTAAATGAGACGTAAGTAGAATAAAGAAACCTGTAAAATTTTATTATATTTAGATTAAACTACTAACGAAGAATTTTTAAATTCAGTTGTAACCGTCAGGGGATGAAAAAATTTAAAGCATTTTTCCCATAAGATATTTGGCAACAAAATTTTTGATGTGGCTACCCTAAATTGGATGTGGCTTATGTTTTTTGGAATGTATTTTACTGAAGTAGGTTAAATAAAAATTAAGAAAATAAAGTTTTGGCTCAAGAAAATTAGATCATAAAAAAAGCATTTATGAAATGTATCATATATTTTGTGTCATGAGTGATTTTTGTCGCACTGTTACTGAACATTTACTGTAAAATAGTCTTAGATAGCTGAATTTCCTTTAAAAAAATTGAAAAGTCAACTATCTTTCACTATAACTTTTGAACCTGCACGTTGCCATATAGGTCTATATAAGTGGCCATTATTAGCCATAGCTGTGATTTTCTAGACTGAAACTAACACATATTATCACTGAAACAGCACTTCAGTGTTATTCTTTTTCTTTCATGTATTCTTTTTTTACCGACTGTTAAGTCTAGTCTGTTTTATGCAGCTCAATCAGTTAACCAAGTGCAATTTTCAAGTTACTGGATACGCCATTATATAATGTTCAATTCAAGACTGAAGAGTATATATCCTAACTAGAAATGCTGTTAACACACAAGTTTCAAAAATGAAAGTTTGGGGTTGAGAGTACAAAACATTGATAGTATCATAACTGATAAATACTTATTTGCTAGTTTATATTTTGATGTGCATTATATAATTTACATATTATGAAAAATCAGAGTTCAGAAATATGTTTTAATATATGTCAAAGAGGCTTCAGCGACACACATCCCCCAAAATAGCAAATTAGTATATTTAATTGCTATATCTAATCTAGTAACTACTTAAATAATTACCCTTTTCTTTCTAACCCATTTTCAAGTTAATTAACAAATTCAATTCTAAGGACCAACTTTGAAATAAATGTGCCTTCTTAATTAACAGGAAATATTGTTTTGTACATTCCATTAGGCTATTTTGAAATGAATAATCATAAGGAAACATTATACTTAGTACGGACTTTTACCCTTGTATACCACAATTGTGTTTAAAACATATTTTGCCATTTCATTTAAGACTGATTTGTTTGTTAGTTTGAGGATTGAAGGGTTGTTAGAGTTTTGATAACAATAAGGATTTCTTAGCAAGTTGTACTGAAATTGTTTTTAGGTTTATAATTAACCCATATCCGATCATTGCTGGTTTTTATTTCATGCGAGATTTATGCGCTCGTCAGTTCTTGACAAACAGTATAAATATTTTTGTGAAAACTAATTTGGAACATTGACAGTTACGATTATTCTTTGGATTTAAGCAAACCATAAAAAATACTGCAACAATGTAAAGCTCTGGCTATATATTTTTTCATTTCATTAATTATGTAGAATTGCTTTGAAACCTATTGCTGAATCAGAATTACGCATAATATAATTTAATTAATATATGAAGATCTCTGCTGCATAACAATAACAAGACCCAAATTGCTAATACACTACCTCAGTTTAATAAATAGATTTATCGAAATGTACATATTATTGAGATATATAAATAAATATACTATATTAAATTAAAAATATTTCTATTGTCTAATGTTATTCTTCACCTTGATTCTAAAGTGTGCTGATATTTTTTTATATTCTTAGTGAATACACCTAAACTGTACTGTTGAAATGGTGTCTCTTTTTATACTTTAGTTATAAATTTCTTTTATGTATCTGTTATTGTTAGAAATAATTATATGACTACACCGCACGTATGTAATGCATTTATTATAAGTACAATAAAATTCTATATTCTATAGATTTGTTATTTGTTTATACTATTTGACATAACCTATAATAGTATTTGCAGAAGAAAAATAATTCCTTTGTTGGTGCAAAAGTTTCCAGTAAAATTGAACACATTATTTATATTTAAAATTCAAAATATAAATTGTTCATCATATACTCTAATGTGTTCTGAGATAAACATAGGATCGATTTATCAATTACATATATATATATCTCTACATGAACTGATCCGCAAGACGTCGTATGGTGCTTATAAAGCAAATAGTGTGCACAGTGGTATTTATGAAGATCCAAACACGATCCAAATGCGTCAATTCGTCGTCTGATAAACGACCAAACTTGTGTGCATCCACTTTATGGAACATTTTGATTAAAAATCTAGGTTTATCTGTTTTTTCTTCTGTCCTATACAGAATCAACTCAATGATTTTTCATCTAAAATGTAACATCATGGCTTATGGAGTCGAGAAAGAATAAATGTTGCCATGATAGCTAGTACTAATATTTGTAATAACAGTCAAAACTAGGACATATGATTGACTGCTTTTTTGACCAACTTTCGAGTTCATAAGCAGGTAGCAGTAAATAAGGGGTCATCCATAAACCATGTACCACGTTTTTCATATTATTTGAACCCCTCCTCCTTACCATTTAACGCAATGTAGACATTTAGTCGACCTCGTCATTCGTATGTTACGTAACTTTTAATCCAATAAAATTAAATTCAGTCGCAAAAGACGTTCCCTTTAGCGAAATGCGGTTCGAAACCAGGGCATTTGTTCATTTGGTAAGGAAAATATTTTTCTGTGTTAGTAACACTGGCTCGGATCTACCCTCCCATGTCACAATACATAACATTAGAGCATACCCTTCCCACCCTGTAGAAGGAGTTACATGGTTTGTGGGTGGCCCATACATAGCTGAATTAATAAAGCTAATAAATTTGCACCCTTCAAGTTTATTTCTCACAGAACATTGTACTATTTGCACATAATATAAAGGTTATTTGTTGTTACAATAGAGTGGGAAGACTTTTATCAAAAAAGAAAACTAAACCCAGACTTTTAAACTTAAGACTGTGGATATCTGATTATGATAAATACTGTTTTAATACACTTTCAACAGTATTGTTGTTTATCAAAACAAAAAAATAATAGCAACAAATGAACAACATAATGACCATCCAAGCCCAAATTTTGTTCAAATTACAAAAGGCAACATAAAATGATGCATCCTGTTGGATGGATGATGATGGAAACTACTCTCAAGGTATTGCTTCATGAATTCCTTTGAGGAAAAATAGTGTCCATTTACTTGCACAAAACCTGGATTTTATAATATTCAAAATAGGTTCTCTGACACCACTGGGGGCAGCTCAGATAAACTGCATTCAGCAGAAGGAGCAAAGTGGTGTCACCAAAATGTGAATATGAAAAAGTATGCAAATATGGTTTAAGTCAAATAAAATAGGATATTAGCCTGTCAATAGCAATAGTGGGCTGACAAAACAAATTGTTTTATTAGAGCGCTGCAGCGCTATGAGTAAAGCAGACACTATTTAGTACACCGTCTTAACAAAGCACTTCAGCGCAATGATTCCCTGAATGCACCCATTGATAGAATAAACAAAATGGAAGCAAATGAAAATAGCTTTATGTTTAACACATTTTGCTCTACCCTTTTAATGCATTCTCCAACACATGGGGATATAACAACTTTAATAATTATAATGGCTAATTGAAAATATCTTACTATGTTACTAAAATACATAACAACAGAATTTTGTATGTTATTTTATTATGTCACAATAGCCTAATTTTTAAATTACCTCAGTTTTTTTCAAACCCTGTTTGGAACAGTCAATATCAGAATATATAATGGATTTTTTAAATTATTATTCTACTTCTATACAGATTAGCCAGTATTGCAAACCAAGCCTGCACAGCAATGGGAGAATATAAAACCATTCTAAAAATTCAATTTGCTGGAAATAAGTATCCAATATACACAACAGATTTCTACAAAATGATAAATAAGTATTTAAGTTTTACAAAACTCTTCTGGTTTTATGTTTCTTACAGTCTATAGACAAATTAAGGTCATTTTCATTCTTGTGACAAGTAAATGCTTACCACAATTTACTAAGCAATTTTAGTAATCTGAAAAGTAATATATAAATAAAATGTATTCAACAAATATAATTATATTAGAACAATTGATTATATAAAAAAAGTTATAATTTATAATTTAAGCCACATACCTAAAATTAGAATGAATATTTTTTAAAGTTTAAAATATAAAATGTTAAATAATCCTTTGAGGTTGAAAATGATGATAATACCCTCTTGTGAAATCCACCATTAAGTCAGCTTGGCATTCAGGTAAGTCACCAATATGAGTTCCAGGGGAGCCCCCATACCTAGTGAAAGGTGGCACAACAGTTTCAGGTGCTAGGACTGTATTATCTTCGATTACACAACAATCTTTAAGTATACACCTTCTCCCCTTTAAACAAAAATGTAAGCTCATTTAATATGATTGGTTACTTTTCATTATGAAACAATTACTTACAATAACACAATTTTTACCAATGTAAACATAATTTCCAACTGTTGCGGCATTTACAATTGATTTTTCACCAACAAATACATGATCTCCCATAGCCAATGGAAAAAATGCTACCCTGGAAACCAAGAATTTCAGACATATTCACTTTGTATGAGCATCTCTTACCCTTTGCTGAATTTCTTATAAGGAGGTCGTAATACTGCCTCTTTGCTTATTATACAATATCGTCCTGTTTTAACATTTGCTAAATCACCCCTGATGATTGCTTCAGATTGGACAATAACTTTTCCTTGCAAAATAATATTCTGAGATCCACAAAGTACAGTTTGTCTACAAACTTTGTTACCTGAGGCCTGTAGAAAGAATTGCATTTAATATAACAACGAATTCCAATATGATTTCAATTAAATACCGTTTCAACGTAGTCTTCTTTTCTGTAATGAATATCTCGCAGTTCCATAATTAAAGTTTCAAAAAAATAAAAATAACAATCTCTATTATCAATTTTAATTATGGGCACAAATTATTCACTATAATTTTGTGACTATGGATATGGATTTTGTGATGACAGTTGACCGAATAACATAACCTAATCGTGACCTAATCCTCGTCTTCTTCTAACTTTTATTAATCTGTATAAATGGTTTTCTTCTTTCTGGAAATATATGGATTTTATGCTTATGATTTAAAAATAGTAATTTTAAAGAAAAAAACTAATTTTTGATTATATAACAGACATTTACTGAGTTACAATTACTGTATAAACTGTATTATTCTTAAACTCTTTATAAAATCTATTACCTGTGGCTTAACCTCAATAAAATAAAATTTAATGGTGGATGGTGTAAGCCATAAAGAAAATAATTTTCTTTATGGTGTAAGCTTTGAGCGAGATTAAAAAATTAAAAACTAAAATGATGTTGGTATTTCTGGTAAACTCAAGTGAATCCCCACGTGTCACTTAATTAGCACAGATCAAACACAGGATTAATTAGTACGTGTAGCCGATGCCGATGAAGGTAGATAATTCGTTGAGTAAAATGAATAAAATAATTAAGAAGGCACATTAAGTTGTGGATTAAAGTTAACAACATATCCAATAATAAGGAAATAAGTATTTTTTATAAAAATGTTGAGAATTTTTTTATTAGTGACTATAGTATCGAGTCAGCAATTTACTGGTGATGAATTACAAGGCATTTTTGGATCCAACAAATGCATTTTGGGTAAGATTTTTTCAAGGCTTTATCTAAATTATCTACAAGTATTCCTATATTTTAGGTTCTCTTTCAACAATTAATCTTGCAGATGATACTGATTTTAAAATAAAAGATTCAAAAACCGTTTATCAAACATTGATGAAAAATGCTACAAGAATGGAGAATCAAAATGAAAATGATAAATCTGTATTGTCTAAACTTAATGAATTTGCTCAGTATAATGACTTAGATTACTATTTTAAATTAGAAAAAGAAGATGTAAGAATTATTTTATATTGCTTTATGGCATATATGTTAAATTTCATTTATAGGGCCCTCCACATGATAAAAAGTTCACAGTTTCACTGAACATAGGTGAAGAAAAATATGTTGCTGATGGAACAAGTATTAAAAAAGCCCAAAAAAATGCAGCATCATTATTATTTGATAATACTAACTATATCCCTGTTCCATCCAAAGATAAGTCTGAAAACATTGAGGAAGCATTACCTCCAACAGTGCTGCTAAATAATGTTTGTGCACAACTGGGTATTAAAGTTGAATATTCTGTTGTAGATAAGGAACATGTAAGTTCTCTAGGGATGATTCTATATGAAGAGGTCATTTTTTGCAGGTTTTCTGCATGGCAAAAAAAGTTAAAATGTTTATTTTATAATAAATTCTTATTTACTTTGTGCATGGCCAGCTGGACAGTCAATTCAAAGCAATAGCCAGCAGCATTTTGAGTTTCAAGATTCAATTTTAACCAATTAATTATCTTTTTCATAAGTGTAAATTTTATGTTAGTCTGAAGTTGGTATACAATGTAACTCATTCCTCGAAGTTTCCTTGGACTTCCATCGTCTTGAAGTGGTTGATCTCACAGCGTTTCAATAGCTGTGTATCTACTATCGTCATCAGGTGAATGATAGGAAATTTAGATTACCCGTCGTATTTATATTATACCCTAACCGGTCATGCGTCGCCGGTCATGGTCATTGGGTCTCATCTGGTCCAATCAGCGTCCTCGTACCTGGAGGTTGGTTGCCGGTGATGCGTAGCGGCAGAGGCCGAAGAAGAGCTCTCCAAATATTTTTAGTTTGGACGCTGGACTCGCTTATTATATTTTCGTTCGAGATTATATATGCTGTCTCTATGAATTTTTGGCGAATGGATACCCGGAAACGATCATTACTAAGGCGTTTGAAGAGCTGGACAAACCATCTAGGCAGGAAGAGGACATCACAGTAGCAACTCTAATATTACCGTATACTAAAGGCTTGTTGGAGCAACTTTGAAGAATTGTACACATCTATGGAATCAGAATGATCTTCAAAAGCAACAACACCTTGAGGAGCATGATAACAAGAACGAGGCCCGACGCACCAGCAATACCAAAGAACTTTATATACAGCATACTGTGTGAATGTGGCAATCTTTACATTGGAGAGACAAAGCGACCGCTGGACACCAGGATTAAGGAGCACTGCACAGCTACTCAAAGGGCAGAGGTAACGAAGTCTGGGCTAGCTAATCACGCATGGACCGAACACCATAATATCAACTGGGACCAGGCCAGAGCAATTCACAAGGAAGAGCACTGGTACAAAAGAAAATTCATAGAGACAGCATATATAATCTCGAACGAAAATATAATAAGCGAGCCCAGCATACAAATGAAAAATATTTGGAGAGCTCTTATTCGGCCTCTGCCGCTACGCATCACCGGCAACCAACCTCCAGGTACGAGGACGCTGATTGGACCAGATGAGACCCAATGACCATGACCGGCGACGCATGACCGTTTAGGGTATAATACAAATACGACGGATAATCTAAATTTCCTATCATTCACCTGATGACGATAGCAGATACACAGCTATTGAAATGCTGTGAGATCTACCACTTCAAGACGATGGAAGTCCAAGGAAACTTGTAAATATTATATTTCTACAATTTTATATATCCTGGAAATACATGAACAAAAAATTACTTTTGCAATCCTAATCAGCCCTTCACAAATCAAAAAAATTATCCAACCCACCCAAAATGAAATTCTGGCTATGGCCTTGAGTCAGTTTTTTTTTTCTTGTTTTTGAACAGTCCGAGTGAGATACTGAATTCAGGGTCCTCTAATTATTGAAATCATGCTATGCAACAAAAATGCTAATATATATATATGACCTGCAATCTAACGCAAAGCTTCAATTGAAAGACAAATTAGTTTGGTCATATATGACCTTCAAGAATACCAATTTACGTCAGTTTTCATTCAACTGACATAATCATTCGAGACGTAGAGTGTTCACATGGTTTCTAAAATTGGGACTCAGGGGAGAGATAAAATGTACAGAGTAGGATATATAGATGGGAGGGATTCTAGAATTGGTTTTTAAAAGAAACGTTTTTCCTTCAGATCCAACTTTGATTAGAACTTACATTAGATTATTTAACTGTTTTTAAATTTACAAACTATGAAATATAACTTTTTGTATTGATAATTTCTAAAGAACAACTTTAATGTTTTTTTGGGCAATAACACCACAATCGAAATAAAACGACGTATATTGAAGGAAAACCAAGTGTTTCAAAGTCTGCTAGTCTGAATCTGGTAGACAATGTCCCTCGTTCCTCGAAGTTTCCTTGGACTTCCATCGTCCTGAGAAGGTTGATCTCATTCACCTGATGACGATACCAGATACAAAGCTATTGAAACGTTGTGAGATCAACCTTTTCAGGACGATGGAAGTCCAAGTAAACTTCGAGTTTTCAAAGTCTATTCTGACTTTCGTTGTCAATAGCTTTATATTTATTGATATAAACTGCAAAATGAAAATTTGATTTATAACATTTAAATTGACATTAGAAAATTTGTTGTTTTTAGATATACAAGTATCACAAACAATTCTAAAGAGCATGTATTATAGTTAAACAGCTTTCAAATTAGAAGAATTTGAAAGAGTTGTCTTTAGAATTTATAAGTGGCGTTTCTAGGTACGACTTTGGTATAAGATAGCGCATTCGCCAAAAATGCGATCAAAGAATTCTATTGTTTCAGTGATCCCATTATGTTATTGTGTGGTGTTATTGCCCAAAAAAGCATAAAAGTAATCAAGAATATGCTACAAACAACGTTTAGAAGACAATAAAGAATAACTGTTTCCCATTCTTTATACAATATCTGTCATATTGTTATATCCTTAAATTTCAACACATAAATAAACAATACTAATCTCTTATCATGTAAAAATGAAAAGTATCATTACACTCTTGGCCATTTAACAGAAAATTGATAAACAAACTGAATTAGTAATAATAAAATAACAAAAATTGTAAATATAGTCACTATTACAATAAATGTACAATTTAAACTGAACTTTTTAAAAATAAGTACCTCATGAATGACAAAATAAATCTTACCAGTGGAGAAGTAGGTACATTCACTAGTTCACTTATGTGAATATGTTTGGTATGACCACCAATGAAAGAATGGGCTCTAAGCATGTGACATTGAATTTTTAAAGGATGACAAACTACAGAGGAGTAGCGTTGGGTTTTATGATCCTTTTTAGTGAGCCGGCTCATTTCGTTCAGCTCACCAAAACGAGTCGTTCATAATGAGTCGTTCAATTGAACGATTTCCTAAAACAGCCGTTTAGCCTTAGGCGGAGTTATATAATGTCTCTACTTGTCTAGTTTACTGCTCAAACTAATATTAAAGTTTTGCTGAGCATAATTTAAAGATCATTAATTTACGTAAATACATTTTTATTTTTGTATTATTTGGTAAAAAAAATAAGAAAAAAACTCTAAACATTTAAAACAAATGAAATTATTATGCTTACTTATAACCCAAATAGAAATTTATATAACAAAAATACTGCAAAACAATAACAAACCTGTGCCTTAGTGCCTGTCATAATAAAAATTTAAAATACCCATTCATCGATTCGTTGAAAATAAAACCTTCCGACCAAATTTTAAAATACCTTTCATCTCATGAACCAGACCGCTGACGACTCTTTTCTCTCCACTGCTCCGAGCCGAGGTGACTGTGCCGGTCGAAAGATTACACGATGAACGAGTCAACGAGTCTAGTTGAACGTCTAGCACATCCTATGACTGTCGACTCGCTCGAGCCGAATGACTCTATTAATGGCGAACTGAACGAGCTATTTGACGTAACTGTGCCGCTCATTCGTGGCACATGTAGAAGAGTCGTTCATTTTGAACGACTCATTCACGAACCACCCAAGCCTACAGAGGAGACACGAAAAAATGTGAATATTTTTTAAGAAAAAGTGTCAGTAAAAAATTTTACTTATTAGGTTGCATGGCTTATTTAAGCTAATTAGATAAAAATCAAAATTAAACAATTTCAACGGAATTAAATTTATTTACTGACTAAATAGTTAAGGGACAAGACATCCAAAGGGGAAAGATATTTTTGATGGTTGATGTGAAATTATGACAAAACTAGTAATAAAATTCATTGACAAATTGTTGAATAAAGTATATGTTTTTAACATAGTTGCCAAGATTACCTCTTTAATGTCGATTATTACCCATAGTAAACTTACATAATAAAGTAATTCAAATAATTTTCAGGATCTACTAAAATCCAACTTAATTGTGACTGATAAAACCAAAAAATCTTACATTCAAAAATTAAATGATTCATTAAATTCACACAAAAATATACATGTCAAAAAGGATTTACCTAATACCAAAGGACCATTTACTGTCCAACTTGTAGTTGGAGAGAATGTGTTCTATGGTTCTGCACATTCCATTAAGGCTGCCAGACATGATGCTGCTACAAAAGCTATTGATTTTCTTTTGGAAAATAAAGATAATTTGGATGCAGATTGTATGAAAGAAGGTAAGTTGTAAAATTGTAATTAGTAACAAAATACAATGTTTTATACCCTAATGTTAAACTGATATTATCAATACCTCAATTAATATTTTTAATACTTAAATTAATATTTTTCATTTTGGAAGAAATAAAAATATTTGTAGTACAAAACAGATTACACTGAATAAATATCAGAAAGAACACTATAACAACAAAAAAATATATAAATTTTAAAGTAAGTAAGTAAGAATTTCGCATTGACATGTATGACCATATAAGTATAGAGAATATATATATTTATGAAATATATTGTGTGGTTGTTATACATCTGTCTATAAATGGTAGCAGGCATGCTTCATAATACAACTGATATGTATGATACTAAGTGTTCTGAATTTTGTTTGTGTTTGCACATGAGATCAATCAAGAGATAATGTTCTCAAAAGGGTATACTGATGAGGCTGCAATCAAATGCCACAGAATTTGTTGGAGTCTATGTTTGACTCTATTGTCAGTGGTAATAAAGAAGAAGAATTGTAATAAATAATGCCGACAAAAAAGTATTTCCCGAAAGTCCGACTGACGGTAAAAACAATTTTGAATCCACTCCGGAACTAGAAATTATACACCTTAGCGCACCAGAAGAAGACAAACATCAAGAACAACTAGGAGTATATAAAGCAGGAGACAAGTTGAGTAGATAGCATCAAAACAGTCATCTGTTTGATCATGAATTATTGTTGTTGATGTAAATATTTGAATAAGTTGAACATATTGGGGTTTATTTTGGTGCCATTAAAATCGTTTATATTGAGTATAAAAACTTGTATTGAACACAGAAAATCTGTAATAATATGTAAAAATTAAAATTAGTATGTTTGACAATATTAAATTCACATACATCAATCAAATATCATTTGTCCAAATCAAATTTATGTCTCATAAAGGGTCCAAGGTAATGGACTTCTTTTTCTGGACCACAATGAATAGTAAAGTGTATAGAACTTATTGTCTGTAATCATTTATGAATTACAGGTTCTGAACAACAGTGCAAGAAAAACAAGGAGGATATTAAGTCGCCCATATCTTTAGCATATGAAGCAGCACAAATGAGAGGTATGTTCATGGAATGTGATGTGATAGGTGAATCAGGGCCAGCACATAAAAAAAATTTCATTACTGAATGCAAAATTGGAGATTTAACGACAACAGGTGAAGGACGATCAAAGAAAGAATCAAAAAGATTAGCCTCAGAGGAAATGTTACAAAGGCTTGATGAGTTGCCCTCTGTTTCAAAAGAAATGCAACTAAAGAGTCTAATTAATAAGAGTAACAAAAAGACAAAAAAGAAGAAGAAGGTTATCAAAAGTAACTTTGAAGAAATTAGTCTTATAGCTCAAAATACACTTAAATCTGCTTTTGAAATTAGTTATAATCAAAACAGCAATGAAAAGGTAAAATATATATTAGTATTAATTTTTATTTAAAGGTTTCTCTTTATTTCAGGAAAAATCGGACAGTGCGGACAATTCTCCTAAACTGAAAAAATCTGCTAAACCAAAATATAATTCATATCAAGATGAAGTCCTCAAATTTAGTGGTTTGTTAGGTTTTGATGTGAGCTACTCAGATTTTGAGGATGATGGGCGACATTTTTCTTTGCTTTCACTACACTTTAACCCTGAACATGTAAGCAGCTTATAAAATTTAATTTCAAAAAATTAAAAAAGATTTAAGTCAAAAGCTTTGTTCAGTGTTCAAAAGAATTACTGCCTGTTTAATGTTTTAACAGGTGTTTGAAATAAAAAATGGATGACAATTGATATTTTGTAAGTAGAAAATGTTTATAACTTCCTTTTTAAATTTAAGTTAAAAATTTAAAGAAGCACTATTTATTATTTATATACAAATGTTTTTTAAAAATTACTTCTCCACCTATACCCTTTAGACACATTTTTAACTTGAAATGGAGCCAGACATCTAGATAGGTATACAATTTTCATTTTGAACATCTGGTACACAACGTCTTTGAACCTCTTAGTAACTCCATGGGAGCTGTCTCATAACCTTTATGATTCTCAATTAGAATTTTGGTTTGTCTGTGTTGTTCCAAACGAGAGCCGATGGACAACGAACTGAGATTGAGTCTCGTTCGCACTAATCGTAACCCTTTCTCTGTCAATACAACTACAATTTACAGGGTGTGAGAAGGAAATGTATCTGTGAGAGTATGTTTGAAGCCAATATTTTCCAAAACACCTGTTGTAGGCTTGATATTTTAATCACTTCATTCTGCGATTAAATTTCTCTTGATCTTTGTTGATTGTAGACTTTTTTCTAGTTCCATAATTATTTTTCACTTGCTTAATCACCTTAATATCTCATGCCTTTGTAACAATATTAACATTACTGTTATTATCTCCCTCATCAAATTTTTAAAATATTATACATTTTTTAATAGTTCTTCTGCCTTTGCTAATAATTCTGTAAGAGATTTCAGACAATACCAAAAACATTTAATGACATCTTCAAACTTGATCTAACAAGATTTCACCAAATAATACAATCTTTTCTACCCTTCAGAGACTGAAATATATTTTCAATATAAGAAACACAATGTATTTTAGTGTTCAATGAGTTATTTACACTCATTTAAAAATATGCATAATTAAATATAAAATTACAAAAATACAAAATTATACTTCATAAAATAAATTTCTTTTTCACTAATAATGAACCGTTTTTTACATATAATAAAAATGCGGTAATCGACCAAGAGCTAACCAGTAAATGAAATAATCATCACAATATCACATCACTATAATCAACGAATATAGAGTCTGTAGACTCTATAGTGTTGCTATAATACATACCCATTCTTCAAATGATGTATGTTCACCTTCTTGCTTCATTGTATTGCAGATAAAACATTGATTCTTTCACCAACTATTGGTATTGAAATTTTATTGTCATGTATGTGAAGAAGTTTCAATTTACAGTTATGTCTAGGACAAGGCTTAACAGAAAAGGAAGCTAGAAACAAGGCGGCTAATGGAGCTTTAGATTTGTTATACAATCTGAATTTCAAAACTCACTTTGAAGAAAAACATTCCATTTTAGAAAAGTAAGGGCACATAAATTTAACAGTTTGTATGTAATACTTAATTATTATTTTTACAGTAATATAAAGGCATCCATCGAAAGCCTGTTGTATGGAGACATTACAGAAGAAAGTAACTGACTGAACTTAAATTAGGATACATGTTGCCAGTATTTGCTTTTACGTTTTGTTTCTTTTCTGGATTGTTGATTTGTTTTAATTAATAATTGTAAATATTTTTTTAGTTTTATATCTAATAAAAAATAAAACTAAAATGTTCTTTCATTATGTCAATAATGTTTTCCTTTATTTATAACCCATGTTTAGTGTTTTTAGACAAGTTACCATTAAAAAAGGGGTATTCTTTATTCAATAATCCCCAAATTTGTAAACCTTGTAATCTATACTTTTAATTTTTATCTTAATTTGTATTTAGAAAAGAACTGCCTTCAGCTGACTTAAAATAAAAACCGTTTAGACACCGTAGTGTGCAATCAATCACTATTTTGAGACATATTTCTTTTTTTTATCTTAGTTAAGCTACATTGTATTGAAAATTTTAACGTATTCTTATCTCTCTCTCTTTCACCCTGTCTAATTTGTATTTTTCTATATTTTCCAAATACTTTTACCTTTTTTTCTTTATTTTATTATTTGGACCACTTTGTGTAAGTGTAACACTAATTTGCTCTATATTGGCATCCACACTAAATGTTTCTGTGTATTGGTCAGCCTTAAATAACTTATTTGTTTATGATTTTCTGAACCACCCTGTACAACTATAATTAAACTCAACACAATATTGCAACGGTCCTGATTTCTTTAAAACCACTCTGTATAAGTATAAATCCTGCTCACACTATTGGCTGTTTCTATTTTTCTATTGATTAAATTTTTCCTGAATACCTATGATTTTACTTCGCCCCATATGTCCAGTATTCCATTTATGCAACTGCTCATAGCCTACCTTATATAACAAAATTCACATTTTTTAAGTTCTTTTCATGACTTCAATTTTACTCTACCATTTATTTCAACCACCTGATTTATGCAACTGCTTCTAAAATTGTTTGAACCCATGTCTATAATTATATTAAACCTCGTCCTATAAGTAAATAAGCTGATGCTTATATAACAAATTTTTCGTACACCCTGAATAACAATAATTACTTACCCTTACTTCAAATACCTTATATATGCAACAACTTATGTTTCACACTATATAACTTTTTTTAACCGCCCTTAACTAATTCAACTGCTTCTAACATTTTTGGAAGCCTCCTGTACAACTGTAATTATACTCTATCCTATAACGCAAATATCCACTTTGTATAACTATAGTTTTGCTCCATCGTGTATACGCAACTACTTTTGTGCCACGCAATACAACATTTTTTGAACCACCTTGTATAACTAATTGAATTCCACCTTATATTTCAACCCTTCATGCATACAAGTACTTATGTATCACCTAAAATCATATGCACGCACGCACCTACATCCGTATACCATATAGAAGAGTTCGCAGACAACAAATTTTCGTTTCGATAAACTAATGGAATATTATCGCCATTGCACGAGATTATAAGCCACGTAAATTTACATTGTCTCGAAACTGATTTCAAATTAATCAAAATGTACGATATACTTTCATGGCATATCTTGACATTTAAACTAGATATTTGTAATGAAAATTTGACATTTACATTGATGTTTATAGTTTTTTTTGCGTTTTCCGAAGAATGGTATGTTTTACGTTATAAAAAATGTACGAAATCAAGCTGTAACATATCTTTGTAGAATACAATTTATAATATTCAGATTGCTTGAGCATTTTTAGAGAAAACAGTGAACATTCATTGAAATTCACTGAAATCTACTCCCTTATTTACATTTTACAGATTTTCTGGAAAACTGTAAATCTCATATAGTGAACAATTATATGATACCTATCTGTAATGTTCCTTAATATAATGCAGTTTAAATCATCAAAATTACCCAGGCCGTTTTTGAATAATCGCTGGTCATACATAAAAAAAAGTTGCCAACGATAACCTCTTCCTTTTTGGAAGTCGGTTAAAACTGAATAAGAACTGGTAATATTCGAAAAGCTAGCATGCTAAAAAAGCATGATTGCCAGCCTATGCGTTACGTTATTCATCGTTAACTGATTTAAGTATCCCAATTTGTTAATGACAAAACTGTTTCTTTAAAACTAATGAATAATCAAACATTAGCTTTAAGTTATCTTATTCCAAATGCATGTCGCAAATTATCATAACTAACGTTTAATGTATGAATATATTGTGACGGGCATTCATCCGATACTTTGTGGAATCGGCATTCATCCACTATTTCGTGGAATCTACTAAGAGGTAGGTTGTCTAGCCACTCGAGGCCGGCGGCTAGCGCTATTGAAATTTGAAACCTTCTTCACCCTTCTGAAAAGAAATATAAATACGGGAAGCCGATGAAAGGATTCATTCAGTATTCGATTGCAGTACAGTAAACAACAGGTGTATTCAAGATAAATTGTATATAGTTGTGTGAATATAAAACTGTGAAAATAAATTATAGTAAGTTTGACTGAGTGTTTTAAATAAATCCAAGAACCCAGAGTGTGAAAATAAAAACATTACTATATGAAGTTATGCTACGTTATGTTGGTTGCATGTTTCATGCTGTGGTTTGTTAATCGATTGCATCATCATAATCATCACCCAGCTCCTGACTTCCGACGATAAAGTTGTGGAAGAACAACAAAAAAAACACAAAATATCTCGAGGAAAGCCAGTTTTGCCCTACTTAGAGAAGCAATACGTGATGCCAGAAGAGGCTTGTATATTCTTAATACTAAACACTTAGATGTGCATCTTCAGGTAAGCAATACTTCGATGAGCGTGTCACTTCGCGGACTTAACGCATTGTCTGACCTATTTTATTTACGAGAACCAGCTCTACAAACAAGTAATAGCAAACCTCTGTGTGGAAAACCTTGAGGAGTTGACACTAAGGATGGCAAGCCGTAAACCCAATTTATGACTACAATATGTGGGTGATAACTTTGTATTTTGGGTTCATGAAAGAAAACACCTCAACACATTTTTAGATCACCTTAATGGTATACATCACAATATAAAATATACTGTAGAGGTTGATACTTATCATACAGTATACAGCAAAGCAACTCACACCAATAGATAACTTGTTGCTAATTCTCATTACCACCCACCCCAATTACAAGTCGTCTTTAAGCCTTTAATAGCTAGATCACGAGACTAACTGACCCGGAGAATAAGAAATGGATAGTTTAACACATTGCCTGCCATGTCAGTCATATATGACTGACATATTGATTTTTACATCTTGATGTGTCAAATCAAATTTGGATGACACCGGATGGATTTTTATATAGGATTTTAGTAGGGTGGCCTCCAGGGAAACTTCTTCATTATACATTTGGTGGCCACTGAAGGACAAATAATCTAAAATTATTGGGAATAAATCTAATTTATCATTTCCGACAAAAAAAATTAACAAGGCCATCATACATTGTAGTAAAAAAATTGTAAACCATGTGTGAATATTAAAAAAAAATCAAAACACATGAACGGTTGACCAGGACATACAGGACAATAGGTCGTCACCTTTGTTAGTGACTTCCTGAATTTCTTTAATTCTTGTTAGCAAGATTTCCAAATTCGACGAAGTTTTTTACAATGTTTATCTCTTTTTGTAGATAATGCATGACCGATGACCACTCGTGATTATAGGTGGTTGTGTTTCTTGTAGTTGTAATAGATCTTGGACCAGTTATTCTCTGAAGTATAGTCATTTTATTTTTTGTAAAAATTTTCATTATCAAGTATGCATTAACAACTGTAATGCCTAGAAGATACTCAATTGCTAACTCTCTATACCAGTTAACACATTTCCTAAAAGTTGGGGCAGAAGATGACAGACATCTGATCAAATAATCAATACCAGTTTTCCATTTGTTGTAAGCTACAACTATTTCTGGTTTCATTGTAGGTCCTTTAGGCTTGTGTTTACTGGTTGAATGTTTCGATGTTGATATATTCACTTGAGGAGAATGTTTGGTGGACAGTAACTTGACATCACATGTTCCACGCGTCACACATTATGACTGACATGGCCTCTTCTGAACTAAATTACTCGATCATAATTGAGTGACGAATTTATAACCTAAAAAAACTCGTTTTTCCATTAAAACTTTATCTGCCATATAAAAGTGGCATTTTCCAGTTAACACAGAATTTAATTTTCTTGGAATGGCCCCCTACGATTTTTTTTAACACAGGCGTGTGGCAGGCAATGTGTTAAAACAACAAATGAGTTTATAGACCGAAATATACAGAGTCAAAGTCAAAACCCAGACCAGCAGACGAGCCGCATGACAACAATAAACACTGTTGTATCTCATGGGAACCACCGATAATATTAAGACAATTCTACGTAGGCACATTATTGAAACTACTTCCAACACAGAAAAATCAGCAAGTTGTTGAGGAATCCGAAGACGAGTATCCCTTTAGAACAACAAGGATTGTATGAGATTTCATGTGCAAAATGCTACAAGACCTATGTGAGGCATACCAATCGAAGAATTCGTCAGATGAAATGAACATGAGAACGCCATATGGTAAAAGGAAAAACACATCGATTGCGTAAGACTTTACGAGGAACAGACTGGAAGAATACGAAAAAGCACTGACAAATATAAGAACAGTGGTCATAGAGGCAATTGAGATCGCGAAAAGATGAAAAATTCTGTTTAATACCGTAGCGACCCGTCCTAGTCCCGTAATACCTCAAGCGAAAATAACCAATCAGTAAGCCGGGGGCTACTATATAACGGCGTTCTAGCTCGTATAATTCTTAATATCCCAGTAACCAGAGGCGTGAGCACACGAATACAAGAACTTAACGAACCGGCCTGATGAGGACGGATGCAAACCTGCCGAATTGTCATTTTACCATCGATCCCGAGGGATCAGTTATCAACCACAAGTATGAATTCCCGGAAACCACCTGATACATTTAGTACCCGCGAAAATTATATATATATATATAGGGTTTGCTCATCTGACACAGATTTCAATAATTTAAATAATTGAAAATCAAAGTGTAGTAAGGCAATTTTTGGAAATTCCTGATCACAAGTTACCTTTTAATAGAAAAACTCTTTACCAGTTTAAACTGAGAGATAACAGTTCTACTTTTTCGCAGTTGTCATTGAGAATTACGAAAAAATCAAGTGGGATTAGTATGGCGAAATGCTTAAAAAACCATAAGTATTTTGCAATATACATTCACAAATATTACAAAGGAAAACTCGTTGACAAATCTGCACGCTTGCTTTTTCTTATTTAATCCTGCCAGAGTTGTTCTATAAAAAAGCAACTTGTGTTCAGGTCATTTACCATAAATTGCCGTTAGTACACTTTGATTTTTAATTATTTAACTTATCTGCTTTTCAGAATTTACAAAAAAAATTCTTCCGAAATAAACTTTTAAAATACACTTTTGCAATAGACATTTAGTTACAGTTTAATATAGCTTAACTGGGTTCAACCTACAAGTAATTATTAAAAGAAGTTTAATTACATAAATAAAACGAGCTCATTTTAATATTGCAAATATCTTTATTAAAAAAATAGAGATATTTCATTAACAATAAAATTGTATATAACTGCATAAATGTAGTAAAAAGTGATATATTTTTACAATTTATTTCATATTTTATGAAATTAAGAGTTTGATCTAAATACTTAATATTATTCAGTTCGAAAATAATATGCATTACATTCCATTGTATGCTGGACCACCGCCCCCTTCAGGGACCACCCAGTTGATATTCTGAGTGGGATCTTTGATATCACATGTTTTGCAATGTATGCAATTTTGGGCGTTTATTTGCAGTCTCATACCTTCTCCGGACTCTAGGGGGACGTATTCATATACGCCTAAAAGAAATATAAATAGGTTTTTTAAAATATCAGTTTTTGCATAAGCAAAACGTTAATATAAGTTGTTGAATAAAATTTGCTCTGGTAGTGGTGTTTTGGAATTTCATCAGAATTGAGATTAAGTGAAATGTAATTGCCCTTTAAAAGAGTATTAGGTTTAGGTATATATATGTCTGCCTCTCTTACAATTACTTAAAAAACAACTGGTAAAGTAGTAGAAAAAGAGACAAAAGTGTTTGTGTACTGTCTCATTTGGTATTAAGTATTTGGTTTAACCCTCGCCCAGTGTAATCAAATAGCTAGTCTACAATAAGTACATAAATAATCATTAAACTGTTTTATTATTGGTATTCATTTTACTCAAACTTATTTCTACAAGTATGATTGATTATCATTGATACATTTCATAGATTTCATATTGCAATAGATTGTGTGGGTTCAAAAATTTATAAATATTACCTTTGACTTTCAACGTCTTTATTTTTATCAAAATAAATTCAGTGTTTACAAACACAATGAGTAATACTACAGCTGTTTAGTTCTTTCGCTGTCGATTCAATCACACACCGCAAAATTTTAAACTACTCAACTTCTACAACCGTCGCCTTAAATAGCTAGTGTAGAAAATACCAGAATTCGACGATTATTTCTATATTCAAGAACCTTATCGAATTGTTTTTACTTCCATCGAAATTTCAAAATAGGCGCTGTGTTGCTCTTCATTTTTATTTCAGTCAGTTTTAATGTTTACTGTTGTTTTTATCACGTCTAATTTAGAAAGCGTCTTTTTTTTGAGGCATTAAATGAATTTTATAACAGTATATTAAACAGAAAAGACAAATTAAAAATTAAGTAAAGGAAAAACATACAGATTCTGGTAAAATTCCAATAAAGCGTTAGTGGTTAGTCATTTGTTTATAAAATTTAATTACTTAACAAAAAAACGTGATCCTGGCACATTTAACAATATAATTGGTTAACAGAAGAATTGTGTTCTTACCTGCTGGACAAAATCTTCCTTCGGGTCCGTCAAATTCATTCAAATTAGTTTTAACCGGAACCGTATCATCCAATAAAGTCAAATGGGCCGGCTGATCACCTTCGTGATTGGTACCAGTTAATGCTACAGAAGTAAGCAAATCGAAGCTGATTTTCCCGTCTGGTTTTGGATATTCTATTGGTGTGCAATTTTTGGCAGGCTTTAACCGTTTATGATCAGGGTCTGCAAACAACTCGAAATATATTCACTATTTTGTATATAAATTATTTAGTCTTGCTTATATATAAAATCTTACAAGGCTATACGTTCTGTGCTTTTTAGATTTTTATTGATTTTTAATAGATGATATGAACAAATAAGTTTGATATAACACGTCAAAGTTTGTAATTTATGAAAAAAAAAATGTTGAAACTAAAGTTGAACTTAAGGGCGTATTTAAGCATTTATTTGCGAGAGATAAATAGTTATCAAGCAAAAAGAACAATAAAAAAATCCCTCTAATTCTTATAAAAAGGAAACAAAAACAATGGTAACATTGGTTCTAGTTAAACAGTTAGGCCGGTCACAGACCTACCGTTTCTGATCTGTTCTTATTAGAACAGAAAAGAATTGTCACGGAAGGCTAGAACCGGTCAACGTCGCCGGTTAGAACGTTCTCACCGGTAACAAAGAGGCATGGATTACGTACTAGCTCTATATATCGGCACACGCAGCCCGGTTACAACCCCGCGCTGGCGATTTTCTCCTACAAGTGTGCGTTTGATCAGTTGGTTATCGTCCATTACGAATTATCATATATTAGATGTGTCTACCACAAGCGCTAGATAACGACTGAGGGCAAAACAAGAAAGCCCGGCGACCGGCAAGTGTGTGGCGATGAACCCGGATTCTCTTCTGTTCTGTAAGAACAGAAACGGTAGGTCTGTGCCCGGCCTTAATCTGCACTACAAAATAAGTAGTAACTGATACATTCTGCTGTCTGGAACTGGAGATATCTTTATCATTGTGATGTACTTTTATTTCTAGCAAGTAGTATTATTAGATATTTAGGCAAACTGGTTTCACAGAATTGAGGCTTGTGCGAGTAATAAAGCACATGACATGAAATGATTTGAAAATATATAGGTTTTGGAGATTTTTTTGTGATTTTCCTAATGCATGTTACTTGTAAATTTTCGCCATTCTATTTAATAGCCCGATTGCATGTACTGCAAGGCTACCAAATTTACTGACATTAAAAAATAGCTCCTTCTATGGTAAGGAGCTATTTTGAACTTGATATACCTTTGTTAAAACTTTTTAGTTCGTACCAACTGGTACTTCCACCTAGTAAAATATCTGCCCTGCATTATATTACATCCTATATATACTTCAAAAACGCCACAAACGAAAAAATGACGCATTACATATATTAAGTCGTACTTATTTTCCTGAAGGTGCAGCTCCTTTATTTTAGAAAATTGTTAACATTTTATAATGAAAGTAGTTAACTCGATAGACGTTGTTCTACCCTTCACGATTAACTCTACTAATAAGATAATTGTTTTTGGAATATACAACTTTTTTCTTAAGTGTAGTGTAAATTACCCAACAAACTGTAAAAATAAAAGAAAATTGTCATAGAAACAACACATATTTCAATTTATTGAAGTGAAAACTTACAAAATAGCTATCACTAAAAATTAATTGTTTAAATTGATTTTTTTACACAAAAACAGTCCACCACTTGGGGCACACTTTTTCATCAGCTTCAGTAATAGTGAATAATTGGTAGAAATTTCCAACAAATCCAGATTCGCCGTTTAAATTTCTATCAATAAACAAATAATTCTTAAAATGATATTCTTCAGGATCTGGGCTATGTCTTGTATACATGAGATTTCTTATTACTGCAATATCTATAATTGTATTTATTTACAAATCCATTAAATGAAATATGCATTATTCACTAAAGCAAATATTCTTTATATACATTTATATTATTAATTGCACCCGTCATTTCTTATATAAAATGAACTCTCTTGTCAAGATCGTATTGTCTTAGGTTTGGTAATTTTCTATACAGGAATACTATTTTATACTGAAGTATCAGGATTTAATCCAAAATGCCCCATCATTTAAAAACTCTTAGCTGAATATGTGCCTTTTCAATCGTTTTCCCTAATTAAACAATTTTAGTGAATATGGTTAAATATTATATCACAGTCATACTATTTTCTGTTGGGATCACTATACTCAAAGCAAAGTAAATTTGTTCTACTTAACAATAAATAACATTTGGTAAGTGTAAATCTTTTTGTAAATTAATACCACAGCAAAAACTAGTTGTTCAATAAAGAACAACACATCAAATAAGGCAAAAAGCATTTAGACAGTTAAATTCAAAGTCCGTAACATGGAAATCAATGTTGGAGCATTATTATTTCTATGACAATTTTCCTAGTAAAGACTTGAAAGATAACTTTGTTAGAACAAAACAGTTTCCCATTTTGGCTTCAAAATGAATAGCACAATTAAAAAAATATATGAATAAATCACAATTTCTTTTATGGTCCAAAAACAATATGTAAGCAATTTTCTATACATTATGTACCTCCATGATTAAAAGTCCATGGTTCTCTTCCACCAGTTACTATAGAAAATCCACTGTAAATGAGTCCTCCATATAACCCCATTGGATTATGGAAGCTTGGCCTGATATTTCTTACAGCTTTAAGTTCTTTCCATATCCAACTATTTTTTATTTTATCTTCATAAGATTTTGGTTCATAGGCTTCTGTCGCTTGCTTGTCACCTTGAATAGACTCATAAGCACTTTCAGCTGCTAACATTCCACTTTTCATGGCATTGTGTGTGCCTTTTATCTTGGGTACATTAAGGAAACCTAAAAAATATCAGATTTATTTATCATGTTAAAGAAGTATAAATAACAATGAAGTACCTGCTGTATCTCCAACCAGACAACCACCAGGGAATGTCAGTTTTGGTATGCTTTGGAATCCTCCTTCGACTAAAGCTCTAGCACCATACGCAATTCTATTACCACCTTCGAAAGTGCCCTTTATTGAAGGATGATGTTTAAACCTTTGAAATTCTCTAAATGGACTGAGGTATGGGTTAGAATAATCCAGACCAATAACAAAACCTACAGCAACGAGGGGTGTCGGTTCGTTTAAATGGTATAGAAATGAACCACCATACGTGTGTATGTCCAAAGGCCAGCCGAAGGTGTGCTCCACACGACCAGGTTTGTGTTTTGCTGGATCGATTTCCCATACCTCTTTGAGACCTGAAATCAATTTATTAATTTGTTACAAGAATATTTAAGATTTCAGACCACTAACAATGTAATTTCAACATGAATGTTGAGGAGCCATTAGGTTATTGTCACTTCTTAGGGAATTGCTCACATATACTATGTCATGATAAATATTTTAAATTCGTGACGGAAATAAATTGTAACAGTACTATCCGGGTTGTCCGTTACAAAAAATTACAAGATTTATATACAATTATAAGGGTATGAGTTCGGGATTGGGCTGGCTTAAAAAATGAATCCATCTCAGCCTGAGTAGTTAGCAAAGAGAAGCAACGACATTTCGTCCCACTCCGCCTCACTTACTACCTGCCCCCCGACGCCAACGCCGAGATGCTACTTCACATCATTCAGGTCCGGTAGGTTAAATGTGACCCACTTTCTCGCCAAGCCCGACAGAGGTGCATGTACGTACGACGTTATTTACAACCAAATTATTGACTATCGTAAGAGTTAATACCAATCATTACGGCTGATACGGAAACTCATAGTTCGACTGCTTCTGCGACATCCGTGTCCAATTCATCATCCAAACCCAAATAGTGGCGAAGAAGGAAAAAAAGCCAAGAACCCAAGGGCTAAACCCTCTCATCCACCGACATCTGTGATGATATGGGAAAAAGATTTCGGACTGAAATTTTTTCCCCATAAATTTCAGACTGGTGACACCTCACCAGTCCTGTACAGCGGCAGCCTTAGCAAAATTTGTGTGGTGCAAGATCTCAAGGTGAAATCCTTCCAAATATAAAGTCTTAGTGATTGTATAATATGTAATTATTTATCTCTGATTATACCAACCAAATATGTAGGTGTGGCTGAGGGACAAGCATAGTCGAGTGAGTCTGTCGCGCCTGACATAACAGTTTTCGGGTCACTCACGTTAAATAAATGTTGGCCATCACAGTTACACCAATTTTTATCATGTCCTGCTGCTGAGGTGACAAGTTGAACAGATGAGAAATAGCAACAGTTAATTATTTTGTTGTACAACATTTATTTACAATTATGCAGCAAACATACTTAAAAATAAGAACTGGTACTTTAATGAAAGACCACCTTTCTAGGTTTTGTACTTGCAAATATTTTAATTGATTTGAAGTAATTTAATTTTGAGGCGGTGGACAAAATTCAATGATTTTACACTATTTAATGACCCATAGTAGAATATAAATTAATTTGGATTTACTTAATTAAGCTTAATTCTGATTTAACGACAGGTACAACTATAATCAGTAAGAAATGAAGTGCTTATAAAAGTAGCCAGGCAATCTCCCTTTTTAATGAGGGTAAGACCTTTAAGTGGCTCTGCCAATTGAAAATCTTTTAATAATGGGTTCAAGCTCATACTTCAACCTATTCCCACCAATATACATCTGTTAACCTGATTTATTAGTCAACACAAGATGAAGCTTTCAGGAATTATTTTCATTTAATACACAGGGTTGCTGTATGCACATTATTACATTCCAGGGGTTATGTCATGGCATACTATGAAATCAATATTTGGCTAAAGCACTTATATAATGTAGTTCACAAAGATCTGAATATGAAAAAAATATCTAGACAAAAATAAAATATTTGCAACATCACAAACAGTCTGTGCTAAGAAACTGATTCTATGATCAAAATTAAAGCATTAGTTTATGGATTAAGGATCCCCTAGAAGATAGTCAATTCCAAATGTAATAGTAATAGGTTTAGTCTTTTTGGACTACTTTGTAGGTTGAGAATTTCTCAACACAATCTCACAAAAATGCCAACATATCTGATTTTTCAATTGTTTTAGAGTCATTTTACCCTAATAAATGAGAAATAATGTGCTGCTTACCAATTCCATAAGTTTGTGTTTCACTATTCTGCCTCAAATTGAAGTTTCTTATTATCTGCTTTGAGAGGTGTCCATGACAACCCTCTGCAAATATTGTACATTTTGCATGCAATTCCATTCCTCTTTCAAAGTTATCTTTTGGACTTCCATCTTTTGCTATACCAACATCGTTAGTTGCCACTCCTTTCACACTACCATCTGGATGGTACAGAACCTCAGAAGCGGCATAACCGGGATATATTTCGACACCTAATGCTTCAGCTTGTTGTCCTAACCAATTAACTACATGGCCAAGCCTAACTATGTAATTTCCATGATTGTACATTGGCAAACCTGCAAAATATTTATTACAATTATTTAAACTCTTCTAGATTTAGGATTTGTGTAATTTAATGGGTACTCTATAATTTAAATTAAAACAATAGAATTGTTAGTGTTGCACATTTTTATATCCAGACAAAGTAACTTCAGTGAAGGAGCAGTGTATCTACTAATAAAACAAAACATAATATGTAGTATAACTATAACACAGAATCATTACTTGCATATGTAATACAAAATATTTGACCTGCTACCTATTTGGGTGTGCCTACACTTACACAACAGTGAACACTTTGACATCAGAGACTGATAAATACACACAATATTTTGTACCCAAACACCAAACATTTGTTTTTCACTCTCAAAGAGTTAACATCTTTGAGTAAACCAAACAAGATTTTGATGATCAAATTAAAGTTCATGAAAACCTGTTTCATCTTTTATGAGTAATTCCTGATATCCATTTTATTTTTATAAGTACCTTCTGTATTATTTATAAAATGGAATATGTAAGTTTAGTATTTCTAATACAATTCTTATTAGGTGTCCAATAATATTAATAAACTAGGTAAAGAGTAAAGGTCTGAGAAAAACTAAACATAATTGCTGTGATTGACCAAAAATGATGATCAAAAATCAAATTGTCTAATAAAGTTAAAAATTTCTGTAAGTGGGCCTAGATTCTTGGTTAAAAAAAACCTGTTCAGCCAATCATAACTATCAAAATAATTGGATCTGGAGTTATATATATTTATGCATAGTTCAACAATAAAACATTAAAAAATATATATATATAACCGACTTCTACCTATAACTAAAAAGCTAAGAATAATCATAACAAAATACAACTCTAGCAAATAAATAACACATTAAATGTTGTTAGGTACCTACCCAGGAAGTAAAAAATGTAAACATTTAAAGGTGCTCATTCTGTACAAATTAATTCCATACCAATCTAGTATATTTTTGAAGCCGGTGCCAAGCAAATCTAAAATCCTTCATTGCGTACTTATCTACTAATTCATCAAACTTGATTGTTGCTTGGCACCGACTTCAAAAATATACTTTTTTTGGTAGGTAATTAATTTGTACAGAATGAGCACCTTTAAATGTTTACATTTTTTACTTCCTGGGTAGGTACCTAACAACATTGAATGTGTTATTTATTTGCTAGAGTTGTATTTTGTTATAATTTTTAGCTTTTTAGTTATAGGTAGAAGTCGGGTATATTTTTTTTTAAATGTTTTATTTTCAACTTTTTAGTATTTTTGAACTCAGGTAGTTTTCATTCATTATTTTTTATTTTGTATGTATAACCTTAATAGACAGAACCAGGTAACATCGAAAGCCTCAACATTACACAATGATACTTTCTCATTTAAATTGACAGGTAAATCTTTACGAACAAAATGTACTAGTACACGTTGACTTAATAAGCCCAAAATATATTTATACCTTATGGACTACGCCATCTAACCTTTTTTCAACTTTTTTTGACAACCCTGTATAACTATAGATAATTCCACTCCAACCTATGTACCAACAATCCTGCACATAGGACTGCCCACGGACAAGCATAAATTTGTTAGCTGCCCTCTATAGGACGGAGTAGAATCCATCCCATATTTACGGAGTCAAATCCGTCCGATATTTCAACCATAGTATATAACTCCTTGTGGGCTAGCCCATAAATTAGTTCATTTTTTACATTTTATATTATCGTCCTGTGTAACATTAATTCCTCTCCACACTTTATGTAACTTCTTATGGGCTATAAAAGAAATAATTTTTTAATCACATTGTATAAATCAATTATATTTCAACTGCAGCATATATTTCAACCATACTGTATATGATTTGCTTATGTCCACATCATATAACAGTTTTTTAATCACCCTATATAATTTTAATTTCACTTTTTTTCCAACATTTTTATACCACCAAACGTCCAGTCCACCCTATATTCCAACCATCCTGTATATACGGCTGCCTACGGACCACTATCATTCTAGTCCGTACTATATTTCAATCTTCATATAAATGCAACTCCTTCTATCACTTTACTTTGTGATTTTGTTTGCTGTAACTAAACACCCTGTCTATAAACGTACCAAATAGCAGTTTAAAGTTTGACATGTGTTGTCACTGAATTTTCTATTAGGCCGGGAGAATGTGACAACCAAAACCACCAAAATGGAAAAATTTGCATTTAAATAGGTATTTGCCTGGTATACAAACAAAACGAGCTTGGTACTCATTGATTTACGGAACCGAAAATACTATGCTTTACTACCTATATGCTTGAGATGTATATAAAAAATTTTCAAATTCGCAATTAAAACTTCCAGTGCCTAAAATTACCGCACTATTACGTTGGAATTAAAATATTTATGAGGAAATGTCCTTTATGTCATTTCTTATGTCATTTTGATGAAATTTTTGATGAGAATTTTGGAATCTTCGGCGATTTTCTGCAAAACTGCAAGTTGCACGTCGCAGAAAAGTATATGAGATCACCTAAGGATATTCCTTAATAGATTAAACATCCATAAGGAATTATCAAAAAATCGACTAAAATTTTAGGGATATTGGTCGATTTCCATGCACGCATGTGTTCATTCACAAATTTTATCACTTTACCAATAGAATTCTTTTCCAAAATTTGAAGTTTCACCAATCCGGATATATACTCTATTAAACAAGACCATATTCATTCAAAACAGTGCACCACAGGAGAAGAAATCAGGTAACATACATACAAAAAAAAGCGAAAAAAATACGCGACGAATTGATAACCTTGTCCTTTTTGGAAGTCGGTTAAAAATATTTACAGAATAGTAAGAATATTAGGATTAGAATTGAATGATTTACAACAAACAACTGACTATTCAGGGACCTGCTCTAGGAAGGAAATATATGATTTACTCTATTAAAAGATGATGACTTCAATGCCAACATTGGAAGCCAAATATATGACTTCTCTACAAGACAACTTATCAACTTAGAATAAATTATGTGAGAGGAATGAATTTATTTATTTCAATTAGTGATCACTCAATAGTTGCAATTTGATCATAATTTGAATGTAATTGAAGTTTTTTTTCTCAGAGTATATGGAAAAATGGTGCTCTGTGACCAAAAGATAACAAATGTAGTTCAGCCATTATTAAAAAGATGGAGCCATCATCAAAATCAGATACAATAATTTCTTTATACCTATTAACTAAAGTTCATCAATATTTACTAAACAACATACAAGATAATTGATTGACATATAGAGGACATAATGGTCCCACTTTCTCTATTTATATATAGATTCCTGCATCATAATAGTCTCTAAGCTATAAACACATTTGTCTAAAAGAATAACAGCAAAATGGCCATAACAATGACAAACAAAATTAATTTACCAGGAAATACAGGTATGTTTACTCGTCCACTACTAGTAAGAAATCCAAATTTGTCTTCAGTTACAGGAGTATTCAAGGGAGCACCTTTCTCCTTCCAATCTGGAATTAATTCATCAAGTGCACTTGTTTGTATAACAGCCCCTGAAAGAATATGTCCTCCAACTTCTGAAGCCTTCTCAACAAGGCATACCCTTAACTCTTTGCCATCTTTCTCAGCCAATTGTTTTGCTCTGATAGCTGCACTCATACCAGCTGGGCCACCTCCTACAATAAGAATGTCTGTTTCGTCTGCAAACCTTTCCATGCTGACCTCTGAAATTTCAAAGATTTACCATTAAACAACTATCCCAAATGAAGTATATATCTACATTTTAAATCATAAATAATTTTACCTTTCCATCTTGGATCCTTTTCTCTTGGGTGTATTGTATAGTGTGTTGTAATTTTTGGGAACTGTTCAGAGTAGAATCTATTTGCTGCCCAATATTGTTTAGCTAAAATATTAGAAAGATTTATGTCAGTACTTTGTATTGTACAAAGTTCAAACCTGGTTCAAACCATTACAAACTGAACTAAAATACAGGGAGTTGGAGAAAAACTTCAGTTTGACAATTTAGCTAACTTGATTACACCTATTTTTTAACACGGGTTATTTAATTCAATATGATTTAATTAACGAAATTTGCATCCCAAAACGAAAATACCTAATGGTGCTCACCTATTTTTACAGATGTTTTGAAATTCATATTAAACTTTAAATGTAAAAAATCCAACAGGTACTGACGTAAATCACTAATAGGGTAAAATGCACGTAATTTTACAACTGTAACAGACTACTTCATTATAAAAAATATATACACTAAATAATATATCACATATAGTAACTAGTAACTAAAAACAAAATTTATATGAAATTTTATGTTGGACTTTGACCCGAAGAAAATAAAAGTTCGACCCAATAATAAAAAGCAAGCCCGTTTCGATTTGTCGATTAAGTTAACAGGATCCCATCAAATATATTAAGGCAATCTCTGAATAACAAGTGGCCCGAGTTGTTAAATTAATTTCAATTTCAAAAGATTGTTGCTAAAATGTTTTTCAAATAGCAAAACCACAAAAAATCGGGTTAAATTGTAGGTATTTTTTATGTAGTCTTAGAGCATACACTTCTGGAGAAAGCCTACATTGCACAAGTATCCTGCTAAGGATATAAAGAGAGGGCAAGATGCCGATTGGGAGGTGCAACCAATGAACTACATACTGCACATAGCTCATTGGAAGTAATTTCCAATCTTGGCATGATATTTGTTATTTGTGCATTGCAGGTTACCTCCAGAAGTGCAAGCTCTATATCTGTACTTAACAGACTGAACCGATCTCAGAGAACGGTTCAGTTTGAGGTTAATATTTACATCACAAAGATCAGCTGATATTGAGAACAAATGTCATTAAACAAAGAACTGTTCAAAATTATTGCGTTTTAAACAAATCATTAAGACAAAGTATGAGTACTTCAAATGTTGAAGAAAAAACTTTCGACAAATTTCTGAGGCAGTATATTGAAAAACTAGATGATGTCATCGAAAAACTCGACGATTTGTGCAAAACCATTGCAAGTCACCACCAAAATTGTAACATTGCTAAAACAGCAGGTACTGCTATTAGTGGTGCTGGTGTTGCTATGATTGTTGGATCTGTCTTATCAGTTCCATTAAGTGGTGGTAGTTTACTGCCTGTTGGTGCTGGAGGAGCAGTTATGTCTTTAACAGGAGGAATATCAAATGTTATTACAGATTATGTTGATTATAAAACAACTTCCATGATTATGAGTGATATTGAAAATATAATCAAAAGCAAAGAAACTTTTGATGAGAATCTCACTTTGCAATTGAAGCATTTTGGAATGGTTATTGAGAAATTGATAGAAAGTGGTCTGGATAAAAACAGTGCAGTCATTATAGCTGTTAAAGGTAAGGAAGCAATTGGGTATATTCCGTAATTGGATTTGGTTATTGTAGTTAGGGTTGGTACTTTTGCTTCCTTAACTAACGGGCGATCGTTCCAGCACCAAAACGATGGTTAACGTTCAATTAGAGTCAGCTGTTTGTTTGCATATTATCAGATTATTACTGATCAAATATGTTTCTGTGGACTGATTAAATATATGTATAGGAAATATTAAAATGAATGAAACAAAAGACTAAGAAATACGAGTACATATCGTGTATTCATTGAGTATAATTATGTAATACGTATTTTGCATTAGTGATAGCCCAATCAAATTTTTGTCCTACTAATCATCGATTAAATTGTCTGTACAACTATAACTATCAGATCAAAACATATCTTTGATTATTCTAAAAATCCCTGCAATACAGATTTAAATAAATACTGTTAAATTCAAAATATTACTCCAGATCATTTTATTGACACATTTCCCTGAATGACTTTGAATGGGGTTAACCGTAACCGGTGTTACTGGAACGATCGTCCGTTAGTTAAGAAAGCAGAACTGCCAACCTGAAATTGTTATTTACGAAAACGACTGTTTCAAAATTGAAAAGGATTTTTAAATGAATTTTTTCAGGCATTGCAAATGGTTGTATTGACCTTACAAAGGAACCAAATATGAAATTAATGAATACTCTTAGTACTGTAGTTAAGTTGCATCATATTGAAAGTGCTGCACTGGAAACACTACCAATTATTGGTAGAACAATGCATATGTCAGAAAAAAGTTTTCAATTTATCTATAACTTTTTTGGTTTGACAACTCAAACTGGTGCTGCAGTTTTTAAGACTATAGGCAGAATATCTAGTGTAATTTCAATTGCCTTCACAATAGTGGATATTGCTCTCCTTATTAAAGATTGGACTACAGAGCATCCCACAGTAGAAGTGGTGACTGAAACAAAAAAGAAAATACAGGAAGAGAAACATATTCTACAGGACTTACTGGAGGTGATTGAATCATCTAAAGATCAAGTTGAGCAAGTCTGGTCTCAGATTTTAAGAGATATTGAGGATGTTGAAGAAGAAGAATTTGCTTTTGAACATGATTTTGTATTTGTAAATAAGGAAATTGAAATCTAATTTGATATTTTAGATAATGTAAATATATTATTTTTTTATACAATTTCAAAAATTTAACTCCACATATTCAGTGGCACACCTATGCTCTGATAAAAGATAGATTATTTAATAAAATATTTGACAAATTATAATTTGTATAATAAAAGTACAACAAAGTATATACCAGGTGTGATGCTTTACAGAAAACACATTTAATGAAACTACAGAAAAACTAAAAATGAGAAAAAAAGTCTCATCATGGAGTTTGGGTTACACATGCCACTCATCAGCTCAGAGTATTGTCTATTCAGTTAGTGAATACTGTGTTGGTAACAGCTCTCTTATTCAAAATTGATGTTGAACTCAATGAGAACAATCATTGGGGTTATCAAACATACCCATGTATTGACTTCAAATGTATTCCACATAAATGTTCTCACAAGAGACAAAACAGAATACCCAGGAAAATTCCCAATACAAATCAAAGATACCACTATACCACTTTTGATTTATCAAAATAGAAACAGCTGCTACAGAGAAATAATTTGACCTAATGTCTGGATCAAGAAAAAACAAATAAATGTCATGTTTATTGAATGATAGTTGTGGCATCTTTATGAACTTGTTGGGAATAACACCACATATATTTGTTAAAAGTTCTGTATACTTCAGAAAATTCCAAATGTTTCAGGGTTTAGGTCAGACCCTTTTGTCAATGGCAATAAAGAAACTATATGGAAAGCCACAATTATAAAATTTTAATTGTCTTCTAAACGTTGTTTGTGGCATATTCTTGATTACTTTTATGTTTTTTTTGGGGAATAGCACCACAATAGAAATAAAACTACGTATATTTTAAATGTAACATTTTACTCTGACAATGTTGCAGCATAACTCTTTTTGAACTTATTCTATTAATTTTTTTCATAAAATAAGAAGTCTACTATTTTCAGTTATTAAAATTACATTGCATAATTATACAAATATAATTATTGCAGTTTCAGAATCAAATTTCTCAAATTATCCAATTTCATGAACAAAATAATTTTTATAAATACCAAATTGTATAAACTGGAAATTTATGGAGAATAGAGCTAACACAAGGCGACCGGATTTTAACATTTTAAAAGTAAAACACCATTGACCAGGGTGGGTGTTCTTGATTAAATGTTGGTATCACTTTTTCACCTTGCTTAGAAATAATATTATTACATAATAAAATAAGCAAAAGTAATATAATAGTCATATCCTGGCAAAATAGCCACCAAAAATATATTCCACTCTGTAGTTTGTGCATTCTGTTCAAAAACTGTTTTAAATACCACAGGGCAAATTGACAAAAATCAGGGCTGTCCTATGTATGATGATCTCTGTCTATCAAGTGTCCCATTAGAAACTATAATTTAGGATTGTGCTACCACAATAATACAGGTAACTTTAAAGTGTACCAACTTACTTCTATAGAAATTTGGGTAAAATAAAATTTTACATACTCTTAGTTTGACAAAGAATTTGCAACATCAACGGTAATTTTATATTTACCAAATCCTAATCATTTCCTTTTTCAGCCTGATAATAATTTGAATTGTTCAGCTGGACACTTTTCTAGTCTCCTATATTGTGTTCCTTGTCTCCACAAGAGAGCCTCTTAATAATTTGCAATTATTAAACCATTGTTTTGATAAGCAGATACTATACAGATGTCAAAATAAAACAACCATCTATTAAATATTTTTATTAAACAAATTACTCTTGGCTAGCGTCAACATTTTCTGTTTGCAATCCCTTGAATGTTGCTACAGCAACATAAGTCACTAATGTATACAGTTTGTTAACTGAATCTTCGTCGTCGTTTCTTCTCCTAGATAGACGGACTCGAACACGGAATGGTACATTTCTACAAATAAATAATACTAAGATCTAGCCTTAATGTTAAAGTTCAAATAACATCTTTACCTGATGCCTTTGGACCACAATTGTTTGTTCAACCTGGTATCAATCCTAACATCAGGAGTGCCCATTTGTTTCTCAGCAAACTGGCGGATGGCTTTAATTGCCCTTGGGGCGCGTTTCTTAAAACCAATACCATGTAACCTCTTATGGAGATTAACTGTATATTCGCGAGTGATTACTTCATTTATAGCGGATTTGTTTTTCCTCTCGTGCTTTCGCTTGGCCATTATGTGCTAAAATTATTAATAGAAAATTATTAAACCTCCATTAATTTTTTCTACTAGAAAGTATTTGACACATAACCTATTTCTGGTTATAACTAAACACAAAAAATCAAATTTCTGAAAAATATGTTTTGATACACATTTAAAATTCGATATAAATGCAACTTTTCAAATTTTTAATAAGAACATACATATTATATTTTAGATATTTTGAGATTTTACAAAATAAATAAAACTGACATACCTTATTCACTACACCTTGGAATAAAAAAGAAGCTCAAAACAAGAAATTGTTGAAAACTTCAAAGAAGACATTATGACAATGACATGTACTTTATAGTCATAAAACCTATGCACAAAACAACATCGCAGCAAACGTAGATGTGTACAAGTTAGACTCTGTTATTTGATTGGGAATTTGAACAGTTCCCACCTTAGAGCATATACTTCAAGCTGTAAGGTTCACATTTCGCATGTTCCACACGTTGGCCCGATCGTTGGCGCCAACAACACTCGCCCAACGTGTGGGCCTAGAAAATGGCATTGACCCCAACGTTGGCGCGAACGTTGGTAGTTGGCCGTTCATAGTCCACACGTTGGTTGTGGATGAATGCGAAGATATTTAAAATAAATCAATGACATGTGACAACATTCATCAAACTCTTTTGAAGGCTCTTAAATTAATTAACATCACGTTGGCCAGGTCGAGATTAAACTGGTGCAAGTCCCAGCGTGTGGATGCCAAGCAAATTAACCAGCCAAAGTTGACTCTAATGTTCGGGCCAACGTAAGAAGCCGGCCTTATAAATATACAGCGTATTCCATTTAAAAAAAAATTGTGATTTTGTACAAAAAAATTGAGAATCACTATGGAGAACTGGAAACGGATTTGGGATTTATTGCATGCTAAGTTTTTGGCCTTTGAACCCGCCCCTATTTTGAATTAAAAATATAGGCTATTTTTGGTTAATATACATAAGGTAACACCTGATTTTAGTCAGTAAATAATCATTGAAAGAAATAATCACCTGTTTTACCTTTTATTAGAAAAATGCACACAAAGTAAAAAATATGTTATATTTTCACGAAGTGTGCAATTTTTCAGCTGCTCAAAACCTTCTTCAAACATATTTCAAAATGAAAAACAATCATAGAAGGTCGAATGTTATTAAATAATATATTAACTTAAAACAGTTACAAATATAATTAATAAGCTCTGACTTTGGGAGGTACACTAGGACATTCATCTTCATCTAATGTGCAATCAATCACCGGTCGATAAGTGAAACAGATCTATAACAAATAATAATTTTTTTGTTAAGAAAAATTATATTATTTCTAAATAACAAATTAATGACTACCTCTCCTGTATCGACATCCATCCAAGAGAGTGTGTGCTTCCGCCAATGTTCATCGAATGATTTCCTTTTTTGCCCTTTTATGGGTTTAGAATAATCGTATTCATCAATTCGTTGCTGCAAATAATAAAATAAAATAAGGGAGTCACCTGGGGAGTAATAGAGTACTTAATGTTTTACTTCAAAAATCGTTTATAATAACTAAACCGGAATCATTTAAGAGTTTATTTAATTATTAAAAATAAATTAACTTCTTTTTTAAAAATAAATGTAATATTTTTAGATAGAAAGGAGTATAATCTTAGGTTATATAAAATTTACATGTTAATTCAGTTACATTCTTATTCATTGCAAACGTTAGAATTATAGTGCCGGTATTTAGAAACAATACAGACGCCTAGTTTTCGGTAGATCTGGAATGCAAGTAATTACAATAAATGCAAACTCCATCTTCTTTAAAATGACTTTATGCTTCCATTCTTTTATTTGCATTGAGATTTTTTTTCTTAGTACTGATCTGAGCCACAGGTTCCGAATTGTTTTGTGTTTCTTCCAAGCAGTTAGAATTATAACTGTATTCCTAGCATCTTTTCGTTTTTTTTTTTTGTTAATTCGAGATTTTTGAAATGATAAATGCTATGAATGCGATAGAAATTGGGAAATTTGAAGCCTTAACCACTGGTCTTCTGTGAACACCATTTCATGAATCACTTACAATCTTTTTAGCCTATCTCTAAAACGTCTCAGGAGAGGTAACCTTGGGTAAACATAATTTAAATATCCGTTGTTTTATTTTTTGGGAAATTTATCATGGGAGACAAGAGGGCTCTGCTGAAATGGGACAGGTCCACTTCATCACAATTATATATTCTTAGATTCACGAATTTGTGTTTATCAATAATGTTATTCAGTACATTGAAAAATTGACCAATAGTAACTTTATTATATCACATGGCTGTGGCTCCTTACTTGGTTCCAGGTTTTCTTAAGCTAACGTCTTCACGACGAATCATGAAATTTGACTGTTGATTTAACAATTTGAAAATTAACTTCTTTTTTGACAGAGCTCTCCAAGGTGGTAAAAGCACATGATAACATAGAGAAGGTTTTTTAGCTCATATTCTCGGTAATTAATGCTTCAACAGCAGTTGAACTGTTTAGTATTGCCTCGACATCTTCCTTTGGTAACGTAGATTTAGTGAGATAACAGTTTTTATTTTATTTTTATTTTGTAGATATTGTGATATTCGGCGACGGGATATTCTTCATGCCTGCACCAAACAGTTTATTCTTTCTAGATAATTTCTATAACACGCATCACACAACACACCTCTACCATAAATTCGCCTTTTTTATTTTCTGTCAAACTCCTATCTTTCTTTTTCTCTTTGCGTTTTTGCGATCATTGCTTCTAAAATATTCCGTTGTGTCTTGTTCTCTAACATAAGATTAATGATCTTTACTATTGGGACATAACAGTTGCCTAACATTTAATTTTTCCAAGTAGGAGTAGTAGCACCCATATACGGACAAAAACTGGATCTGATAATAATTCGTCTTGCCATGTTTTCTATACATTTCGTATAATAATAAATAGTCCATTAGAATTTCCATGTTGCCTGCCAAATTTTTATTATTTCCTCTCTGATCTTATTTCTATTTCTTTTGACCTTCAATTCCAGCTAAAAAATCTGTAGGCTGAAGCCACTTTGATACCTCCTTTGAACGCTTATCAGCCTGCCCAAGTGTTTTTAACATTCGGTTAGATTATTATTTTCTCCACTATTGGATCCTCTATGTACGGTAGGGTGGACCGAAAAAAGGCTTTTATCTTAAATCATCTTCTAATAGCAATCAAACGTAATCATACCGTCTAATTAAATCGTATACGAAAGATTTACCCAGTTAAATGAGATCTTCCTCTTGAACCTGGAGGAAACCCAAGTTTTTGGCATATTTTTCCGAATTTTCGACTTTCTAATCGTTTTTCTCCAATAGTTGTTGAAATATGCCGACAAATATGTTTTTCCTCCAGGGGTCTCAATAAAACACTATTACCAATATATTTTTGCGTATACATAACTAAATAAGGGCCGTAAATTTTATTTCAGGTTATTCAAACAGGATTTTTTAAACATTTTTAGGAAACTGTTGGGAATTTTCAAAAATCTCCCGCAAATACAAACTGATTTAGAATTATGCATACCACGTGGCGAATGCTTTGTTTTCGAAAAATCTTTCAAACAAAACCTGGACTCCTCGGATACATCAGTCGGAAAAAAAGTTACACGAAGTTTTGGGAGACACCTTTTTTAATAATCGTTAATGCGTCAAATGGGTAATAAGAATGCTTCTTTAACACCAAAAATTTAAATCTAAATAGGTAACTATAGTTGTGAAGGTTAAGTTGTAGATAATATAATCGTAGAATTCGATTGTCCCAAGTAACCAACCTAGCATGATTGAAAGTGTCTGATGCATATTGCATTAAATCATAAGAGTAATAACTAGATTTTATAGTTCGAGAAATATTTGGCATATTCCTTTGATTCTGACTGAAATTTTCCTCAGGTAACAGTGGTTGAAATTTATGACGTGCATTTATGACAAAAAATGCTGGTTTTTAAGGAACACGGTTTTTATTAAATTTTTGTGCCATGATATATTAAGCTGTACTTTTTTCGCGTCAAATTTTATTTCTACCTAAATCAAACATGTGTCGTGATAGGATATTAAACCTACATCTGCTAAGGTAAAAGAAGTAACTGCTGAGACAGGAACAAACTGATAATAATCTTTGAAAATGGCATAGTCTTATAAATGATAAAACTCAGTTAATTTGTTTTTATTCAATAAAATTATGGTTCAGTATCCCAAAGGAACGGCTTCATATTCAATTTTTTTATTATTAAATTACTAATATTTTAAATAAGTAATGCATATGAATCTAATTCTTACTTTAAAACTAGAACATAAACACATAATTAGCAAAAACAGTATTTTTTTAATTTTAAGGCCGACAAGTTACAACAGCTGAAATATTATTACACCTAAAAAAGACTAACAATAATTTTTTCAAATAAAAATAATATTCAAAACGTCACTTTGAGGCATTAACAATTATTGAAAAAGGTGTCTCACCAAACCTCCTGCAGAATTGTTCCCGGTGGATTTATTAGAGTGAGCCGTGTTTTGGTCGAAAGACTCTTCATAAGCAAAGCATTCAAGAGTTGGTATATCTAATTTAATACAAGTTTATATTTGCAGGGGAATTTTGAAAGTACCCAAAAAATACCTGAAAAACTTTTAAAAAAATTTTACGCCCCTCATTTGGTTAAATATAAGCAAAGATAACTTTTGTAATAGTATTTTTGTTGAGATCCCTCGGGGAAAAATATTTTTATGGCGATATTTCAATAACTATTAAGAAAAAACGATTAAAAAGCGGAAAATTCGACAAAATATGCAAAAAAGAAATTTTTCTTGAGGTTCGAGCGGAAGTTCTCATTCAATTGGATACATCTTTTGCAAACCTTTTAGTTAGGGGGTCAGAGATGTTTGACTGCTATTAGAAGAAGATCTGAGAAACATGCCTTTTTTCGATCCACTCTAATGTACGACATAGCCCAATAAGCGTTCTTGAAGTTTTCTTCTCTTTAGTTATCATGTTTGCTATAGGCTCAACAAACAATAATTCGTTACATGATATCAACAAACGGTATTCTGATTTATATTATAAGTAAAACTATTAATTATCTTTAAAAAAATACAAAAACATTGTAATTTAAACCCTTGGTATCATAATACCCTTGTTAATAACATTACCCGTTGATTATGACCAATGCAACATTTCAAGACTATGTATGTACAGCTAAGGCTTAGATAATTCCGCCCTGGGCCCCGATTCGACTGCTCTACCACTTGATGTCAGTTGTATGAAAACTGGCATAAAGGAAGTTTAACTCATATATTAAACTTCATTTACATTAATTTTCATACGATATACGTCCTCAATCGAGTGGTACAGCGGTCCAATGCTTTCAGGACTCGGGGCCCTGAACCGCATTTAGACCTCAGGGTCCCTATATTTGGACTCACTTTAAAATCATCTCTTGCATGTGCACCTCTTGATTCTTTTCTCTGTTCCATTGAATAAATACACTGCATAGCATTTATGAGTAAATTTTGCAGTTCTAGAGCTTCCATGAGGTCTGTATTCCAAATAAGTGAACGGTCAGACACCTTAAAGCAAAATAAATAGATAATGGAAATTATGAAACACGAATAATAGGGTTTCACTTTAGTGGTGGATAATCGCGAATAATGCCAATATTACAGTTCGGTTGGACAGAAGCCTATAGGGGAATAGTGGCATGGCTAAGTCATATTTTCAACGGACTTCCAAAAAGGAGGAGGTTATCAATTCGTCGCGTATTTTTTTTGCTTTTTTTGTATGTATGTTACCTGATTTCTTTTCCTGTGGTGAACCATTTTGAATGAACATGGTCTTGTTTCATAGATTATATATCCGGGATTGGTGAAACTTCAAATTTTGGAAAAGAATTTTATTGGTAAAGTGATGAAATTTGTGAATGAACACATGCGTGCATGGAAACGACCAATATCCCTAACATATTAGTTGATTTTTCGAAAACTCCTTATGGATGTGTATAGTTTTTTAACGTTTAATCTATTAAGGAAGATCCCTAGGTGATATCATATACTTTTCTGCGACGGTCAACTTGCAGTTTTGCAGAAAATCGATGAAAATTGCAAAATTCTTCTCAAAAATTTCATCGAAATTACATAACGGACATTTCCTCATAAATATTTTAATTCCAACGTAATAGTGCGGTAATTTTAGGCACTGGAAGTTTTAATTGGGAATTTGAAAATTTTGTATGTACATCTCAAGCATATAGGCAGTACCAAGCTCGTTTTGTTTGTATACCAGACAAATACCTATACCTATACTATATAGAGAGATTATATAGGATGTCTCTATGAATTTTCTTTTGTACCAGTGCTCTTCCTTGTGAATTGCTTTGGCCTGGTCCCAGTTGATAAAATGATGTTCGGTCCATGCGTGATTAGCTAGCCCAGACTTGTTGAAATATGTCTGTAATGTTTGTTTAAAACACAATTTTCTAACCTCGATATTAAACTTGACCGAAGAAGAAATGAATAAATTTCGAAAGCTTTCATGATATAATAAAAGAGTACAATTTATTTAGTGCCCTTTATAAAATAAAAATTTTTTGGCTACTTTCCCATTATTTTTTGGAAATTCCAAATACTATTATATACCTATACTTTTATGTTTTTTTTTTGGGCAATAACACCACAATAGAAATAAAACGACGTATATTGCAGGAATACCAAACGTTTCAAAGTCTATTCTGACTTCGTTGTCAATGGCTTTATATTTATTGATGTAGATTGCAAAATGAAAATTTGATTTAAATGCAAATTTTTCCATTTGGCGAAGACGGTGCTTTGGTGTCACATGATGATAGTCCATAGGCACCAGTATAATATACTGGATGATTGGAATATAGGGTGGAGTGGACGTTTGGCGGTATAAAATGTTGAAAAAAATGTGGAATTAAAATTATATAGGGTGATTAAAAAACTGTCATATGATGTGGACATAAGCAAATCATATACAGGATGGTTGAAATATTTGCTGGAGTTGAATTATATTTATACAGTGTGATTAAAAATTATTTCTTTTATAGCCCATAAGAAGTTACATAAAGTGTGGAGAGGAATTAATGTTACACCGGGCGATAATACAAAATGTTAAAAATTAAATAATTTATGTGGTAGCCCACAAGGAGTTATATACCATGGTTGAAATATAGGACGGATTTGACTCCGTAAATATGGGATGGATTTTACTCCGTCCTATAGAAGGCAGCTAACAAATTTATCCTTGTCCATGGGCAGTCGTATGTACAGGATGGTTGGTACATAGGACGTAGAGGAATTATCTATAGTTATACAGAGTTGTCAAAAAAGGTGAAAAAAGGTTAAATGACGTGTTCCATAAGGCATAAATATATTTTGGGCTTATTAAGTCAATGGGTACTAGTACAATTAGTTCGTAAACATTTACCTGTCAATTTAAATGAAAATGTACCTGTCAATTTAAATGAAAATGTATAATTGTGTAATGTTGAGGCTTTCGATGTTACCTGGTTCTGTCTATTAAGGTTATACATACAAAATAAAAATAAAGAATGAAAACTACCTGAGTTCAAAAAAAAAGTTGAAAATAAAACATTTTTTAAAAAATATAACCGACTTCCACCTATAACTAAAAAGCTAAAAATAATTATAACAAAATACAACCCTAGCAAATAAATAACATATTCAATGTTGTTAGGTACCTACCCAGGAAGTAAAAAATGTAAACATTAGAAGGTGCTCATTCTGTACAAAGTAATTACCTATCAATCTAGTATATTTTTGAAGTCGGTGCCAAGCAACAATCAGATTGATAAAGTAGTAGATAAGTAAACAATGAAGGATTTGAGATTTGCTTGGCACCGACTTCAAAATATACTAGATTGGCAGGTAATTAATTTGTACAGAATGAACACCTTTTAATGTTTACATTTTTTACTTCCTATTCCTATTTTGTTATAATAATATTTAGCTTTTTAGTTATAGGTGGAAGTCGTTTATATTTAAAAAAAAAATGTTTTATGGAAGAACAATTTCCGTTTACGTAGTAGTATCCTAATGAAAGTTGTAGGATGTAAGAATCGTAATCATAAAATAGGTACCATTTGAGGAGTCCGGTTCGATCTGATAGACCCTGATCGTTGGAACCAATAATGTTTAGGAATTATCGGACCGGGTTCTAGTGTAGGTAAGTGAGATAAGACGTGTTTGTTTGTCTACCGATGCCGCCTGATATCGGATCGGAGAGATGGCAGAAATATAGATCCAATGTAGGTGCAATCTATGAAGCTGAACATCTTATGTCTGGGAACACTTCTTTATATAGTATTTGACATTCCCGAGTTTTCCAGACTGCTCCATGTCACTAATCTAGAAATCGGGCGAAATTTTCCCCAACTATCAGTCACCGGTTGCTGTCAACATGAGAGTGCCAACTAGTTTGGATTTACAGTGTTCTCTCTGTGGTGCAGTCACTTTTCGTAACGTTTGCCACCCCTTCTGATCTTCCCGATCAGATGCATCATCACCTCAATAAGGGGCCAGACTATCTAGATGGATACCTTTCTCTTTGTTCTTGACCTGCATTGGATGCGATACATAACATCATTTATTCTCTTAATAATCACGGGCACAAAACTGGTGAGAGCCCCTGGGCACAAAACTAATGGGAGCATACTTAAAGGATTCAAAGTTGCCAGACATATTTTTATTTTATTCGAAATATATACAGGGTGAGTTTTTTTTTATGATCAGTTTGGGGATCACGGAAAACTAGCGCAGATAGAGCAATGGTTAAATTGGGAAAGATTTGCAGTTTTACTGGTCCAATTTAATGACACTTTCGGATTTTTGTAAAAAGTCATGGCTTACTAGATAATTTAAAAAAACGAAATTCTGTCGATGTAGTCAAATTCCTCTAGCTCCCTTGTTTTTGATTTTACAAAAAAAGTGTAAATATCAAAATTGAAGGGAATTGTATCCCGAATATGATTGTAATGTCCTCGTTTGCGTGACAGCTCTCGTTTTCGAGATATGACCAGTGAGTAAATACATCACTCACTGGATATGACACAAACTTATCTTTTTTTGAATGGAAACCATAGTTGGCTATGACCTCAAAAAATCGGACATTTTTAGGGCTTTTCAACGATATAATACTCGATATAGTTATTCGTAAAAATAACGGAGATATGGATGCTTTTCTCTCTTATTTTCACTTTTAACGTAGCTAGCCATGAAAAAGATTGTTTTTACTTTGACGTTTCCTCATTTGAGAGTAATTCCATTAGTAGTGCTGAACTGACAGTCGATATTGACAAGTTTTCGTGATAAAATGGAATATTCTAACGAGGAAAAACTGAATATGGTGGAATGTTATATCATATGCACGAAAACTTGTCAATATCGACTGTCAGTTCAGCACTACTAATGGCATTACTACGTTAAAAGTGAAAATAAGAGAGAAAAGCATCCATAACTCCGTTATTTTTATGAATAACTATATCGAGTATTATATCGTTGAAAAGCTCTAAAAATGTCCGATTCCTATTTTGAGGTCATAGCCAATTATGGTTTCCATTCAAAAAAAGATGTTTTTGTCATATCTCGAAAACGAGAGCTGTCCTGCAAACGAGGATATGACAATCATATTCGGGATACAATTCCCTTCAATTTTGATTTTTAAACTTTTTTTACAAAATCAAAAACAAAGGAGCTAGAGGGATTTGACTAAATCGACAGAATTTCGTTTTTTCAAAATATCTAGTAAGCCATGACTTTTTACAAAAATCCGAAAGTGTCATTAAATTGGGCCAGTAAAACTGCAAATCTGTCCCAATTTAACCATTGCTCTATCTGCACTAGTTTCCGAGATCCCTATACTGATCATCAAAAAAAACTCACCCTGTATAGCACTAAAAATTGAGAAAAAAATTACGTATGTAAAATTTCAAACAAATTGCTTATAAACTCTTTGAGAAAAATGATTTTGAAAATTGCTTAGTTGTGCTTGAGTAGCCCCTCTCGTTGGCTTAAAATATGTATCTTACTCGGTCTCATCTACAGTTACCTAATAAATTTAATTGTATCTCCTGTTTATATTAGAGCCTTAGGGTTACTCACATATTAAAAAAAATCTTAAATTTAATTTATACATACGCTTGAGAGTACGAAAACGTAGTAATAAATTTTCAATATCAATATTCATACAACATAAACATTGTATCTTTATTTTTTTGATTGTAAACTTTTTTTGGAATCTGGCTTTCATTTACAATTTTTGTTGGATTTTTTCTTCAAATATATATTTTTTCAATTTTGGTCTGCAGTTGGTGGTGGGCCCATACGGGTGGGGGCCCTGGGCCAGTTCCCAAAGTGCCCTTATGTAAATCCGGCCCGGAAGATGACAACTTCGACGAAGTGCCTTTCGCCCTTTATAAGCAGACCTAATAAGCTCTAAGACGATAGCTTTCTCAAATCTGCTAGAATTTGCTTTTAAATCATACCGGATTTAAACTCTAGCCTTTGTAGGTAGCATGCGCCATGCGCTTCCCAGCCAATTCAAGATTTGCCAGTAATATTTCCCGTAACTGATCTCCATAATCATTAATTTACGTAGGAGGTCCAACTGGCATCCCAAAAGCCAAGTCACATAGCACTCTTATTTAATTTCCAGACAAATACATGAGCTGGTGTTAACCCAGTGCTGTCATGTACAGCAGCGGATTTGTATGCCACCACGAACAGATGTATGTGCTCATCCCAACCCGTTTGGTTACTGTCCACCAATTTTGAAAGTTGCGTTTCTCGAGTCCTGTTAATTCTCTCACCCTGTCTTCTGCTTATGAGAGTAACGGCGTAGTTCTGGTGTCGTTAATGCCCATCAAATTACAGACCACCCGGAACACATTTCATTAAAAATTTTTGTCTGAAGTAATCAACAGCAACAATGTTATATTGTATTGTTTCACTATTATAAATATAATATGAAATTCTTGCATTCTTGCTGAAATTATATGAAAAAAATGTCAACATTATTCTATTTCTGATGAAATGAGTTGAAAATAAATGTTATTTTAACTTTTGACATTATCGTTACCTTGATATTGCAGAATTCGTTGTAAACATCGGTAACTGATTTACATCCTTCTGCAAGAATATCTTGTATTCTGAAAACACCCGCATGTTTTTGCATCGTCTTTTGAAGTTTCAGTCTTACTATTCCCACTGTGAGTTTTCCATTTGCTTGTCTAAGTCTGTCGAAGTTTTCTAATGTATTCAGACCTAAAGACTGTAGTATTAAATGAGTTTAAAATGTTATTAACAAGTCTGGTTACATAAATAATCATTTACTTATTATTAGGTTATTGCCTAATAAATTCGCACCTCATCCATTTCAAATTCTTCCCCTGGACAACTGGACTGGGATATTGTATCTGCAACAGCTTTTCCAAAAACCACTGTTTCCAAAAGCGAATTCGCTCCCAATCTGTTAGCTCCATGGACGGAAACGCATGCGCATTCTCCACAAGCATAAAGTCCTTCAATTATTTGATCTTTTCCTGGAGCCTATGAAGAAGTACAAAACATTTCGTGAAAACATGTAAAATAAAGTAAAATTGCAATGAAATTTTGTCAATTTATAACTTACAACTTGTGTCAAAGCCTGACCCTTATAATTGGTTGGAATTCCTCCCATGGTATAATGTACGGTAGGTACTATCGGAATTGGTTCTTTGAGAATATCCACACCGGCAAAATTCATTGCAGACTGTCGAATGCCTGGTAACTGTTTTATAATTTTTTCTTTTGGTATGTGACTCAATTGAAGATGAACGTATTCCTTATCAGGTCCACAACCTCTGCCTTCCATAATTTCAATTGTTTCACTTCTGGAGACTACGTCTCTAGAAGCCAAATCTTTTGCTTTTGGTGCGTACTTTTCCATAAAGCGTTCACCTTTGTTGTTTATGATGAAACCTCCTTCACCTCTGGCTCCTTCAGTTATTAAAACTCCACTGCCATATACTCCTACAAATATATTATTGTATATTTACTGGGTACTGACTTTCCGAAAGAGAAATGTCGAAGTATAACCACTGTCAACCAAAACTAAAGTTATAACTGGTACGGGGGCTGCCTTTTTTATTTTGGGATTAGAGAACAAAAACAAATATTAATCATCGAAAATCGCTTCATTTTTTTCAAAATATTCCCCATGAAGATCTACACACTTTTTGCATGCGTTTGAACCAATTGTCGAAGCAATTTTTCCACTCTGATTGAGGTATCTCCAAAACATGCATTCTGAACGTAGCAACCGCTTCTTCAGGTGTCGAAAAACGTTGACCTCTCAGTTTGTTTTTACGTACGGGAATAACAATAAGTCATTTGGTGACAAGTCAGGACTATACGGCGGATGATTCATCAAATCGATGTTTTGAGTGGTCAAAAATGCAGTTGTTTGAGCCGATGTGTGAGAGCACGCATTGTCGTGGTGAAGACTGATCCGTCTTTGGCGGTTGGTTTTCCTCATTTCTTGGAAGACAACTGGCTAACAAATGGTTAAGAACCACTCAGAATTGATTGTTCTGCGTTGTTCTAGTGGTACAGTTGCGACAAGTCCAGTTATTCCGAAAAAACAGGAATCATTTGCTTGGAAGTGCTTTTGTTGCATTCGGCTCATCTTGAAACACCCATACAGTCGACTGCTGTTTACTTTCGGGCTCATACGCGTAAATCCACGATTCATCACCTGTCACTATGTCATAAACGTGTTTTGAAGCACCGCGATCGTATTTTTTGAGCTTTTCTTTCGACCAATCGACACGAGCCTTTTTTTGAACGATTGACAAATTGTGTGGGATCCAACGCGAACAAATTCAAATGTTTATGCAATATTGAATGTATGCTGGTCCCACTAATGTGTAAGGCTGACTCAATCTCACGATAGGTAACATGACGATCTTGCAATATTAGCTGCGCACAGCATCAATGGTTTCCGGAACAACAACTGTTTTTGGACGACCTTCACGAAATTCGTCTTGGAGTGATCGATAAACAGTGGTCCTTGACGGAGTTTCATCGCCAAAAATTAAATTAAGTTCATCCATGCACTCTTGCTGACTTAATCCACGTCGAAAGTTGTAAAAAATAATCGCACGAAAATGTTCACGATTTAATGGTGGTAATTTTTTTGGTCGAGATGAATCGTTTAAGTTACTGTAAACAACACATAGCGCTCGTATGTCAAAACGTTCTGAGTACGTATAACCTCAAAAATGTCGAACTTTACGATAGAGCTGTCAGTTGTCAGTTTGCAACACTAGGGTTGTCCAATCCCGAAATATAAAAGGCAGCCCTCGTAGATAACTGATAGCTGCAAATCGGATATTCATTCATTTAAAGCCGGGTCTCTAAACCTTTTTTTTTGTTGAGCCTCCCCAGATTATACATAATAATTTCATGCCCCTCTAGATTTTTTTATTACAAAAATGACACATTATTTATTTAAATGAATTATCTTTATTTTGATTGCAAGTTAGGTATAAAAAACTTCAAATGAATTTAACCTCAAACAAAATAATTAAAGTACTAATGAGAAACTTGAGGTTGCATGCTTTGTACCAGTTGGTTGATTCTAGGTTAAGTTTTTGTCAGTGCTATCATCAAGTAGCTATCGACAACCAGACGATTTCACTGCTTAGTTTTAATTAAAACCAGAGCTGAAAAACCTCTCACATAAATAAGTTGAAGAAAAAGGAATTAGTATTCGCAAAGCAAGAGAGGCAACTTTCGAATCAACCAGAAATCGTTTGATCCAAAATTTCTGCAATATCAACAGATGGAAGTCATCTTTCGTGGTAGAATCAGCTTTCATATCTAGAAATTCTTGAACTTCTTCTGGTAATTTCAAGACATCGACTGCAAATAGGTTATGTGCCATATTGGTGACCACATTGGTGACTCTGAATTAATGTCTCGATACTATCTATAGTAACTTGTCAATGCCTGTCAAAAATTAGTGACCGGCAGAATTAATGAGTCTGATATTGTGATGTTTAATTTTCTCATAAAATTACCCCAGACTATGAGTAATACCGCTCAGGTAAAGATGTAATGACGCGCAATCTTGGTTGGTTGAACGAATGTAGTAGTGAAGTTGGTGAACGAAAGAGATCAACCCGAAATAACTAAAGTTTGCTACCATATCTGCTCATGAATTAGATTTTAATCTTATAAGATTTTGCTGACAATTTATATAATTTATTGCTTCTTTAGTATATGTATGAATTTTTTGTTCTTTTTTGAAAAATTTTTTCGTTCTTTTCTGAACAATTTTCAGTGTGCTTGCTGTTATTGATGGCGAATAGTTTCTTCCTGTTTTTGACCTGACTGCGAGAGGCGCTGTAGGTGGGTCATTCTGTATCAGAAAGAAGTAAAGCAAGGAGTTTATCTTAGTACATGAAACAGTTACTGACTAGATAGCCCAAGGACAGGTGATTGAGATTTATTTATTTGAGGAGTATCAGGTTCTTGTTTTGACGTTATAAGCAATGGACTTGAGAGAAAAGTCATTGAGTTGACTGAGTTGGTCGGAATTTTAAAGCAAGAGGTTTACTGTTAAGAAGTTTTGCAAGCATGACCGATGCTGTTAAAAAAGTTTTGTTCAGTAAATTCATTAGGGTTAAGAAGCTTCTTAAGGAATTCAGTTTCTGTCCCTTAATGGTAGTGACCTTTCCTTAATCGGTATAATATCAAACGAACGTTTTGTAATAGAGCTGCAATTTAAAACTTATGCTTACGATTAGTCACATATGTCTACGTTATAGTTAAATAGTATCTATATCTAAACTATTAATACCAATGATAAATATGAATTTTTTTAAAAGTTTTTGGACTTGTCGACAAAGAATAATCAGCAAAAAATTTTGCTCAGCACGGCCCTAAATAAATACACGTATTTTACTTTCCCTTATTATGAGTGTACCGAACTCAGAAATTACTCCCACCTCATACATGAAATCCTCCGGGTTTTAATCTACGTGGCATGTCTCTATCGTTTTATTGAAATTTTCAGGGTGTGCGCTATTAAACTGTGTGCGCTATTAAACTGTGTGCGCTATTCTGTGTGCGCGATTTCACAGTTTGCCCTAAATTGTATTTGGAAGTGGAGAGCACAAATCATTCAATAAAGGTGGAGAGTAGAGGTAGTTCTACCAGTTATTACTCGCGGTATAGTGAGGCAGGCTCAGTAGGGTACAAATGCAACTAACAACTAACCTCCCATGTATAAAGGGTGTACCTACAGACTTACAAGGTGTATACACCGTGGACCCATAATCGCGAAGGTATTTGTTAAATATCATATGTAATTTTTGTAGTATGTTATAAAATATAGATATGTTAATGATTTACCAGTAGGATGAAACTGCACAAATTCTAAATCCTCTAGAGGAAAACCTGCTCTAGTGACCATTGCTGTTCCGTCACCAGTAGCTGTATGGGCAGCAGTGCAAGAGAAATAAGCCCTCTCAAAACCTCCTGTCGCTAATATGGTATTATTGGCATAAAACCTGCAAAACAGCACCATAAGTAATACACAATATAGAATTTTGGCACAGGAATTTTGACATAAATTCACTTGCTTATGTTTATAGATGATATTTGGCATTATTTCAACAAGAGTAAAGTAACAGTAAATTCCTTAAACAATAAAAACCGGCAGACATATGGAAAATTTCTTGTTTTTGCTTATGTTATCAAAAGTGGTGTACTGAATGAAAAATGGTAGAGAACCCCTAGTCAATAAAAACGAGCTTTTACAAATCTAGGTATAATTTTCACAAAAAGTAACTTTGTTATGATAAAAACTGGAATATTGTTCTTTGTGAAATTGGCCTTAAGATAATTATAGTCAGTTCAGTAGATTTTGCTAAATTATAATATAAATAATTTGCGAGGTATTCTGCAAAAGGCACTTTAAAAATATTTATTATGCAAATTAGTTTAAAATGGTGGTGAATATTGCAATACAAGTTCAGAACTTACCAGACAGTAAATGTAGAAAAAATATATTGGGTTTACTGAAATATCGTAAGGTTGCCACCCATTGCCTCTTGAAGAAAAAGTTATGCTAGTTTTGAAAAATAAATAATCGAAAGTATGAAAAACCAGGACAACTCATATTATAAGAGAACTCAAAACTTTATTCAACAATGTCTGCTTTAAGGAATTGCAGCATCTAAAAGATAGAACGCACAAATTATAATCTCAATCTAGAAATTCTAATAAAAATCTGGAAAATTACAAATTGATAAGTTTATTAAATCACATGTCCAAACTCTACACAATGATTGGAAACACGTCTAATAAATGAATATAGAACAACTAAAGACTACTTAATTACAAAAAAAATGTAGAAAGATATATTGAATACAAAGCCACTTATGTATATTTTTAGAAGACACTCAAGACAATTGAGCAACAGAAAATTTATATATATATATATATATATATATATATATATATATATTTGTTTTTCGCGGGCACTAAATGTTTTAGGTGGTTTCCGGGAATTCATCCGCGTAGTTGATAACTGATCCCTGCCGGGATCGATGGTAAAATGACGACGTTTCGGTGGAGTCACATCTGTCCTCTTCAGGTCGGTTCGCATAATTCTCGTATCCTTCTGCTTTCGCTTCGAATACTGTAAAGTATTCGAGTAACTAGAAGCGAAAGCAGAAGGATACGAGAATTATGCGAACCGACCTGAAGAGGGCAGATGTGACTCTGCCGAAACGTCGTCATTTTACCATCGATCCCGGCAGGGATCAGTTATCAACTACGCGGATGAATTCCCGGAAACCACCTAAAACATATATACAATTCATATAGATGAATAAGAAAGTAACACAACACAGAATGTGTTTTGCAATTTAGTTTCAATAAGTATTTTGAGCAGATTTTTAGAAAATTTCTCACGTTTTTTACCTGAATACTTAGTTTATCCAATTTACCTTCAATGTTTGAGCAAAATTTAATAATTAATTCGGATTTCATGAAAAATAATTGTTATTTATTTTTATTTTATTTATTTGTACCATCATTCATATTCGAATGGACAATTTATTTAAAATATGAGGGTGATGTTGGAAAAAAACGGAAGAAATCATAAAATTCTCTAAAGACATATGACAATAGTTTCAAAGTTGAAAGTACAGTTGAAAGTAGAAAATATATTCTACTATTTTTTCATTAAAATTTTTTTTTATTAAATTATCTGACATTTTGTGGACATTTATATAAATTTATTTTAGGGGGAAAATCTCATTCTAACCGTCACAAAATAACATTCATTAAGACATTTTTGCATAAAATATATTACATTATTTTTATAAAATTAACATCTTGTGATATAGATAAAAATTATTGGATTATAGATTACGTTATTTTTACATTATTTTTAGGTTATATTTATCGGCCTAACTCTAGTTTTGTCCGACAATGTGATTTTAGGCGTAAAACCACTAAGCAACTGGTAATAGTATTGCGGGTACTTCATTGTAAACGGTAAAGGTGGAAACACATTATCATCACGTCACGTGAGTTCACATGCTATTATGGCATTTCACGGCACACTCGAAATATCTGCAATACAATTTACGCATGCTTTTAAATCAGCCGAAGTACACTATAGTGTACTTCTAGCTGATTTAAAAGCATGCATAAATTGTATTGCAGATATTTCGAGTGCAATACAATGTACGCATGCTTTTAAATCAGCTAGAAGTACACTATGTTCACGTCACGTCACGTGACTTCACGTGACCATAGTGTACTTCTAGCTGATTAAAAAGCATGAGTAAATTGTATTGCAGATATTTCGAGTGTGCCATGACATGTCATAATAGCATATGAACTCACGTGACGTGACGATAATGTGTTTCCACCTTAACTCGTCACCGTTCACGAACCTATTTTGTTACCAATGGTTCTAATTTACCACGTGTTTTTTTGCCCGATATATTTATTAATAATATACTTAATACTAAGTATATGGTATTAATCTCAAAACATAACCACGTCAAAATATAATATTTAGGTTCTTGGCTTGCAAAACCGCAAGTTATTTGTTATACAAATAATTGTGAAAAAATGGACTGTACATGTATTGAAAAACATATTCTCTAAAATTTGGCCTCTTCGGGGCATGCGACAAAGTCATTGCAATAGTCTTTTTGCTGAACAACATGATTTTTGAATTTTTTACCAAATTACCTAATAAAATGAAAGATGTATTTATCAAAGATTCGCACAAAGAAATCGTAGAGAGAAAGCTTGTTGGACTCGACATAAGGACGTGACTTCTCTATTGTATGATCTGTGGATGTGACTCATAAAAATTCGAGTACATAGTAACCCTTTTATAGAATGTATGTGTAGTGGTAACTAGGGCTCCTAGTTGTAGAATATTGAAAAAGATGGCAAAATATGAGGAACTTGTTCAGCAGTTGACAGGGTAGACTAGTGATGGTGGCGATGAACGTGAGTTATGCTAACTAATACCTGTGCAATGTTCCCTCATCCAAATTCCAAGCAATACATCCAAAAACTCGGTCGTCTTTAACTAATAAGTCTAGAACATAATAGTCGACATAAAATTCCACATGGTATTTTACTGCTTGCCCATATAATGTATGCAGCATGTAGTGTCCTGTACCATCTGCTGCCGCGCATGCTCTACAATCGAATACAGTTTAAAATGAAGATGTTTTAATAAAAACAATTTAGAATAACAATTTTTGTTTGAAAATAGTACTTTTATTACCGATGAGCTTGTCCGCCATCACCCCTTTTTAGAGTTTGACCACCAAAAGCCCTTTGATAAATTCTACCGTCTTTAAACCGTGAAAATGGCATACCAGAATTTTCCAGCTCCAAGATTGCCCTGGGGGCATCTTTTGCCATATAGTGTATTGCATTTTGGTCTCCTAACCAGTCGGAACCTTTTACTGTGTCATACATGTGCCATTGCCAGCAGTCATCTTCGTAGTGACCTGAGGAAAACCAAATTTCATAAAAGTATTCACTGTGAATCAAACGAAAACGAACACTAAACAACCTAATACTCGATCACATTTTGGTTTCGAATGATTTTCGTAAACAAGACAATGCTTACTTAATGCAGCGTTCACGCCTCCTTGTGCAGCTACAGTATGAGACCGTGTAGGAAATAATTTTGTAATACAGGCAGTTTTAAATCCTTTTTGGACAAGTCCATACGATGCTCTCAATCCAGCGCCGCCACCTCCAATAACTACGCTGTCATAATGATGGTTTATTACTGAGAACTTACCTAATTTAACTTCCTGAAAGTTCAATCAGCAAATATTTTATAATTATTCAGTCTGGCATTACTATTTTTTATTTTTATTCGTGCAACATACCCCGGGAGGTGTCCCGCATTTACTATCAGACGAGTAGTTCTTTACATTGGACCACCTTCTACAAAATCTTAATAAATTGATGTTCCTCATGTTATGTCGTTAATATGACGTAAACGTTTACAGTAGATGTCAACACATGACAATATCCAACTAGATTGAGGTACTTTCTGCTAATTATTTATTTATACAAGGTATGTAAATCTAAGTAATTGAAGTTATTCTTTATTCATTCATAAAAATCGAATTTTGGTGTTCAAATTCTCACAATTACGCTTATTAAAATACAAGAGAAGACCAAACAAAGAAATTTTAAAGAGCAAATCGTGAAAAAAAATGTGAAATTGTGTATTTGGAATCATTGACATGCTTCGTTATATGTGGAGTAAAATCTAAAATCTGTCGAGCTGCCAAAAGCTAAAGCCAAAACAAACCATTTCTGGCCACGATCTTGATTTGTACATTGAGTTTTTACACCATTCAATGGAGATTTTTAGGTGACATAAAATTCAACAGCAAACCGCATATAACCACATAAATAATAGTTTATAAGTCATAATTGACATAATTTTAACAACAAACTCGTAGAAGTAAATTATTTGAGATTTAAAAACCCCAAAAAATATGGGGTATTTTCGTTCTTTATTGCTTATAGTGTAACAAGTAATGCTCTGTTTATAATGTCGTCAACAGAAAAAATGTAGAGAATCAAAGTCCTCAAAATGAATGTTTATAAATTTTGATAGCAGCATTATTCATAAAGAAAAGTTGGAAAGACCGATATAAAATGAGTGATTTTAAAAAAATCATAACTTGGTTATAATAACAGCTAGAACCGGAGTTTCGCTCATAGTGATAGCTTACACGTTGAGATTTATAACGCTGAAGATCGATATTGCAAGTTAAGTAGATCTTGCAGAATTGAAATTTAAATAATTTGTAGAAATATTTTGCAGGACGTATCGTATTAACCTCGGTAATTCGATAGAGATATGCCAAATATATTTTGAAAGCTTATAAAATGCGCTTCACTTCGTATATGTTGGATTTTTGTCATTAGTGCTTTTGAAATTTGGCTTAAACCATAGACCCGCCGAAATTGTGTCAATGGTGGATCCTGTTAATGGAAAAAAGTCATTTAATTAATATCAGTAAACTGTATACAGGAAACCCTTAACTTAATAAACCATTGAAAAAATACACCAATATGAGCAAGCAATAGTTATATAAATAAAAACGTTATATATTGCCTCCACTGTCTATACATTTTAACTAAAGTTTGTGTAGATATATTGCATGCACTGCCGTAGCTTTTTTTGTACCTATTTTGGCTCTGATCTTTTCAAACAATTTAGACATTGATGATTCGAGACATATTCATCGGTATATAGACCTTGATTTGTGAATGTTTGAGCATTTACAAAGGAAAGTATCCGATTTGATAAGTATGCTGTAAATGTGGGTACGCGAATCGCATAGACCAGCTGTTGGACTTCGCTCATTAGAAAACTTTTGTAGAATAGAAAAGGGACGTCACTTTAACGTGGTAAGGTAACGATGATACGAATTAGGAGTACGAATATTTATAAAGTGACGTCACTTTTCGATTCTACAAAAGTTTTCTATTGATCAGAGTCCAACTGCTGTAGCACAATTTTAGAAGAGTTTGTTGAATATCATGAATATTTAAAAAGAGATATTTTATATAGAATTCAATTTTTTATATTGACCCGAATATTGAAATCGATAATCCCACCTGCAAATGAGAGGATTATCATCAGTTTTATATATAGGATTGTTGCATTCATACATATAGTCAAAAATTCTAGAGTTGGGATCACTTAGGCTTAATACAATAAAAGTGGCTGTTTCTTGATGATAAGAGTTTTATTCTAGCCAATTTGTGATACATTTTCATGCTGAATAATTAAAGCACAATTCAAAGTAAATTTTCATTATTCGCACTCTTGCACTTTAGAATATTTAATGCTGAATACCCAATCTGTTGAAGAAAATAATGACAAAAAGAGGGAACCAGAGAAAGATGAGACAAGAGACATGCGTATCATTTACAGAACCATTGTATGCGAATTTAAAGAAAACAACAAAATATTAGATTGAAAACGTCATGATGAACACAAAGTATTTAAAGTTGATTCATAAAAGTTAATTCAACGACAGAAATTTTGCAAATAATGTAACATCTTGCAAATAACGTAAAATGCTAATGAAATAGTTCACAATAAATTAAATCAAAATCAATTATAATAAATTGGTACAGCCTAATGTTGAAACCAACATCAAGCGTGAGACAGACAAGTAAATAGTAATTATATATATCAAAGATAAGTGAGATTTTAAGAAGAAATTTTAAATTTTACATTTTCATATCATTGCGATTTTTTTGCATTTGCCTTCAACGCTACTCAGGAAGGGGGCTATTTATGCTCTGATCGTTTGGGAATTTTGAAATATACAAACTTTTGCTTAAGTCTATATAAGCTTATCGTATATAAGTCTTCCTAAACAAAGGCATACCTAAAATACAAACGACTAATTTACGGACAAGTGTATTACTCAAATCAACTAGTATGTGAAGCTGCCGATTGCTTAACTCTATACTTCGTGGCTTAACTAGTCGAAGATGCTTAGAGCATCTACTTCCTAGAGATAGCCTGCAGTGCATAAATATCCTGCCAAGACTAGAAAGAGAGGGCAATAAAGAGGGCAAGAGGCTATTTCACTCAATTGGGAACTGCATTTAATGAGATCATTATCAATCGAGTGAAATAACTTCTTGCTCTCTAATATTACTCTCTCTTTCTATCCTAGGCAGGATATTTGTGCAATGCAGGCTACCTCCAGAAGGTGTATGCTCTATGTGAATGTGAAATATTTGCTAATGATTTAAACAGTCTATGTCTCTTAGTTCAGGGCAAAAGTAAAATCTAAATATATGATGTTCTATGGATTATAGAAACGATTTGTTCCGTGGTGCAGGATTAGTTCATGAAATTTGGTTAAGTGACAAAAAAAAAATGAATATTTTTACATAATGTTTATTTTAATTACAATTAATTCACCTGAGTTTTACATTTTACCGGTCTTGAAAACATCTTTTAGGAGCTAGAAGTACTAACCGCGACGATAATAATTTTGTAAGTATTTTTGATTTGTAGGTTATATTTTAAGGAACATGCTACTTAGTTTTTAGGAAATTTAATGATAAAATCATGTATCCAATACAATATTCGATTACACGATTGGCTGTTCGAAATGTGGTAAGTAAAATTATTTATCAACCGTTTGTTCTAAATATAAAATTCGTAGGTTCGACATTACTCTAGAGAACCGCAAAAACGGTCGTCATTTCTATCTCGCTTGTTTGACAATTTTCGAGAAGAAATGGCGAAAAATAAAGAAATGAAGGAGTCCTTAAAAAAGTTTAGAGAAGAAGCTGAAAAATTGGAGAAAAGTGATGCACTTAAGGCTGCCAGACAAAAATTTGAAGCAGTGGAAAAAGAAGCCGGTAAAAGTGGAGAAGTTCTAAAAGAAAGTATTAGTTCCATAAAAGAGAAAGTGCAAGGTGTCCTTGATGAAGCTAGTAAATCAGAATTAGCTAAGAAAGCTGGGAAAATAACTGAGGAAGTTGGTAAAACAACACAAAAAATTTCAGAAAAAGCTCAAGAAATTGGAAAAACTGGAGCATTCCAAAGTATTTCAGAAGCAACAAAAGCTGTAAAGCAGGAAATTGATACCTCTAGTATTGAAGGTAGATTTATTTTAAATAATATCTTATTCAATATTGGTTTAGTATAGTAACATACAAATATGTAATTCTTGACTATAGAACTTTCTAATTGCTGCTAATTTAGTGTGGTTATTTGGCAACTATACTACAACTAATGTGTTCAAACTAGTCTATCCTAGATTTGATGTCTAAAGTAGATAAAAAATATGAACATGTGTTAATAGTAGTATGTTCAATATAGTTTTGGGATTGTACTACACCCCTGTAATTGAAGAAATTTAAATGTGTAAAAAGCAATTATTACTATGTTATTGCTTTGTATCAAATATTTTTATAGTGGTCCAGTCAAAGATAATTTTTGTTGGATCTCTTGAAGCCATCAACAATTTAAATTGCGGTTTGAAAGAGCTTTAAGGTGTAGATAATATTGTGTTATTGGCTATATTTTGGGAGAATTAATATATTGTGTGTCTGTGCATGCTTATTCCATCACAAAAGCCCAGCTGTGCATGTTTCAGTGTTGAAGTCCTAATTATCATTCTTATATTACTTTTGATAACATCTTAATAATGGTTTATTAAATATGTCTGTGAAAAAGCTTATGCTTATTCACATAGTTTTAGAATAATTCTATCATTTCCATTTTAACTCACTAAATTTGATAGCTCTTATTGGAATCTGATGAAATCCTAGTTAAATATTACTTAATGTCTTGCAAGTATCTACATAATTTGATTTTATTTATTTTCCATTTGTTTCCTATTAACAGTTATTCCTGTCAAACTAAAGTTTTATCCAATTGAGTATTTTTTGCTTTACTCAGTCTTCCACTGATATGTATGTCACTTCATTTACTAACATGTGTTCAACATTTACTCAGATTTCATTCATTACCGTACTACTGCCAAGACTTAACTTGTGTGTGACAAATGTATTAATTCTTCATATATTTCAGTAAGTTGGTTACTGTGTAGAAATAATGATTTTTAATTTGTTTCATAGTAAATCAATTCAAATTAATATTACTTGTAAAGTTGTTATTAGTGTTCTAAACAATTGCAGTTATTGTTGATATTTTAATTATACCTGTTCCTTAAAAAATCAAGAAAGAATTATTTCAATTTACTTACTGTATAAATCATGATTGTGTGTACTTCACTTTTTTTACTAATACAAATAAAAAAAAAAAATTACTCCAGAAAATAAATCTTTTCTATTTCCTCACATATTCACAATGGAATAATTTCACAACTAGTTTTTATAGGCTATTTTCACTTCACTTTACTGAGTCATATACATATTAGCTTATCCACTACTGAACTGCTTATGTTTATATATAACTATTGCATTTCTCAAATGTTCCCATAGTATTCCTGTCTTTTTAGTACTATTACCTTCACAAAATGGACTGGAACTATTCAGTACATTTTTCACCATCAAGCGTGCCTTCAGAGAATAGTTTTTATCAGCAGTTGCTTATTGTCAGAGAGATGGTTGTTATAGATGATTAATTTCAAGAATTATCCTTGTTCCCACATATATATATAAAAAATTTGTCTTTACTGCACAAATTTGAAACTTTTCAGAATAAGTTCTGCTGTTGCCTCTGCATTGTTTTCATCAAACTTCCTTTAAGATTTAATTTTATTGCCAATTCTATAGTTATTTTCCTAGTTCTTTTACTTTTGTTGCAATCTTTGTTCCCGATACTATTCAACATTTCAGTTTCAACAGATGTTTTTGGAGCAGTGATCAGACCGTCCTTTCCTAAAGATTCAATGACTTTATCCTTGTTAATTCTCTTTATATTAGAGAATTTTATCGCAGAGACTACATATATTACACTTGTTCAGTTTTTTAATTATTTTAATGTTAAAATTGTTATGAATTTTTTTTCATAACACATTCATAGATTCTTTGTTGAATTTAGGTTTGCAAACATTTATTTTAATTAAAGCAAAGTGAAATTATATTTACATTAATGTTTGCCATCATTTTAATGTTTAGTTAAATTTACAATGAATACACCTGAAGAGTATAGATTTTTTTCTATATTTTCTGTTGGGCTGTTTACTGAGGTCTAATATTTGTGCTTTGTATTAATTATTGATGACTGTCATTTTATTGTTGGAGCTTGCATGTTGTTTTTACTGTTGCAATGTGTAGTGAATTTACTATACATTTTCTGTTTTACTTGTAGGTAGGGTATACGTTAGTCCGCCGAAGTTAAGAAAAAGGACAGAAATCAATTCAGTTGTTCATAAAAAATATTATGAACCAAACACAGATGCAACTGGTGTGGAGCTCCACAAAGATTCCAAATTCTATGAGTCTTGGCAGAACTTCAAAAACAACAATCCTTATGTTCACAAAGTAATGGATTGGAAATTAAAGTTCGATGAAAGTGAAAATCCAGTGATTCGGGCGTCTCGAGCGTTGACAGAGAAAGTAGGAGAAATTATGGGTGGACTGTTTCAAAAAACCGAACTTTCGGAAACTCTAACGGAAATTTGCAAAATAGACAATTCATTTGATACGAAACGTTTTTTAAAACAATGCGAAACCGACATTATCCCAAACGTACTCGAAGCTATGACGAGAGGTGATTTAGAAATTTTGAAAGACTGGTGCCATGAAGGACCTTACAATTTATTTGCCATTCCTATACAGGAAGCTTTTAAAAAAGGTTATAAAATTGAGTCAAAGATTTTAGATATAGATCATGTAGACTTAGTTATGGGTAAGGTTATGGATCAAGGGCCGGTTCTAATTATTTCCTTTACGTCTCAGCAAGTAATGGCCGTCAAAGATGCTAGTGGAAACGTTGTTGAGGGTGATCCTGACAAAATAATGAGGGTAAACTATGTTTGGGTATTGTGTAGGGACACCACAGAACCTGATCCTAGGGCAGCATGGAGATTACTTGATATATCTGCCAGTAGTAATGAACAGTTTGTTTGATTTGTACAATAAATAAATTGATTTACATATTAGGTTGGTCTGTCTTGTTGTTATTAGTTTAAAAGATGGGTCAACTAAAATTTTCATTATGAATCTAGTTTAATCGAAGGCTGACAAGTTCAAATACATTAAAATCACTAAATTATCATTTCAGTAACATGAATGTAAATATTTAATACATTTTTCACAGGAGTTACAAATAGTCAAACTTTTGGTTTGTCACAATTTTTTTATTTATATTCAAGAGTATAAAATTTGTGAAAACAGAATTTTTGTTATATATCTGTTTACCTTATTTGTACAGTTTTTAATAAATTGTTAATTTTTTACCAGTTGTTTTGCTTATACAATATTTTATCACTATTGTTCATGCAATATTTTTGTATTCATCTGGTGTCCTTGTCTTGAGGTTTGCACACTATTATTCAAAAAATTTGAATGTTATATTCAACTGGGCTTTGTTGCACATACTAGGTCTGTATCACTATTACCAATAGCCCTATAGCAAGTTTTCTTCCCTTAAAAATGAATTTTGTGTTCTTTCAAACTCATTAAGAAATCCTTTCTGATTTTCAAGTTCTTTACCTTATTACTAGTGTCAAGTGTCCATTCTTGGGTCCCCAAAACTGATTTTGAACTTCATTACAAATTTTGTTTGGTATGTTTTATATCAAACTATTTGCGAAAAATCTTATTCATATTTGAATCTTCAGGTAGGTAAGTATGTTCTTTGGGAATCATGAATACAGTGTTTTCAACATTCCAGAGGATTAAAAATAGATTAGCATCTTTATCTTTCACAAAAATAGTGACATTTTCCCAACCAACTTTGGTGAAAGTTACCTATTCCTATATTTTCACCATTTTAGAGCTCATTTGCAGTGTTTCCAAGGGAAATTTGGAATATATAGAAAGAAATAAACGACTAATATGAAATATGACACCTCTAGTGTCGCCACATGTCTTTCAGAATATATTTGTCGACATTCAAGTGTAGACGCAGCATCTTGTAAACAAGGGTAATGCTGCATTTTGCTTCCGGGATCTTTGATGAGATCAAGCTCTATTGTATCATTTGTGTGATCAGGCTGAAGGCATCTTACGTGTTTTCTATTAGATGTAGTTAGGGGAAGGGCAAAGGCGGGCACAGCTCGCCTCAGAAAACTCCCCCTCCCTAAAAATCTGGTGAACGTCACATGGTTAATACAACCGACATGTATTACGTCTTTCAATACTTTACAGCCTCTGGAGTGCAAGATAATATAGCGCTTTATGGTCGGAACCTTCACCAGTAATACTACCTTTTTTTCTAAAAAATTTTCGCTTTGATTTTGAAAATTTTTTAGAAAAAAACCTGGAAAACAACACTAAACGATTGACAACGACTCCAGACTCGGAGTTGAAACGTCTGCATACACAGATAAGTATTACACAATATACAATACATTACTTATATACAGGAATACTGGTTGATCATTTTATAGACATCTCTTTCTCTCAGAAAAACTGTGAGGAATAATCTCTGTACAGACAGCCAGTAATCCGGGCAATTTTACGAAATTGCCTTACTACACTTTGTTCTACATATACAATTTTTAAATACTTATCTGTTACAGGAAAAAATTTGGAGGAGAGAAAACCCAATGAATAGACAAAATAAGTCATTTAAGTAATATAACAATCATTTAAAATTTTTAAACAAATAAAAAATATATTATTAAGATAACACTTTACCAACAAAACATTGTAGCTTGGTGAACTGTACTTTATTTTTTAAACCAAATGTAAGACACATTTTAGGTAGTAGAGGAATTGTAAATAGACATATATATCAACGAGAGTATATATTAAAAGATTTAAGAAAAGTATACATTTATTGTTTTTATACATTTTTCCTTGGGTTTAGTTACAAATGTTTACACTCAATACGTGCGACTTGTTTACATCAACAACGATGAATAATAACAAACATATAATCAGATCGATGCCATCCACTCAACTTCATTTTCCCATCAGGCAATTGCATTTATATATCCTCACAGTGGATCAAGATATTTCGCTGTTTTTGGGAAATAATACCACAAGTCACGAAATTACTGTATATTTCCAAACGTTTCGGGATCTAGGTCAGACCCCGTTGTAAATGGCAAGGAAACTATGAAAAAAGGCACAATTCTAGAATGTAAAATTAAAAATTTTAGAATGGTGGCACCAAGTGGACCACAGCTACTTTTGCAGGTAATCGGCGCATGGTGGGAAGAGGAACTTGTCTGGAATACTAGTTCGCGCCCCATACAAGGCGATGACCCGATAAACGATGGGCCTCGCTGTTCCCCGGACATCGTTGAGGCCTTTTTCTCGAAAGAAATCGAACCTCGACAACTACTTGACTTACAAGCCGGCCTCGTTCCCATTCGCTCAATCCCGAAGGAAAGTGTGTCTGGCGAACTACTTGTGTAAAGTTTTGACAAGTCACACTCGAGGGCCGAGACCATTTCCTTCCCTAATTACTAACGGGCACCGCCTTATCGCCAGAAACGAGGCCGTGACACCGAAAGTTTCATTGGTAGCCACTGGGAAGTGGATTTAACTACCCGCATCTCGGTCTCTAAAGGTCATATAGACGTCTATCTAGAACTTCATTTGTGCCCTTCGACGTTAGATGCCTACTCTTCTCTGATTTTTGGTGTCATCAAACCACGCTTGACATCTCATAACAGTAGTTGAATTTCTGTTAGGGTGGTTAGCAATTTGCGAAATGAAAAAACGCCTCCCGTAATCCAATGTTTCGACCTCTTTCAAATTCACTTAGCTGCGGCGATACATTCGGCGTACTCTAGACATTTTAACATTAATAACATTAATAAACATCGATTTTGGCTCCCATTAACAGTTTCTTTTTTGGTAAATAAAAAAGCCAACAAGGACTTCAATATTAATTGATAAAAAAAGTGAACATGAAAAAGCATTCACCAAACTTTTCCAAGTTTTAATCATATCTCCTGAGTGTTGCGATTTCTTTGTTAGTAAGTACTTATCGTGATTAATTGTATCTGAATTTCCGAGCAAATTTAAGTTCAAAAATACTAGTATATAGTGTTTTCTTGAATTTTTTTAATTAAAAGCCAACGTTTTAATGTTAATGTTATTATCATAGAGATTCGTGCATTTTGACTTTGCTAATGGAACCTTGTTTTCTCCCAAAAACATTTTTGGATTTCTAATTGTACATGTATTTGAATGGGAATTATGTTTTTGTTGTAAGAACCGGACTACTAGCGCTGCTGGTGAGACAGAAACGTCATTATTTGGAGTCTAATTTGATTCACACTAAAGTCTCTACATTTTGCCAACATTTTATTAACCAAGTATAAATCATTAAAATTATAAAATAAATTCCCGACTTAATAATAAATACGCTTTGTATAACATGTACAGTACTTTAATTCTAACGCATACTGCAGTACAAATAGTGAGCTAAGTTAATTAACAACATAATGCATGACACTTTTTTATTAAAAATAAAGAATCACAATAATTGTTTACTATGTGTTCCAATTTACAGGTAATCGGTCTAATATTACTCTTAATTCCTTTACTATTGGAATTATAGATGTTGGGGATTCAGCAACAGAGTCCTCTGAAAAAGAGAAAGTAATCAAGAGTTAGTAAAAAGTGAGCATGACCAGCGACGCATGACCGGTTAAGTGTATAAATACGACGGATAATCTGACTTTCCCATGATTCACCTAATGACGATAGCAGATTCAAAGCTATTGAAACGTTGTGAGATCAACCATTTCAAGACAATGTAAGTCCCAAGGAAACTTCGAGGAACAAGTTACATTGTCTACCAGCTTTAGACTATACTGAAGAATGGTAAAAATACATTGAGCAGTACAAACCATCAACGAAAATGTTTCACAAAAATAGAACAGTTTACTATCTATGACATAAAATGTAAAATGAAAATTATGTAAGTAGTTAGAATATTAGGTAACGGCCCGGCCTTGAAACAACATACACAGTTGCAATGGCCAAAGGCATTGGTGAAGGAAACATCAAAAGAAGAAGACCGTTAAAATGTCATTATATATGTAAAAACTCATTATTATTTTAAATGTGCTAAACGTTCTAATCTAGGTTTATATAATGCATTAATTTCACTTACCAGTAGCGTATTTTTCTTTGGAATTGTCAGCCTTTGAAGTTTCATCTATATGTTGATACCTTTCTACTGTTTTCTTGTCAGAACTAGCAAATTCCTCATTAAAACTATCTGATTCTTTATCCTTTAGTTCTTTATTTATAGATTCTTGGGCACATGAAGATGATTTCTTAAGTTCACTATCAAGTTCTGGCATAGATTCTTGGGGAGATGAAGATAAATTCTCAAGTTCACTTCTATGTTCAGGCATAGATTTTTCAGCAGTTGAGGATGAAATATCAAGTTCACTATTATGTTCTGTAGCTGTTGATAAATCGTGAATAACTTCGGAATCCAGATAGCTTGTATCATTTAGTACGGTAGAAGTATCGGATAATCGATTCGGACTTTTCTTAATTAATGTTTCTCCGTAACTCACGTTTTCTTCAATACATGTTATAGAGTCATCTATTTTCATTAAGATATTGGTTTGCTGAAGATTTCTGTCAGGTGAATATTCCTCCTTCTGTGTCAATGAGAGAGATTTATCTGATACTCTCACAAGTTGCACAATTAGTTTACGTGTTTGTAATATATCTGTAACGGATTTAGGATCTCTAACCTTTAACTTTTGGTTAACTATAGAATTATTTGTTTGATCGTCGTCCTTTTGATCATTGCTTTCAGATGAATTACACCTTTCATAGTCACAAGATTTATCAAGCGTCTGTTCCTCGGATTCCGTTAGTTTCTTCAAACCTAAGAGCTCGTTTGATGTTGAAATCGATTCTTGTGATATTTCCAAGTCGTCTCCGATCAGTACAGTTTCCTCCAAACTCCAGTTTTTAGTTGGTGAAATAGATTCTTCTGCTGTCAAATGTTCAGGTTTACTCAGTATCAATTCATCATCTTTGGTATCCTCTATAGGTGTTTCTTCATTTTTTTTCATATCTGGTGGGAACATTTTTTCATTATTAACATTTAGCAGTTCTTCTTTAATTTCATTTTTAGTGATAACTTCCGCATGTTTTTGAGATTCACTTTTGCTAGGGCGTTGCTTGAAAGTATTTACGAATTTTGTCCTGATAATATGTAGTAAGATCTTATCCTGAAACCAAGTTAGAGTTGAATCAGAAATCGAGTTAACAGCAACATTTAGTATGTAGTTATTGTAAAATAATAATATTGTAATATATTGCACATATAAAATAGATGCAAAAGATAACAAATATGAAAATGTGAAGACATAAACAAAAAGCAAATAGTCACACCAACCATCTTTAATACAACCTCAACAACGGACTATTAAAATAATCAATAATCAATGATTATGGCAAGGAAAGAAAGAGAATTTGTCTCTAAGACTAAGAATGTAAGAAAATATTTTAATCCGGGAAAAAGAAAAGAAAAAAATGACTCAATAAGCAGTCATAAAATTGTACAAGAACACACAATAAAAATGTAAATATGACAAAACAATCTTTTTTGGTTGCGGTAAACATGTTTTCCTCGGCGGACTACTGCTTCCCCTTCCTTTACATTTATAAGTATATATTGTGTGCGAATTCATCTCCCCTGTCTACAAATTCTATTAATTAATTTATTTTTTAATTCGAATATTTCGAGTCTCTTTCTAATATCTATTAGCTCTGGAACAACCATTTATGCTTAAAACCGTTACCACTTCAGTTTGCGTATTTAGTTGCTATTCATGTTTTGCTTCCATATCTGATTGTTGGTACAACAAATGACTACCTAGTTTGCCTAGAATGCCATATCTTTAGTCTTCTTCAAGGATATTGTTTTAGCCCAGGTCATTTACGAAAATTCGTGACAAAATTAATACTAAAACAAAACTAACATCAACGTAGTCTACGTTTTTTTTATTGTTTATAAATATTTTTTGTTTACACTTAGTTAAAACATTTTTATTAATTGAAAGTGTTAGATGTTCTGATATCCAATCCATGCTCTATAAATAAGAATTGTAGCCCCAGTAGTTTCTGGAAAATTTCAGTTAGGCCTATAGAAGAACTTTTTGTATAAGGGCCTTTTTACCTCAGCGAATGACCCTTTCATTATGAATAAACCAGAATTAGAAAGTAGAAGAATTGATCTAAACAACCCTTATTTGAGTTTTCAAAAAGTTTTTTGAGTATAAATGCATATAGATACTGATATTTGGTCATTCTGGAGTCGTCCAAGTGAATGAGTATATTCGAAAAATTGCTAACGGGTGGTACCTTTGAAACATTATTAGTGTATTGAGAATTTCAATTTTATCTTAATATACATGTTTTCAATATTTTATTGAATAATTTACAACGGCAAAAATCTTTACAACAGCCTAGGCATCTTGAAATTTAAAATCATTGAATATTATTGCCTATATGGAGTTTTTGTAATTCATTTTCTTAAATTTATTACATAAATCCATTCTGTTGCTACAAATATAAACATGTTTCAGGATAAAATTGAAGTTGGCAATATTACAATAAAGTTTCAATAATAAACGATTGGGATTTTTAAATATACAATTCTTGAGGTCAAGTGTAGTGTTATTTCCAAAAAAATCCTTAAGAATAAAATAGAAGATGTCACAATATGTTTCAGAAATCAGAAACATTTAACCCAATTAAAGGGACCACTGTAACTTCGTCCTAGAAAGTATATAACTACTAAAAGTACACCGTTGTTGAGGGGACCAACAAATTAAACAACTAGTAAAAGAAACTTGCTAAGAATTTATTTTAGTGGTAAAATACTGTAAGATATAAATAAAACAAGAATACTTTATAATGTAGATTAACTAACTATGTGTATCGCGTGAATTTAGTAGATATGGGATATGTTAGAAGCCTGAAATATAAAAATACTTAAATATGTATATATTAATACCATCTTGGTGTAAAATAGAGGTAGTTCTATTAAGATTCTTACCATACAGTGATAAACTGAATTGCGACAAATTGAAGATCTGTCCATGTTTTCGAGAGGCACAACATCGTACGTTAAATCGGCTACATTCTCGCATTGTGTGTTTTCGAATATCTCGTGGGTAATGACGTGCATAATCCCTTTAACAACTATTTTTATTTGCTTGTGTTGGAACTAAAAAAATATAAAGCTTTCATTTAAAGATCATTTAAGTCTGGATAATACATACGTTCTTCTCCTCGAAATTTATTTTTTCAGTCTCAATCAAGTTTTGGTCCTTCGCACCTAAAATTAAAAACGATTGTTTTAATTATAGCGCTAAGTACATTTTAGTTTAATTTTAGTAACTTTTAGTTAGCTTGAAATTATTTTTTGAAGTATTCAGTGTTTGCAAAATCCGAGAAACAACTGCTTTGGGGATGGTTCTTAAACCTCACTAATGTGGTATAAATTTTAAATATAAATTTATTTACTATTAGTAATTTTGGCTGTGTCAAAAACCATATAAAAAACTACTCTATTTTGTGAAACTTGATAAAGGCATTGTATGCCGAAACACGTGTCGTTCTATCAAAATAAAGTGTAAATATCGAAGTGTTTTTCGCTTTTGTGTTTTCTCTACTTTGGTTTTTTTTCTTTCGATTGAGTGAAATATTTGATTTATTGATTTTATTTACAGTTTATTTAATTATTACCATTTTATCACCCAAATAACTGGTATTTCCCTATTTACAAATCTATTGGTTTATCGATTTTTATACCATTTTTATTACATCGATACCAATTTTTTTCCTATTTTATTATTTTTGGTTTGATATATTTGTGTCTTAAATTCTATTGAATCGTAATGGCACAAGCACAGAACAACATGGTTGTCGAGGAAACGAAAAATATAGGTTGTCGGAAATATTTTCAGTAATTCCAGAGTTTGAAGGCGACCAAGTTTCCTTGGCCACATTTATATGAGGGCTGCCTTTTATATTTCGGGATTAGAGAACAAAAACAAATATTAATCATCGAAAATCGCTTTATTGTTTTTCAAAATATTCCCCATGAAGATCTATACACTTTTGCATGCGTTTGAACCAATTGTCGAAGCACTTTTTCCACTCTAATTGAGGTATCTCCAAAACATGCATTCTGAACGCAGCAACCGCTTCTTCAGGTGTCGAAAAACGTTGACCTCTCAGTTTGTTTTTTACGTACGGGCATAAAAAGAAGTCATTTGGTGACAAGTCCGGACTATACGGCGGATGACTCATCAAATCGACTGTTCTAGTGGTACGGTTGCGACATGTCCAGTTTTTCCGAAAAAACAGGCGATCATTTGCTTGGAAGTGCTTCGTGCGCGAACAACTTTTGTTGGATTCGGCTCATCTTGAAACACCCATACAGTCGACTGCTGTTTACTTTCGGGCTCATACGCGTAAATCCACGATTCATCACCTGTCACTATTTTTTTGAGCTTTTCTTTCGGCCAATCGACACGAGCCTTTTTTTGAACGAATTGTGAGGGATCCAAAGCGAACAAATTTTTTTGACATTCAAATGTTTATGCAATATTGAATGTATGCTGGTCCCACTAATGTGTAAGGTTGACTCAATCTCACGATAGGTCACATGACGATCTTGCAATATCAGTTCGCGCACAGCATCAATGGTTTCCGGAACAACAACCATTTTTGGACGACCTTCACGAAATTCGTCTTGGAGTGAACTACGACCTCGATTGAATTCACCATACCATCGACAAACAGTGGTTAAATTAAGTTCACCCATGCACTCTTGCCGACTTAATCCACGTCGAAGAAAGTTGTAAAAAATAATCGCACGAAAATGTTCACGATTTAATTCCATTTCTTGGCCGAGATGAATCCTTTAAGTTACTGTAAACAACACATAGCGCTCGTATGTCAAAACGGTCTGAGTACGTATAACCTCAAAAATGTCAAACTTTACGATAGAGCTGTCAGTTGTCAGATTGCAACACTAGGGTTGTCCAATCCTGAAATATAAAAGGCAGTCCTCGTACATGCATGCAATTGTGCGTATAACATGTCTACTGCCGAACAAAAATACTTGTCGGTAATTCACCTTAATAATAAATTTAATTAACTCTAGAAACCCAGCGTCGAACCTCGAAATAAAACGGCTTCTAACGCTTCACTTTGGGGATTCTCGTGATCTTCGTTAATACACGATCTCCAACGGTTAAAACAACTATCAAACCTGCCCTAACATTCTATAATAGGCTTCAAGTGTTGAGTGCGAAGAAGCTCAAACCACTCTCGTCGATACTATGGTCCAAAAACACCCTACTTACCGGTTTGGAACCACGATTAGGCCAAATTATCCGTGCCAGTAATCCGAAAAATCTTCTTGAGGCACATTCTCGTATAAGAAGAGAACTTCAACTATCCTATTTTGAGGAACAAAAAGTTCCACTTAAGCCATCGTTTCAGGCTAAGAAAGCAACTCCACCACGAAAGTGTTTAATTTGTGGGCGATTAGGCCACATTTCAGCAGACTGTCGGTTGTGATATCAAAATAACCTTCAGACGTTCAACAAAAATAACAGACCAAATTTCGTTGGGCCGGATCAATCGTCGAGGCCAAATCCAATCAATTATAATTCCAATCATGTTTGCAGCGAGCCAGCACCATTTCCATGCCCAGCAAACAGCAATTCCAGAGGAAAGCTTCACAGTCTACTAAGCCCCACCGAAGACATAGAACTTCAGAACTAAAAAGTTGATGAGATAGCATCAACTTTTTCAAATGGATGGGAGTTGTTATATAAGTTTATAACATGAACTTTGTGTGAACTTATGTATCAACTATATTTCGTCGTTTCTAGCTGAGTCAGCAACACGTGCAGTATCGTATTACGATCCCAAGAATAGCTGTGAGAATTGTCGTGTGTGCAATGCTGAATCATCATTGTAAATGTTCTATATTGTAAGATTGTATTGTTTATGTGATTAAAAAATCTCTTTTAAAAAGTTAATTAATCGAAGTGTGATATAACATATATACATATATTTATTTATTTATTTTCATGACTACTGCTTTTTCAATTTTGCCTTTCAACTAGAAACATACTTTTGACAAAAGTACCTCAATTATGAGAACGGAGGTTTTACCGGCCAGAGTCATAGCTGATTCTGCCTTTTCCGGATTTGGACCGCGTCATTTTTCGAATTAGTTTATTTATATACCTAAACCGGTATATAAACATAGTTTTCCGACGTTTCGCCCACACTTATAGGGGGCTTTTTCAAGGTTGAGACAAAAACAAAACAAATGTTACTTACCTTGCGGCTACTCCATTCCTTTCATCTTTTTCTCAGGAACACTTCAAAACTTCACTTTTTATTCAACTATATATAACTGTATATAGAATTTATACATCATTGTGACAAGTTGAATAAAAAGTGAAGTTTTGAAGTGTTCGTGAGAAAAAGATAAAATGAATGGAGTAGCCGCAAGGTAAGTAACATTTGTTTTGTTTTTTGTCCCAACCTTGAAAAAGCCCCTTATAAGTGTGGGCGAAACGTCGGAAAACTTTGTTTATATCCCGGTTTAGGTATATAAATAAACTAATTCGAAAAATGACGCGGTCCAAATCCGGAAAAAGCAGAATCTACCTCAATTATGTTCACAATTTGATGAAATCGGGTGGCATGTAGACCACTGGGCGACCACTAAATTAGAAGAAACAAAATTAGTCGCTATTGGGTTGATCTGTTTGGTGCTTAATCAACAGTTCAGCCGGCAAATATCGTGAGAGGAGAAGAGAGAGAGAGAGAGAGAGAGAGAGGGATAAAAAATATAAAGAGATAATTACCTGGTAGGTTTCCTAATATGTGTACATATCTTTCGATGGATTTCACACAATATGTTAAAATATCACTTTGAGATAAATACTGAAATTAAATATAATTTATTTTTACAACTGTGAACAAATCGAATACGTTACCATATATTTTTCGTTGCTGAAAATACTCTTTGTAACATCGAGTATTAACAAATGATAGAACTCTTTGGCATTTTCGCTTAACAGAAATTCATTGACATCTTCATCAAACATGTCTCTACGTAACTGGTCACGAGATGCGTCTTCCAAAATAAACACATTTTGAAAATGGCTGTCGTTGAGTTCAGTTATCAAGGATAAGTGCCTTGGAATATTTCTTGCTTTCCTCATATCTTGGAACAATTTCCGTTCGATACTAGCTATTGCGAATCTGGCTTCTCTTAAAGTCTAAAAGCAATAATGGTGACAATATATAATATTTTTTTCCGTTTTATAAAACATAGCTCTATAATTTGACAATCAAACCACAGATAAGCTTGGTGGAGGCATTAACAAAAATCCACTTCCTAAATTACAATTTACTATTATAGACTTCTAAAAGCATGCCTCAAAATTATGCGTCCACCTATAGTGCATCTAAAATGTTCGTTTCTTCAAATTTTAAAGTAAATTTAAAATATTTGGTAATTACCAGCCTAGGAGTTTTTACTTATAATTTGCATGGATTTTTGGGCTGATTTTTAAGTATGAAAAAAGAAAGAAAAAAGACTGTGCTAAATGTACTTAAACTTAGCAACCAAATAAAAAAATAACAGCAAACAGGTACTGGAATTAGGAGCAGTTTACACGTTTTATTACACGCCAACTCCTAAAAATTGTCTAAGCAGCTGTGAAAAAACCCAAGAAAATAATTGCAATTTTTGTATGAAACCTTTGAGTGGCCCAATTTGCTTCAAACGTTGCAGAGTTACTGTTTATAATTAATAATTAAAGTATGCATATGCAGATATTTTATTAAACTACTCTTAACAGGGAGTGTTTTATCAACTTCAATTTTACATTTTTTTTTTCGACAAAACCAAAGATTTTTAACGAATTTGCCAAGAATTTGCCAAAAATCATTCGTAGACCTGGTATTTTAGGGAAAATCATTATTTTCAAGTGCAAATGTTTTAAAAAGCATTGGTTTATCAAACAAACTTCATACTGCAATTTCTGTCTATTGCCTTCCGGGATTATTTGGACTGAACCCCGCTCTGGAAGTTTTTGATTTTAACAATAAAAAAGAAAATTGAAAAATCATGACAATCGGCTTCATACAAAAAAGCATAATTTCCAGTTGTAAAATGCAGGAAATTAAAAACAGGTTGCTATAATTAAGTGTAACAGTACATACGGGGACACTAGTGCCCGTGATCAAACTAATTAAAGAACAATTAGAGAACAGACATATTTTTTAATACATAAAAATGTAAGATTAAAGCACTAAATGAAATAGGTGACTTACCGTATAACTGCTGGAACATTTATTAGCCATATTTCTTGGTAAACACAAATTGCTCGAACATTCATGTTCTTTGTAAATATCATGCGATAAAACATAGATCATGGATTTACAAATAATTGTACCACCTCCAAAATTTCTCTGAAAAAGTTTAAAAAAATGGCAGCACCCAGGAGATGTTTAGTATTAATATTATTTTGGTAAAATATACATGCTATAGTAAGGAGTAAATGATTGAAATTTGAATAAAAAATACCAAGGAGTTCAAAAGTTTGTTAATAATGTGTTTGTCCAGAGAGGTTATCTATAGATTCCCCAACATGTCTTGATATTGATTCAATAGGTCTATTTCCTTAGAGCCTTGTCATATCCCAAACATGTTCTAGGCGCGAAAGATCGGCGGATCTGGGCGACCATGGCAATAAATTCACATGGGTCTCTTAAAAAAAAATTAGCTCGACCAACATGAGGCCGAGCATCTTGGTGAAATATGAGAACCATGAGCTGATAAATAGCTATGTTAAGACTATTCACCTCCGCGGTAACCTATTACCGTCAATGGACCTGCCTTATAAACCTAAAGAACAACGAAACTGCCGCGAGGGATGTAAAAAACGCGGGTCCAATTGCCATATTTTACAGGGATGTTACATTACCCACGGCACTCGAATAAAACAACATCGTTAATATCATCGAGGATGTCGCCAAAAAGAGTGGGTGGGAAACTCAAGTCGAGCCGAGGATTAGAGCAGACTCTGGGACCCTAAGAATTCCTGACCTTATTAACAACAAAAGCCTACAAACTATCATTATTGAAGTAGGTGTTTTCTGGGAAGGTACTCGTTCGCTCGCCGAAAGTTATAAATTGAAAAAGGAGTATTATGAAGAACCTGACTTCACGAACAAAGTTATGGCAATCAAGAATTCCACTGACGTGGTCTACCCTATTATTATTGGAGCTAGGGGTATTTGGTGTGGCAATAACGACGCTCTTCTCACAGTTCTAAATTGCAACACTCTTTCTTTTAAACGTAGACTGATCCATAGCGTCATCGTAGGCTCCTTATCTCGTCATAACTTCTTCAACAAAGCCGTATGGAGATGAATCTTCATGAATCTTTCCCTTTATTAATTTACATTCTGTGCTATGGCATTTTCATCTATTTTCTTTCTTTTTAAATAAATGATCCTATTAAAATTTATTAATTGTCAACTCTGTTGTTATCCGCAATGTAAATTCCAAAAATCGATCGGGTTCCAAACGTTCGTTCGCATCGTTGGTAAACTCACCAGGCGTCTCTCCGGTGTAGCGCGGTTAGTATATTTTTAGTTAGAATGTACTGTAATGTTGATCGCCCAATTGTTTTGTATATTATACGAGGGCTGCCTTTTATATTTCGGGATTGGACAACCCTAGTGTTGCAATCTGACAACTGACAGCTCTATCGTAAAGTGTGACATTTTTGAGGTTATACGTACTCAGAAGGTTTTGACATACGAGCGCTATGTGTTGTTTACAGTAACTTAAAGGATTCATCTCGGCCAAAATATGGAATTAAATCGTGCACATTTTCGTGCGATTATTTTTTACAACTTTCGACGTGGATTAAGTCAGCAAGAGTGCATGGATGAACTTAATTTAATTTTTGGCGATGAAATCCGTCAAGGACCACTGTTTATCGATGGTATGGTGAATTCAATCGAGGTCGTAGTTCACTCCAAGACGAATTTCGTGAAGGTCGTCCAAAAACAGTTGTTGTTCCGGAAACCATTAATGCTGTGCGCGAGCTGAAATTCACGTGACCCTTCGTGAGTCAACCTTACGCATTAGTGGGACCAGCATACATTCAATATTGCATAAACATTTGAATGTCAAAAAAATTTGTTTGCGTTGGATCCCACACAATTTGTCAATCGTTCAAAAAAGGCTCGTGTCGATTGGTCGAAAGAAAAGCTCAAAAAATACGATCGCGGTGCTTCAAAACACGTTTATGACATAGTGACAGGTGATGAATCGTGGATTTACGCGTATGAGCCCGAAAGTAAACAGCAGTCGACTATCGGTGTTTCAAGATGAACCGAATCCAACAAAAGTTGTTCGCGCACGAAGCACTTCCAAGCAAATGATCGCCTGTTTTTTCTGAAAAACTGGACATGTCGCAAGTGTACCACTAGAACAACACAGAACAGTCAATTCTGAGTGGTACACAACCATTTGTTTGCCCGTTGTCTTCCAAGAAATGAGGAAAACCAACCGCCGAAGACGGATCACTCTTCACCACGACAATGCGAGCTCTCACACATCGGCTCAAACAACTGCATTTCTGACCACCCAAAACATCGATTTGATGAGTCATCCGCCGTATAGTCCTGACTTGTCACCAAATGACTTCTCTTTATTCTCGTACGTAAAAAACAAACTGAGAGGTCAACGTCTTTCGACACCTGAAGTAGCGGTTGCTGCGTTCAGAATGCATGTTTTGGAATTACCTCAATCAGAGTGGAAAAAGTGTTTCGACAATTGGTTCAAACGCATGCAAAAGTGTATAGATCTTCATGGGGAATATTTTGAAAAACAATAAAGCGATTTTCGATGATTAATATTTGTTTTTGTTCTCTAATCCTGAAATATAAAAGGCAGCCCTCGTATCTTTTTAACTGATATTTCTGTCATTTTAATTTATATTTTTACTATTTCTGATTTACATTTTGACATTATTTTAGATAGACTATTTTGTAATATTATAATTATACTGATTAGGGTTATAGGATTCCCATGTTTGTTTAGATAGGTTTTGACACTTAGGTTAACAACACATAAGAACACCTCAGCTGTTCATAAAATTGTAGACGCTACAGCCGGGTAACAGGATGGCTGAAATATCTTTTATATATCTCTGTAAAATGTATACATTTTATTGAATAAAGAATTTTATAAGGAAGTACATACGGATGACGTCTTTCTCCTCGACGTCGCCTAACCCTTCTTCGGCCATCATGTCCACCCAAGCAGAAAAGTGATTCATCAGAAAAGACGACCTGATGATGCCAATGTTGTCGTTCTCTTTACTACTGTAGGCGTCGCAGTCGAAGCTCAGCCGTCAGAGTTAGTACAAAATCGGGTCGATAATGTTGCAAAAGACCTTACCGTTGTAGAACTTGGTCTCTAAAGGTCTTACGATCTTGAACATCATTTATGTCCCTTCGACGTCCGGTTCATACTCTTCTCTCCGATTTTGGGTATTATCAAACCACGCTTGACAACTTCTCATACCAGTAGTTGGATACATTCGGCCTGTCATATTCGACTGAATGATTCTATGATGCAACCAAGCATTAAAAAAGAGTTTAAATTGACATTTGTCTCTAATGTCAATTTAAATGTCATAAATCAGATTTTCAGTTTGTAATTTACATCAATAAATATAAAGCCATTGACAACGAAGTCAGAATGGACTTTGAAACGTTTGGTTTTCCTGCAATATACGTCGTTTTATTTCGATTGTGGTGTTATTGTCCAACTATAATGTCCATATTCCAAAGCATTTACGTACCTACAAAACCTCAATGTGTATAGTGGCATGTTGAGTCGGTACATTAATTATGTAAGTAGACGTTAAGTATTTGAATCTATTATGAAATATTTTGAATTTACAATATACCAGAAATATTGTAAATTCCTCTAATCTCTGTCCTGTTCGTAATAGAGTGATTTCAACTATTTATTAGGTAGTAGAGATGGGCAGGTCCGGATGGACAAACATGTCCGGACCTGTATCCCTAGTGGTAAAGATGGATGTACATCCGACAGCAATTCGGACACAGATCTGCGAACCTGTCGGAGTGGCAAAAAACGCATGCAATGAGCGGTACTGAATATAGTTTAGAGATGTGTAGGTTCGGAAGGACGCAAATCCTCGGACCTGTGTGAATGAAGGATGTACATCGTTACCGATCGGCGGAACCACTTGTTGATATATGCCGGAGCGGCATCGAAACATGCCATGAGCGGTACTGAATCAATGATAGAGGACTGGGAACTGTGGATCGGAGTGAGGGGAACGGTATTACCTATAGTTTGATCATATAGAAGTATTGTTGGTTAATGGTTATGCATTTTTATCTTTTTAGTTGTCAAATATGGCTATTTTTATTTGTAATTATTATTTTTGATAAATCATCGTTTTCTCGTAATTTCATTATATAAAGGGTAAAAGACAACAATTCAGTGCCATAATGTCTTGCTAGCAGTATTACAATCCAACACTCCGCCTGCAGTCCAACTCCGGTAATCACAGTTAGACAACCGGTCCCATATGGGACCGACGGACACGGGTCTTGGATGTACATCTTTGAAACTGGATGCATATCTCTATTATGTAGCACAACTCACGACGATGATGATTTGAATGGCTAAAACAGTTTAATGAGGAAAATGCTATGTATTCGTCAAAGCAGGTTGATGTTTATCACCCATGATAGGTGCTCATTCTGGATTTCAATTCTAGTGAAGTAAGTTGCTCCTCTAGTTTTATTTTATTATTGATACATCGGTATGCTTTGGCTGTTAAACGCTACTACCAGATGTGCTAAGAACGTTGAGAGATGTAAACAAACAGTTTGGTTTTCTCCTTGATGATATTGGCCATGAAGCCGAAGCCTTACCTTCGGCCCAATAGTGCAACGCAAGCGGGCCGTATATCGTTATTTACCCAACTATGTGAGTAATTGACAAATATCGAACCTAACAATTATCAAGTTTAAAGGATCCAACAGTTACCGGTAATAATTGACTCTCTGAAGCAATATTTTCCGGGCTTGGATAATCTTCAAGCCAATTCTGATATTAAGATCGTTTTCTACGGGGGATGACATTATTAGAGATGAAGTGCCTGCTAAAGTGGAATTTCTTGGATTACCCGAGAATAGTACAAAGTAGAATTTCAAAATTATGATCTCAGCATATTTTGGCGTAAAGCAGGTGTCGATTGTGATCCATATATTAGCTTGTATTGTTAATAATGTTTTAAAGTCGAGCTAAAATCAGTTTTCCTTATAGATCACAACGGTAACAATATTCAAAAAGTTATGAACTAACTAATATTTTAAATATTTATAACTTTTATACCTAAAAGTGATTTTGTTGTCTAGAGCAAATGTGTAATTTAAGGTTAAAAAGCAAAAATTTAAAAACAAGTTATATTATAAATTTGAAACTTTCTATCTTACCATATTGGGAAAATATGCCGAATTGGGTAGCAACCATCCATTCTTAATATTCTTGGTAACTACAAATATATATTTTTTAAATGTCGTGTTGAAAAAAGGGTAATCGTTTCTTACCATAAAGATTTTGCAAATGTGTTACTATAATATCTGTACACTGTAGCAAATAGAATCTCCGGTTATCCTAAAATATGAGGAACATTAAAATAAATGACTGCCATATATAAAATAAAGTCAAACTCACGTCTGGTATTATTTGAGGCATAACTGTCAATACCTTCAGCATCAATTGCCACAGCAACGGGTAAAATATTTTCTTCAAATTGAAGTATTGGTGGTTTTTATCTGAAAATTGGTAGTAATTTTGAAAATGAATATATCGCATTTTCTATACCTCTACCCCAGTCAATAGAGATTTTTAAGTGACATAAAATTCAACAGCAAACAACCGCTTATGCCATCACATTAGTAATAATTAATAGACAATAACTGACCTGATTTTAACAACAAATTTGAAGGAGTAAATTATTTAAACGATAAAAAACATAAAAATGTGATTTTCTTTTGTTTTTTTGCTTGTTATCAAAACTTATGGATGAATCGTAATACTCTCAATGGAAAAGTTGTAAGGAATCGGAAAACCTTTAAAGCGAGGGTTTATAAGTCCCAATCGGAAGATTTTTCGTTGAGAAAATCCACAAAAATATAATTTTCTTGTAATAAAACTGCAAAGTTAATTTTCAGGACTTTGCTGTAAAAATGGTTAAAAATGCTTGAGAATATTGCATTTTATATGAGAGTTCGTGCCAGAGGTAGACAGAAGAAAATGTGGTGGGGATGGTCAAGCTAATTTAGGGGAAGCGCATGCGACAGGTTGCTGACTATTGGGCGCAAGTGAATTTACATGAATGCCGCCGGTAAAACAAGTTTTTGATAGTTTATAAGGTTTTTTCCTAGGTTTATCCTTATGATTTTAATTGGATCACTGAATCAACAATATTCTTTGATCGCATTTTTGGCGAATGCACTATCTTATAACAAAGTCGTACCTAGGAGCGCCACATAAAATTCTGAAGATCACCCCTTTTAAATTCGAACTTTATTATATTAGGATCTTTAGAAGTTTGTGTGCTACCCTGTATATTATCAAAATTAAATTCTCTTAGTTACGTCATAAATCAAATAATAGATATTGTCAAACATTTTAATTTTACATTTTAGAATTGTTTCTTTTTTTCCATATTTGCTTTGCGATTGACAACGGAGTCTGACGTAGACTCCAAAACGTTTGGAAATATACAGAAATTTCGTGACTTGTGGTGTTATTTTCCAGAAAGTGCTTAAACCTTGAAACCATTATATTCTGCTGAAATAGATATATTTTTGGATTTAGTGTGTACTTCCGAATTTATTAAAATAGTTTTTCAAAATTAGTTCTGTTCTTTGGTCTAGTTTTTATATTCGATTTAAACTAAAAGTAACAAGCATACTTTCTGGAACAGGAACAGGTGTCCATCGAATAAAGTGGTTCATTTAATGAAGTAGATTTTAAAACAGAAAGGTTTGAGAAACTGAAATTATGTCGGAAATATTTATTTGTTATTTAGGGAAAAATCATATATCCTTGGCGCCATAACCAATTAACAAAATTCAGGGTCATATTTTTTTGGAGTTATCTTTAAATTCCACACTTTTTTGGCCACAATTTGTTATATATTCTAAAATATACCAACGTTCAAGTAAATACTCCTCACTGACATACCTTGAGGAAAAGCAGAGTTATAGGTTTTCTGGAGGACTTCTCTGATTCTCAGCAACTCATCGGCATTCTAAAACAAAAGTATTGTTTAAACATTATTAATATACCATTATAGTTAATCAGGTTTAATTAAAACATTACTGTTTAATAATGCACTGATACTTAGTGCATTCATACCCAATAAATCGACCATGTCGATCTGGAAGGCTAATCAAGTCCCATAGTTTAATAAATCACTTCTGGTACCCTCACTCTAAAAGTATAAATTGAATTCCATATAGGGACGTTGCAACGGGTATCGAAATAAGATGTGGATGCCAAAGTAGTAGAATTTTAAAATCCGAAAAAATATGAATTTAGTGAGGTGATGCCATTAGAGTATCGATAGTGGTATCGAAACATAAATACCCATATGCGTAGCCCAGTATTGCAAGAAAAGTTTCGATACGAAAAATATCCGTATCGAAACCAAAATATCGATTCTGCGATACTACTGATATACTTAGTAGTATCTCCATGTTCTTAGCTAGATAGCCTCAGTTGATATTATTCACATCGAACATGCAACGTAATCTTTTAAATGGTGTTAAATATTAGTTTAAAAATATTAAGAAATTCAGTAAATGTAACGCTACACCATAGACGGTAAAATGTTATTAAAATACTAATTAATGCATTAAGCTTACCAATTTTTGCAAAATCTGAAATTATTTGAAATTACCTATTTTGTAATTCCACTGCTACAAGAAATTAAGGCACCACTTAATATTTATGAAAAAATAATGCCATTTGAAACAATCCATAAGAAATTTTAATACATTTTGCAAGACCCCATTTTTTATTTTAACAACTGTAAGTTTTGGTGGAATTTGTACGGCCAATAGAATTTTATGCAGTTTTTGATTTTTACCCATAAAGTTTTTAAGCGTTTGAATAGTTAGTCTGAAACCCACCCATTAGCAGCGAAAACTGGCATCATCAAAACACTAATCCACAGAATCAAAAATATCTGCAGTACTTTAGAGACCATCGAAGAAGAGCAAGTGAAACTTAGAGAAGACCTTTTGATGAATCGATATCCGGAAACCATCATTAACAAGACGTTTGAAGCCCTGAATTAACCACCTAGGCCGGAAGAGGAAACTACCTTAGATATGGAATCAAAATGGTTTTCAAGAGCAGTAACACCCTGAGGAGCATGATTTCAAAATAACTGGATATAAAGCACATCCTGTGAATGTGGTAATCTCTAAATTGGGGAGACATACTGACCACTGGGCACCAGGGTTAAGGAGCATAGAATGGCTACTCAAAGGGCGTTGCTGACAATGTCTTCGTTAGCCACGCATGGGCCGAACACCATAACATCCACAACTGGGCCCAAGGCAAGGTAAATCATAAAGATAATTTATAGAGACGGCTTGCATAATCTCGAACGAGAATATAATTAGCCAGACCAGCCTCCAAATTAAAAATCTTTGGAGATCCCTTTTTCAGCCACTGCCGCTACGCATCACCACAAACAACCGCCCGGTGCGCCGGCGCTGATTGGACAAGATAAGGTAAGGATTAAAGGCCCCAATGAGTATGACTAGCGAGGCATGACCCATTAAAAGTATAAATACAACGGATAATATGAATTTCACCTGATGTCGATAGCAGATTGTAAGTTATAAAAACGTTGCGAGATCAACCACTTCAAGACCATCGTCCCAAGGAAACATCGAGGAACGATTGAATAGTGTTCTGTTTAAATCGTTGAGTTGAAAGCCGAATCCAGAAATCTTTCAGAATGTGCCCAAGCCACTGCAATGCACCAATATGGTTGGAGTTATAGGTGATTGATTCGATATACATACAAATATCAGTATCGCTTATGCGATATCTGGAATCTGGAAATCCTTCATCAATATTACATGAAATATTTCAAGAGAATTTTAGTCGTGAATATAGGAAATTTTGGACATGAAAAAGTTTTAACTATTCTAAAATATTTGACAGTAATATATTTCTGAAATATTCATATGCCCACCACAAACAAATCCTTTGAAATATATCACGAAATATTACAGATATATTTCATGAAATATTTCAAAAGGTTTTTGTCCTGAAAATACGACGATTTCTGCAAGATTTTATACTTCAACATGAAATTTTATATAAATATTTTTAATAATTTTACAAAAATATATTAAAACTATTTTTATATCTGCAAAAGAAGATCTTTTGAAATATATCACGAAATATGATACAAATATTTCATAAAATATTACAGGAATTATTTCAAATGGGGTTTTGTTACGGACATACCAATATTGCTGAAATATTTCAAAAAATGTTTTAAAATGTTTCAAATCAAACAAGAAATACTGCAAAAATATTTATATTTCGTGCTGTTTAGGTATATTTTTCAGTATCCGGTATTATCTGAAACAAGGGGGCTAAAGCGATGATAATAATTTCAGGTAGGATTGAACATAGTTGTAATATGAATATTGGCAATTTCGGTTAATTAAACATTTTGCCTTAAACACGAAAATAACTTACTTCAGGATAGTATATTTTTTCCAAACATAGTACGTTCCTGTCGAAAACTTCACCCTCATGTAAAAAGAATAGCTTTAATTTTTCCAATTTGGCATTATCTTCTTCTTCAGTATGCCTTAATTTACAAGTTGTTCCTTCATAAAGTTCATGTGTGATTACATGAGCAAGTGCCACTACACTATCAAGTATCAACATTTTAGGATCCTGGAAAATGATCAACCTTGAGAAACTAATTATAATTGTTCTCTAAGTTTGTTCGAGGCATCTTCTAGTTTACTTTTATGGTTTATTGGGAAAATAACAATTGGAAAAGAAAACCTGAATATTTAAAATCTAAATGCATCTAGGATTTTAAGCATACAGATTTTCTTCTCCACGTGAGGTGTTATTATTTCAATAAACCATACAAATATACTAAATATTAGTGATGCATGTTCCGATTTCTATCCAAAAGCACTGAATTTTAGTGGATTTTTTTTTTAATTTAGAGGCAACGAACCCTACCATATTAAATTTAAAGAAAGATAAAGTATAACATATACTCACTGACAAAGAAATCCCAATACCTCCTACAAACAAATTTTACCTGCATAGTATTGTTATAAAATTTATCGACTGAAGTATAAAAAAGAATATTCGCACAAGGTTGACCGTGCTGGAAATTTCGAAAAGACTCCACACCTGGGAGATGACCGTCGAAATTTGCTAGAAGTCTTCGATGCATGTTATAAAAGGAACGGTCGGAAATCGCAGAAGTTAGTACGGCGAACATTTTTTACGTGTAAATACAGTTCTAGAAAGTGAATATAAGTTTTTAAAATAAATTAAATTTGAACACACGGAGTTTATTGCAGTATATTAGCATAAAGTGCTCTTTTTGACGTGGAAAGCATGAGAACGGCGACACACCACCTTTTTTTCTACTTGTTATTCTTATTTTTTAATAGCTGTTGGTCTAAATAAACTCACACTGTTGAGCTCAGCAGATCAGATTTGATTTTCGAAAGCCCCTTAATTACATCACCGTTTGAGACGTTCACTGTGGTACCAGAAAAAGGTACCTTGTTCAATAATGCGATATCAACCACATATGTCTGGTAAGTAGTGTTTTCATTATAGCGATACCAGACACATATGCCTGGTATGAATCACTCTTTTTTCATAATTTTTCTGAAAACTAGCATAACTATCGGCATGCGTTTTTACATGTTTTCCTTCAGAATAATGCCAAGAATAATGGGTTCTAGCCGTAAATGGCCAAATGAAAGAATTAAGTAAAAAACGTTGATCAAATTAGGCACATTTTTACGAAAAAATATGTGATTATTACAATATTTTATATTTTATTATGTTTTTCATTGAAACAAGAAAGGTACATTGCTGTTTTTTTGTCACAATTAGCGCAGTAACTTGACTCTTTAGTAACTTTTTTGTCTACTTCCTTACTGGACAGCATAGCACTTAGCTTTCTATAGCAGCCTAAGCAGTTTCCGACACCGTTTGCTCCGTGGACCCTGCTCGAAAACAAATGTATGTAACTTTTTGGAATTGTAAGCTGAGCTCATGTTCTGCTGTTCATATCCTTGGTCCACTAGTGAAGTTGCAAGTTTCTTTCTGAACTTGTAGCATACTAAGGCTCTGGTTATTTTTATTGGGTTCTTTGAAAAATTACATAAGAATTAACAATTGTGATTCCTAGGAATAACCGTAAAGCTGTATAGTACGAAGATATCAGATACATATGTCCGGTAAATCACAGAAAGAAAATAGTTTGAATGAGGTGCGTTACCGGTCACATGTATCTGGTGGATAGTGCGCTTTGTCAAAAATCTGCAATATCGCGAGAGTTCGATAGCTACCTGTAATACTGCTATAGCAAAAACGGTTCAAAAGATACGGCTTTCGCCGCACCGGTATGGATGGCAAAGTGAGTGAACGCCACTGCGTTATCAAGGGTACTAGATATATATGACTGGTATCACAGCGAACGTGTTAATCGACCTTAGTTATATTGGTTGCCTGCCTAAACACTAAAAAATTTAGCGTTCCACCACCTTTTTACAAAAAGAAAATTGAGTATAGATAAACATAATCAATCAATACAATAAGAAATACATAAAATTTTAACTTCTAAAGGAAATAACTTTTTATTTTATTTTTTCTAAAACCTACATCTCTCTCTTTCTCTCTATAAGTACAAAAGAAAACAATGTTTAATGTCTAAATAATTTTCGTTTTCGGCTGAAAATAAGAGTAAAGCGGAAGCTTCCTTGTCCATTTTCGGTCGGACACTAGTTAAAATTCAAGGACTTTCACACTTTTAATCCTCAGGAATATACACTAAAAACCAAGGACTTTCACAGATTGTGTGTGTGTGTGGAAAATTTTTAATCCATAACTATCAAATATTATAACAATGTTGTAGCGTGTTTTTTTGGTATGTAAATAGCGATTTCAGTTACTTTCCCTGACCACCTTGAGCTTTCGTGGTAAAACAGGTAATCTTCGGAAGTCCTGAAAAACAGCTTCGATTTTACTGATTATTTAAAGATTAAAGTTTTGTTTTTTTTATATTGTTTAGAATTAGGAAGACGGGTACAAACAATTTATATTGATAAAATATTATCTTGTGCTACTTGTGTAGACAAAAAACAATGTTTCACACGAAACTTTTTGGAAACTTTTGTGATTTCTCTATCAACCTTGTAGGCTATTATCCAAACACATTTTTTGCAAGGAAACTTTTAAAAACTTTATGTACTTGCAAAATATTTTTGTATAATAACGTAATAAACGTAGCTTTAAAAAATGATTTATTATTAATTATTATTTCGTTCAGAGTATATAAAACTAAGAGAGACGAGACAACTGGTAACGAGACGAGACCGAGACGAGATTTTTGAAACTCTCGCCTACTCTCGTCTCGTGTGAAGCTCTAATAGTACGATTCCCGATATTCAGTCTCTGTGAGCTAGTTGTCCCTGAAATTAGTTTTTCCTCAATAATGTATCCGTTTTGAGTTAAATAACGTTCAATACTTAGACTCAAATAATCGACAGTCTCTTTCAGTGACTCGTAATTCGCTTGTTTACACTTAGAGCATTCATTCGAAGTTGTACTTGAGGACTTCCGTAATTGAGAAAAGTCTGATCCAACATGCGAGAAGGTATCATCAATATTTGAGAAGATGGACAACGAACTCAAGTTCTAGTTCACATTCTGTACCGTATAAATAGTTTGATTATAGCAGATATAACAAGCAGTTATAGTTGGTAATTAGTTGATAGTTTTGTTAAGGCTCCTAAAACGTATGCGGCAGGGCTCATTGCAACCGGAATGACCTTTAGAAAAATCTGATAAGTTTCAAATTAGCATATAAATAACTGTAGAATTACTAACAAATTAAGATAAATACGTAAACATATCCTTTTCTTATTAGAAATCACCAATTGTTTGTATTATGAAGAATTTTGTGGTAAGTACCAAATATTAATGTTATTACAATTATTACAAGAAAAAAATCCACTTTTTTATTTTCGGGATTGCAAACTATTACAATCGTCATTCAGCGCTTTTCAATTCGGGCAATATTAAAAAAGAATATACAAAAAAACATACCCGCTTATCTGATACGTCATCTTTTTTCATTTCGCTGTCATCACCTGTGAATTAGCAATACCAAATTAAATTAAACAATTTATATCTAATTCTAACAAATTAATGAACCTTTACACTTACATATGTTTTCAGTGGACACATAATCTTTACTTTTTGATAAAAAGTAAAGAATGTAAAATTCTAAACGATTTACAAAATTATCAAAATTGTCCTAAAAAAGAAGAATAATTTAATGATTTTCATAAAAATTGAGAATCCGAAAGGATAACATTAAATAGTTAAAGTTTCTCATCGAGAAACAAATTATGTACATAATTTTCGTTAATCATCGTGTTATGTGAAATTTAATATTTTAAAATAGAATTTTTAACATATTTACCGGGTGGTTCAATCTGTACGACACGGTTTGTATATGGTTTACCCGGCCATAATTTAATAATGTTTCTAATTGAGAGAAAACTGAATTAATTTATAATTTTTTTCTTAAGTTGATAGTTGAAAGATCTCTGCCGGGATCGAGGGTAAAAGTATTTCAGTAACTCGAATACTAAGATCTACAGCACGTTGTTATATAGTCACAGTTCGGTGGTTATTGGTTGGCTGCGTGTTTAATAGAACTTTCCATGAACCAATGAATTCTGTAAGTGCTACATTTCACTGCATGCGTTTTGACTGTGAGACCTTTTCGAGAGCGCAATTGCCTCTCTTACCAGTCTCAATTTCAGGTGTTCTATATATCTTAGTACTTTGGTATTCTCAGTCTATTCAGTGTGATATGGTGGCGTGTTCCGCAATGGATGTTTTTTTTTTCCTCTCTTATGGCGTTCTCGTGTTCTAAACAGATCCTCATCTTCGGATTCCGCAAGACCATGCTGATGTTTATGTCAGTATTGAAAATTGTATCAATATTGTGCTTCCGTATGATGAACAAAGCTTCAAATTTTTACCTGTCCATAAATGTCAAAAATATTATGAGTAATTCTGAAAATGCTTATTGTTTGATAACGGCTGGGGTTTCACTGCAAATCAAACATCACAATTTTTGTTAAATATCCTGTTTAGCCAAAAATATTTTTAATTATGCCCTCTTTGTCGTCGATTTGTATTTTTAAATGCGCATTTTTTCAACAAACAAAAATTATATAGGGTGTGTCATGTGACAGTGGCCAATACCAAATTTCTTATTTTAAATGCAATCACCTGTATATTATTTATTTTTGGTTTCTCCAGAAAATTCTAGACATAATTCATGTACAATGTCCTACATCTACTGTTTCGGAAATATTAAGTGTTTTCAGATTTATTATAAAAATTAACATTAAAAAAAGAAAATTATTTTATTTCACAAATTCACTACATTACACTAAAAATCTAATAGTAATACTGATTATTTCTTAATAATATAAAAAAACAAAAAACCATTAATGTCAATGTAGGAAATGTTCAAATGCTCGCCGCGAACGTCTTGGCAATAAGTTAATCTGGTATAGAAATGTCTTTTAACGTTACTCATCATCTCAGGCGTCACTGATCTAATCGCAAGCGTGATTCGTCTTTTGAGGTCATCTAAGTTGAGGGGTTGAGGGTTAAGAGGAGTAGTCCAATGGCGTCAAATCAGGCTGGTCATTTTATCGATCCGCGCCTCCCAATCAACCGATTTAGTAAAATTTGGTTCAGTTACTGCCGGACATTCATTTGGTAATGGAGTGGTGCATCTTGCTGAACCCATATTGTTTGACAGGAACTTGTGGGTTTACTGGATCAGGATATAAGTTTGTCAAAGTTGGCACGACATTATTTTGGAGCAATTCTAAATATTTATCTCCATTCAAGTTGCTATCAATGAAAAAGAGACCTACGATATGATTTCCAGCCATTCCTGCCCAAACATTAACTTTTTCAGGATATTGCGTATATTTCTCTGTGCTCTCATTAGAAAATAAAACACCTAATTGGATCACATTGTTATCTAACCTTACCATCATTCATGAATTTGTTTCCGTTTGAAAATGGCATAGTATTGTCGCAATTAGTCACGGTTTTTTATGTTCATTTATTAAATAAATAAATAAATTAGTGATAAAAAACAAAGTAATTCGTTTTTCTACAATCATATAGCTGTTTTCGCGGTAACGATTCAGGATGCATCCAGGATTGAGCGCATGCGCACAGCCATTCAAGGCGTTCGTGGTAACAGAATTTCGAATACCTGATGGAAAATTCGGTGTTCGCGGATAACAAAGGATGCATCCTGGATCGATTCGGGACGAGTGAAATGAGTCCGCTGACGTGAGGAAGAATGAAGAGTTCGAACATGCGCATTATGAGTATTTTTAAAATAATTTTATATGTCTATGAGTTTGATGCTCTACACCAAAGTACAAAAACTTTTATTTTAGAATCTATCCATATACGTTTTGTCAGATTGTCTGATCTGTGTTAGATGATAGCCTTAGAGGTTAGAAGTTAGAGCACTGCAGATCATACAAAGACAAGGTTAGAGCTTGTATCATAAATTAGTGGATTTGCTCTGCATGTCTGTATGCAGTTTCTATGTTCATAACGTCTTTGATTTAAAGTAATAGTTGAGTTGTATATAAATATATGTTTTTTCGGATTAAGTACTACTACAGTGTAGTTTTATTGTTTGTTTTAAAGAAAAGGTAAAATACACATTACCACAGATCATATGCATTACGACAGAATATGTAAATTTGACAGTTCTAAAATCGTTCGTGGTAGAGAGAAATCTGGTACGTGTTCGTAACTGCACTTGCGTATAAAGCAGATCCGGGATTCGTCACGCATCCATCCTGGATGCATCCTGAATCGTTACCGCGAAAACAGCTAATGATAATCTGTCACAAAGTAATGGCTTTCACTATCAACTTACCATCATTTGTTCATAAAATACGTTCTCCTATCGAAATCGGCTCCTATGAGCTCCTGAGTCGGCGTCATTTTTTACGGATGCATTTTACTTTCCTTTAATACTCGAAAAATTGATGTGTGGCTAGCGTTGAATAGTGGGGCTGCTTTTCCACTAGAATTATGGTGGGTTTTCTTGAAACTCAAGCATAATATCCAATTTTGTATTATCACTTAGAGAATTAGCAGCTACTTTTTTTATCTTTCTTGCATGCCCAAGCTCGCGAAACTGTTTTTGTATTTTGCTAATTGGGATACAGGTGGCAAATTTGGAAAATTTTCGTGAAATAAGCAAGAAACTTCCATTTGTTTCCCTTTGTTATCATGCGAAGGCTATGAGTTTTTGACGAAAATAAACAACTGTTTTTTTCTCAAATCATTAAAAAGGAACGCAGGAATGGTTTTGGCTACTATCTCAATATCAAGAGCTAAATGGGAATTAAGTATTGAGTGTAATCTAGCGCATTTGTGAAATAAAATAATTTTCTTTTTTAATGTTAATTTTTGTAATAAATCTGAAAACTTAATATTTCCGACATAGTTGAGGATAGGTGTAGGACAATGTACATAAGTTATGTCTAGAATTTTTTGGAGAATCCAAAAAATAAATAATATACAGCGGCTTGCATTTAAAATATGAAAGTTGGTATCGCCACTGTCACATGACATATCCTATATAATTTTTGTTTGTTGAAAAAATGCGCATTTAAAAATACAAATCTACGTTTCCAAGCGTTTTTACTTACAAGCCCTCCTTTATTCGTTATGGAATTTATTCCATTTGGCTGTTCCACACTGTATATGAGTGTACGAAGAATTACGTCAAAATAAGAAATCATTTTCCTATGCCTTCATAGCAGAATGTTGTCTTGTTTATGGCCTCATAGGAGAAAGCTCGATCCCTACCTTGTCGTATAGATTGGAGGACCCCGTATATTATACCGGATGGTTGAATATAAAGAACAATAGAAAATGTATAAATATACAGCCTACTTACCGTCACTTGTGTGACTTTAGTTTCAGTGATATATTTAAGGATGCTTGTTAAAATTACCTTAGTGTTGGAAACTGTAAGTAAATAAAATTCAGTATGTCGATTTCTTAATATTTAATACTTGACGTTACCTTGTAAATATCTAAGAAATTCCGAACATTCAAGTGTTTTGTTCTCATCTAATTCACGTGTTGTATCAGTTTCAGGTTTATCACTCAACTTATTTAAATTTAAAATGATATTTTCATATTTACATAACATCTCCTGTATTTTGGTTATCATCAGCGTATGCTAAAACAGTAATCAAAGCTAAGCAAAAAAATATATAAAGGATTTTATATGAACATTAAATTTTATTTAAGTTCGGAAATCAAACTTTTAATGGGGTTCTATTCTTTCGAACTTTGTATGGTTTGCAGTAGGTATATTAAATTATTCAACTTAATGAATTAATAAGAAAATCACTTACCCTTTGGGCAACTTTAATGCACGATCCAAACACGGGTTTTTTGTGTGTAGCCCCTAAGCAATGTACCATTTTGAATTTACGAGTACAGTCTTTTTTGAAAATATGGTGGGTCATAATATACACAATGGATCTGGTTATTAGACGGAGGCCTCGCGCCTGTGAAAACATTTTTTTTAAGTAAAATACAGAAGACGAATTGTTATTTTATAAATACCGGTTGTGAGAAATCAATTGACTTCATGTGTATGTTTATTTTATCCAAATTCACATCTGAAAAATTAAAGTAAATTTTATAATGCTTCAAAAATAATTTTATAATGAACGCTGTACACAATAATGTATTGTTTATATATAGTTACTAATTCAAACGTACAATTTCAGAATTATTTAGTCCTGAATTAAAGGCAATAATCAAAATTGGTTGAAAACAATAGTTTAGTCCAGTCACCGCCCGGTTTTGGGTAGCAATTCTTTCGGACAACATGGATTTACGTGAAATTTGGCATGGAGGTAGTAAATACCTAAAGGTTCAGAAGTTATACTGTGCCAAGGTGTGCTTTTTACCAGGGGGCAAATGCCACCCCAAAAAATTGAACCTTACGTTACGTTAGATTGGGGGAAAATTATTAAGAATGTCCGATTGCTCCTAATTTGAATTGTGACAATTTCATCAAACTGTTGGGTTAATGTCTGTTCAATAGAAAAATGATGAAAAAATGTTGCTTTTATTTTCAAAAAAGGCAAAATGTACTACATTATCCAAAAAATCTCGGGAGAAGAAAAGTTGTATTTTCTTTTGTGTTTATACAAATAGTATGAAGAATGAATTTGTTTTAGATGGATGGTAGATATAAAAAAGTAATATTTTTTTACTGTGTTTTACTGATCCCTACTTAGGAAAAAAGTATCTAAATGAGTTAAATGAGTATTCACGTTAACTCCTAATTGACAAATTATTTTCAAAATATTATTGTAAACAAAAAAAAGACATATCGGACCAGTTGAAGCTTATTTGGGCACACAAAGATTGTATCTGAAAAAAAAATAACGAAAAAAAATCCAGCATGTCCAAAAATTCATACGAAATTTACCAAATACGTAATTTTTGAAATTTTGTTAAAATATTAAGAGCTGTATCTTCGGTGATTTTTAATTGAGATGGACTTGTGATCTGCTTACATAGTTTGCAGGGAAATAAGTATTGACAGTTAAAAACATATTTTTTTATCTAAATTTATCCACTATAAAATCTTGCGAGAAATATCAAAAACAGGTTTTAGTTGCCAATATTTTTTCGTTATATAATTTTTTTTAATAATTAACGAAAAAAAGTTTCATTCTGGTTTTTTATACGTAAACAATATCAATTAGTCTTTTTTGGGCAAGTGTATCAATATGATCCAAAACTAGCTAAGAAATACCTATTTTTGACGGTTTAAAAGCTCGTAAAAATAATAATAAAAAAAATTTAAAGGCTGCTTATTTTGAAGTAATATATGTTTTTAAATTTTCGTGGATACTAAATGTATTGGGTGGTTTACGGGAATCCATCCGTGTAGTTGATAACTGATCCTTCCCGAGATCGATGGTAAAATGACGAGGTTTCGGCAGAGTCACATCTCCCTTCATCAGGTCGGTTCGCATAATTCCCGTATCATTGCGCTTACGCTTCTAGTTATTCACGTGACTCTGCCGAAACCTCTGCCGATATCAGAGATTTTTAAATGTACAGTTCTTAATTTCAAGAGTGGGATTAATTCACAATAAAATTTAATATTTGTAATAAAAGGTTGGGAGTCATCTTTGTTAACTATTTTAGTCATTTTATACTTACGGACATTATACAGGAGGTGTTGGCGAAATAGACACAATCTTGAAGCCAAGCCATTTAATGTGGAATTATGTTGCTAAATTTTTTTAAATTAATAAACGGGTTAATTAAAACAACCAAGTGTCAAATATACAAAATTAGTGTACTCACCTTAGTGTTCAAGTGACCGTAATGTAAGAAATAGATTTTTTCTATTACGTCTCTGAATATGGTGCTGAGTTCCGGACTCACCATTTCTAGAAATTAATAGAAAATAATATTATCAAACATTTTGTTATAAATCCAATCAACTTCTTGTAACATTTTTTTTTCAAACGATTTATTATTACACATTTAATGGGAATACAAAAATTGTCATCATAATCGTTAATTTAAAAAAGTTTCAAAACGAAGGTTTCCAGTACTGTGATTCGCATAGGCCTTGCTGCATGCCTTCTCTGGCCCTCTATTCCATACTGTAACATCGTTGCACAATCAGTTCCTACCACAAAAATACGTAAAATCACAATACGATAAACGATATTATTAAAGTTGAAGTTACAATATTTTCATTTTACAAATATTGATACAATACTGACCAAAACTAAAGAAAACAGAGTGACATATTTATTCCTTATTAAAAATATTGTTTTCTCTATTTAGTTATGTTTCAACATGTAATTTTACTGCTAAAAATTGTAAACAATTCATGAAAATAAACATTTTTTTAAAGGTAATTCAAAGAAAACTATCCTGAATTGAAACTAAATATTTTTCCCATAGTGTCATCAAACAATTTTAAGAGAACTCTCATAAAGACGACTAATTGTTGCAGCAGCAAAAAATACAAAATGTTCGACTTGCCAAGAAATCAACCGCACATGTTCATGCCTGTCTTTGCACACTGGCAGTTAAAACCTGGTTCTTGTATTCCTGGTTAATTCGTAGAGATAACACAGATAAACAGACAGTGTTGAAATAATTAAATCTTTGACTGTAACATTCTTTTCCGGGGCCACCAGAGCAAAATGCTTCCTCTGCAGAGATAATCATCATTTTAAAAATGACTGCATTCAGATTTCCACAAGGGATAGACAGTTGATTAAACATAGATGGTATAGTGAAAAAAAAAGGTCATTCATCGGGTAAAGGCCTACCTACGCGTATTCTTAAAAAATGAGGTAGAACCCCTGAATATGTGTTAGCAGATTTCTCCACTTTACTACCATACTTTGCGGGTTATGTTATGCTCTTGGCACATTTGAAGGGCTAATAAGTAGGTGAACTTGGAAGTGATGCATTTGTTTTTATAGACATTTAGTTATAGGCCATATATTTGGGTAAACACCTTAGAAGCCTTGTAGAATATTTCCTACAATGAAAAATATCAATTTTGTGATTTATGTTTCAGAAGGAACCATATTCCTTGGGACGTGTATCCGAGTCAAGGATGAGGACCAAAGAGAAGGTAGAATGTAACAATAAACACCATTTCGAACCTTCCTGGGTGTGTGTGCTTTTGTACTATACTACAGATTGTAGAAGGATTTCGCCCGCTAAAGAAAATAACAGGAGAGAAAAGACGTTTCACTAGATTCGCGACTGTTATAATGCTTTCAGATGGTTGAATGTGGTTCTTTGTACGACAAAATATGACAGTCGTCGTTGGTCTAAACGAGAAAAGAGCTACTGTATTATCAAGAAGGAACTAATAATATGTATTATTCCATACACAATATCTTCATGTTAGTCCGATATGTGAAAAGACTACTGCACTCAGCATTGCTCTGGTGAGCTACAATGTTAATACTAGTAAAGAACAGTGCAAATGATTATGCAGATCAATTTTAACAAAGCATGGATTCAATCCACGGACTGTTAAAATCGCGTACACTAGCTCCTAAAAATAGAATAAAACCTGGTATGCCTTAAAAGTAAATTATACTAGGTTAAACAGAGTGTGGCTAGGCAAGTTCCAAAAGAGTATAAGGAAGCACCAAAATGTATACCTTCAAGGGATGGTGTCTATGGAATTATTAAGATGATAAACGATTTTGCTCACACATTCAACGAAATCAAAGGTCCAAGATGATTGTTGTTCAAGTGGACGCTAATTCTTAAAATCAGAAACCGAACATTGAGCTTTTGGTTTATTAAAAGCATTTTCACTCAGTTTTTGAAAAACTTAAAACTCGATGAATCTGCAGATCTCCCTAAATATCATAATTTTTTCATCATTAAATTAAATCACGTGGAGGATATATTTTAATATTTAATGTAAATATATTTTATTTGACCGTTAATATAGAACAAATCGTATAAATGTAAAAATATCGTATACATTAAAACAGATAGAATTCCTTTAGATATATAATGATATTACCTTTTCGTTTGACACCTTCATTCGAGTGTTAGGCAGGGAATTCGGTTCACTTTTTAGGCGCCTCCTGTGACTTCAGAAAATAAATTATGAAGAGCTCTTTACTGCAAACCTAAACAAGGTGATTTGGAATGCACTGGACAGTATGTGAAATACTAATTGTCTGCTAACAGTAAATGAACTTGGTAAGTTCACCAATAATAAGAGATAAAACAATGAAAACGCGTTTGACAAACTTTTATGACTTATATGTTGTTTTCATAGAAGCTGTTGACAATCAGAAAAACAATAGGAGTATTGCAATCAATCCCCAAATTCAGAGAAAGTTCCTGAGAAAGTAAACATGAGGAAACTTTTTGGTATGACATATCAAAAAACTTGTTTCTCACGAGTTGCAGATATGATGGAACCTGCTGTTATATCAGTTGCATCAAGAAAAAAACATGAAAAGGTACGCATTTTTATAGAGGTTGTAGAATAAATTATATTTTGATATTGCCAGAAACATTATTTTGTCATGAAATGTAACATATATTGATATTTTTGTCAACAAATCAATTACCTACTTTTATAATTTTATCAGTGAAAGTTTTATAACACAAAGATCATAATGAAGTTTCGTAAAAAAACACAAACATTTGTAACGTTTTATTGTTAATTTTGTTCCCATTTATGTCGTTTATTTTATAACATGTCTTACATATTAGAGGGTAAAACAGAAGGTTGTAATAATGTGAAATATTTGCTATGTGTTGTTATATTTTCATACTCTGTAAGAATTTTCGATATTTATGATCTGTCTACAGTATATTGTCTTACTTCGTATTTCTTAAAATGTACATATTGAATTCTATTTATTTGAATTTTAAACATAAAAATTAATTTGCAGTGGGTAGTTTTATTTCGGTAGTAGTTATCTAGTGAGACTTTCTTTAAACAGTAAATGTAGATAACATAGAATCCTTTTTCAATTTGGTAAAAGCACACTACAGGTTTCTGTACAGTAAAAGCAGCTTCTAGGACAGCTGTAGAGGGCGCTAGTCGTTATTTTTTAACACAATTTATAGCATTGAGTTTCCCATCTATTCTTTCTGTATTATCTGTGGTGTTAGACGGCTCATATGGACACATCATACAAAAGAACATATGCATCGATTACCTGTTTTAAATAAGCCTTAACTAATACATAAGTTGGTTTTTATGGATAATGTTAGTTACCAACGTATATTATTTAGCCGGTACTACATCTATATAGCACAGTTTATAAAGCACAACAAGTATATTAAGCATTACAAAAAAAAGTAAAGTAAAATTTTTAAAGTATACTGTCCTCTTACAGAAGACGAAACACCTTATTTAGATGAGAGCACTACATTGGTTAATTATTGTTAACTCATCATTTGGCGCAATTTTATATTGGCTCATTAGAAGAGTCAGGGCAGTACACATCATTGTCAATAGTTTAATACTGGGTGTTTTTTTTTCTGGAGGCACAGAACTATGAATTGGTGGCACTGTTTTCTGTGATAGCCGATTTGACAGGTCTCGGTTCTTTTGGACATAATCATGAATAGAGTCACCTCGGAGCAACATTTGCAAAGTATTCAAAGCGATTGTTAATTCGCCATCGACCTCAACAATTAAAGTTATATCCATCTACATATTAAAATTTTAGATTTACATGCTTACAAAATTCAACTTGTATATTTTTGGTTAGTGTTTAGTTAAATAGCTATCTCAATAAGCGAAAGCATGAAATAGGAATACCGAACTTAGGTACTTGTAAAAGTTCCATAATGTCCGTTATCAATACTTATTTTCAGCAGTACAACAAGTTGATGTTGTTCCCCTAGGAAGCCCCCTTGTCGCCTAAAAAGGTCTGGGCCCTTGACATATCCCAGAATGTCCCACTAATTTCAGTTGCACCATCAAAAGTACTTCGCTCTATAGGACATCGAGTCGAAACGTGAAGAATCTGCTTCTGTGAAATTCATCACTCTAATATTTATTACTTACCTGAACCAACCACAAAAACAATAACTTTCTCGTATAGTCAGTAACGAATTGAGCTAAATTCTCTTCTCTGCTGCTCAGAAAAACTTACCTTCTATAGGCTTGCTAGATCCTGCACTGGGTTCGCTACGATTTTGTGAGAATTTTGATGTCCATGGCGCTTTTTCTTCGATTTTTAGTTTCTTTTCTAGACTGGAATTCTGGAAGATTGAATAGTCTATTAAGTACTCCAGTAATATTCAATCGGTACTTACTGTAGATTCAGCTTCGGGATTTCTTTTCGTTCCCACAGGTGCAGCAACTGGTTAAGAGCAAAAGTTCAAATTATCATTTTCTGAATAAATGAGATTTCAAGTAAGCGAACTAAACTAGTTTGTAATACATCCATTTGAATAAAAAGTTGCAACACTCAAATATTTGTAAACAAGTTGAAGGAAATACTGTTCATAAAAACACAGAATAATTGATGTTAAAATAAAACGTTAAAAAAGATATGAGAGCAGGTTATTACTGACTCAATTACTTTACGTTGAATACTGTATATGTTTTACATAACGGTGAGGTTATAACAGACACAGTACATGAATGGATAGAAGACAAACCGTTCTAGGTATGATAAATTTGTGAAATCTCAATAAAACGTAGCTTCTTCCATTGAACAACATAGTTTTTGTGATACAAGCGCGCTCACCATCTTCACGAATCTCCCTTTTTTGACAAGCGTGGCCAACGCTAAACTACACGCTTTCTTCATTTGGTCTCAAAGTTCAAATGTTATTGATTATTACCCTTACTAATAAAAATATGAGTGACGCCATAACAAGTACAATTATTTATAATACTATTTTAATGCCAAATGAATATCGACATCTAGGGGTTTCAGAAAAAACTAACCCACAGATACTTTTATTGCACTATAAATTTAAATACATTTATGACCTATTCTTATATCATATCATTGAAAATCTGATGGTTTTATTTTTTCACCCCTACTGTAGGGGATGATTTATAATTTTCACTCAAACTACGTTAATCAAGCTTCAGTTAAAAAATACAAGAATGCAAAAACTGCAAATATCGCAGTGTCATAAGCACTATATATTAAGGACTTTTTAACAAGTGTCAGAAATATAAACGAAACATAAAAAATGTTAATTAACAATAAATTATTTTATGAAAAATGAAGAAAAATATTTTTTATTCGGCAGACAATTGCTATCTCAAAAAAATATATAATTTTTTTAGAAGTATAGAATTGTTTTAATTGTAATGGTCTAACTAATATATTTACTAGCAATGTTAACAAAATAACAAAACCTAAATACAGTTTGTCAAAGTTTTTCAATTTTTTATTGCTTTTATAAGAAACTTAAAATTTAAATGCTGAATAAAATTTGAATTTGAAAAAAAAATCATTTACAAGAATCTCTGACATTCTTATGTATAAGAATGAGGCAGTAAATCAATGTTGATAAATTTTATGTAAAGAAAATACTAAAGATAATAATGATGAAAAAAATGCAAATTGTTTGGCCAAATTATTGGAAGATCTTCCGATGATATTCTAAAGAAAAACTCACGAATTTTGGCTGCCTGAAATTGCCGTTGGCAGCAAAGGTATACGGAATATTTTTAATAATGTTGGCCACAACATAAATAATTTAAAAAACTAAAAGTTACATAAACTATAAACAACTCATAAATAAATATATACAATGTAACATTAAGTGTTGCATTTTTTATTCATAAAATACATTTAAACAATGAAACTTATGAAAGATTTTACTTGCCCTCGCATTTCACTGGGTTATTGGAACTCTGGTTGGAACTGGTTGCTGGAAGAGAATGAATTGTTTTTTCAGCGGCTGTTTTTTGTTTTTTTGTGTCCAGGTCATTCTAAAAGCATTTTTATATTATTTTATACTTTATATTTTATTGTATTACCTTTGAATCTGATTTTCTTTTCAAGCTGGCGCTAGCTGAAAAAAAACCCTTATGTATGTAACGGTTCTACAAATTTTACTCAAACAAATAGTCAGTGTCAAACACAGCAGTCTTATTCTTTCTATTTTCGCAAAACTAGCACGCATAATATCACAGATTATTAAAGCTCGCGAAAAGTTAGCTCGAAAAACCACTTGCTTAAAAACATTATGATTGATTGATATCAACCATCTGTACACAACTATACGGTGACGAGCATTCATCCGGTATTTCGTGGAATTCAAGAGGTAGTCTGTCGGGCTAGCCCTATTAAGGTCTTCGAGTGTTCGAGAATCCAAGGAAATCTCTAGGCGGTTATCTGATGTAGAGCTTTCTGACAAGAAATACAAAAATACGGAAAGCGGACGAACGGATTCATTCAGTATTCGGTTGCCGTCTAGTAAAGAACAGGTGTTAAAGTAGACGTTAATAGTGGATGAGCAGTGTTAATAAAGGTACTGAATGAAAACCGAGATCTTCTTGTATCAACGGAAGAAAATAAATTAAATAATGTAGGGAATCAAGAAAAGGAGAACCACACCATTGCACCTACAATCGGACGGAATGGTGGAGATTCAACATAATCTTGGAACAACATCTATCCAAGGTCGTCAGCAACAATCAGCGTAATTAGAATGAGTATATTCCACCATTCCAGTTGGCCTATCGCTTAGCCGTACCAACAGCACAGGAGTGACTCCAGCGAAGTGCTATTCAGGAAGGAGCTGAGATTACCTTGTGATTTGGCCTTTGGCTAACCAGAAGGAACGTCCCAAGAAGTTAACGATTATGCCGAGCAACTCATGACAAAACATGCTGGCAATACACAAACTAGCCAGAACGTAAATGTTGACCAGCAGCGACCGGAGGAAGACAAGAAGGAGAAGCATCTTGCAGGGGATGAGGATATAAGATGAGGGCGGCAATACGGCCCGGGCGAAGTAGAGTTGAGTTGAATCCATAGATCGAAGCGATTAGGTCTGTAGTATTGGTCTTCGTTCCTGTTGTAAATATTGAACCTATTGTGATTTAGTTTAGTTGAACAAAGACAACTATAGTGGGTCAAAAGAATAATCTACAACAATAATATTAAACAAATAATGACAAGGACAAAATTTAATTAAACATTAGAAAGAAGAGGACAAGATGAACAGAAACTCTTCGGAGAAAATCAACAAAATCTAAATACACTAATGGAAGTAAACAAAATTTAACTACACAATGCAATGTATAATGCACAATTTGGGGAAATGTTTCAAATAACGAAGAGTTATACGAAATCGCCACCAATAACGGAGGTGAAATCGCGCATTAAAGTAGTAAATACACAAATTAAACTAGTAAAAAAATCAGTTAATAAAAAAACAGATATATGGAAGAAAAAGAGTGAAATTTAGAAAGTCGAAACCAATGAAATAGATGACCAAGTACGTGGCTTCGTTCATACTCACACGTCCATGAGGAAAACTGAAAAAGTCCGCAAATACTTTTGAGAAGGAAATGAGAAGGCGCACTAGTTACCAAAACCTCTCTTGTGAAAGCAGTTACTTCTTGTACATGAATAAAATATAATTTGAAGCAGTTAATGGATGGCCTTGCTCTGAAACTATCCCAAAGCATTCCAGAAAAGCAACACGGGGATTTTAACTCACTAATTTCAGCCTTGGAAAGCAGAGATAGTAACCAATCTTTAAAGTAGGGTTCAACTCAGTACACGAATACATAAATCACATGCATGGTATGATCAGTTCAAAACTGAAAACAATTTACACAATGGGTATCTAGAGGCAATCATCAGATGCTTGTCCGAGATAAAGAAGATATTTAACCAACGACGAAATAATACCAGATTAAAATGTTTCCGCAATGGACTCATGGTATTGGCAATATGGCTTAAGTTTCGACACGGATTCCTGTTATAGATTCGTCATTTCAAAGAGAAAACATAATCAAAACATAACATAACAACTGGGGGACGAAAATCATTCTAAAAGAAATGTGATGGTTAGAAATTTGACACGGCATAGAGGACAACGACAAGGTTTTGGTCCAAAGAGGTTCAATCAAATCGAATGCATTTGGAATGTAAAAAAGCGTTAGCTGGAAAGAACTAGCAAATGTATTGAAAAATATAAAAAAACTTAAATTAGGAGAAAAAAGGAAAATATGGAATGGATTATAAAGACATACATAATATATGGAGGCAAATTAATATCCATAATTGATTACGTCATATAAAGGAGAAGTAATAAGTGGAAGAACTGCAGAGTATATAAGGGAGCTGAATGCGGCTCTGACCACCTCCACTTAAAATTGAATCTAAAGTTTCCTCAGCAAAGAACTAACTTAAAGCCTCAAAATACTGCAAATATTAATCAAAGAAAGGAGAAAACCGTAGACATAAATTCCTGTGACAGGAAACGTTCCTACAGTTTCTGTATAAACTCGATTAATTGAAACGCTTAAATCAGAAATGATGACATGATCTATAAAATAGAGTTGTAGTAGAAACATTTACATAAGAGAAGAAACGAGTGGAAAAGTTGATGAGAGAAGTAAGATTGCCATAAAGGGCTTTCAACCTACACAAGACTAGCAAGAAGCAAATAAATAACAAAAGAAAAAATTGAAACTTGGCTCCAAAGAAAGCGTGGAAAACAACCAAGACCTGAGAGGAAATGAGAAAGTAGCATTACTTTACAGGCTATATTGATAAAGATCACGGCATAGTAGAGATTAAAGCATAAAACCACCAAAAATTAGGCATGATTAACTACCAAAATAATATACTTCTTCCTCCGCCCTCCACTTCCAGTCAATATATGATTTGGTTTTATGAAAACGACACACGTTTTCAGCCCCTGAGATAGTGAATTTATCAAACAATAGACACACATATTTATTGATTTTAGATTTTTAGCGAATGAACAGTTTCACACTTGGTTAATTTTTGGGTTTTGATAGACTGGATTTCCGTATATACAATTCCTCATTGTCTCCCACTTAATAAATACAAATGGTATTTTTGTGTGAGTACGTATGACCTCAATCGGCCAAGTCATTCAAAAGTTACTCGATAACACACTGATGCCCCAACGATTATATATTCAGTGCCAATAATAATTACACTTTACATAAATCATTTGTCATTTTTTGTTTATCACCATCCAATTTATTTTAACATTTAAAAAATTGTGCATGTTAGTAATACATACAGTGACTGACAACAACTCTAGACTTGGAGTTGAAATGTATGTTAAAAAATATACATAATGTTCTTGTACATAGCAAGACTATTGTACAGATTTCTTACGCTCAAAACTTCTGTGAGAACGGCCAACCAGTGATCCGGGTAACTTTTTTAAATTGCCCCTTCAACATATTGTCTCCTTTATACATTTCGAATATCCTGTACAGAAAAAAAAAGAGATGAGAGAAAACCCCAAACAAAAGGCAGAATAATTACTCAATGAATTCGGTTCAAAAAAGTTATATACTTGTACAAGAGATGGGGTTAAAATATTAATAGTTAAAATAATGCTTTTGTCAGCTCGCATCCAAAGAACTGTTGATATTTCACGAGATTTACTATTATGTGTGCTAGCAAAACTATTAACTGTAACACACTACTAGTATAACATTTTTTTACTTACCTTCATATTCCCTTAAGTATTCTTCTTTATCAACACCAGGTGGTGGGCTAACACAACGTAGATCCTCTGAAACACGTTTTGGGGGTTCGGTTTTACTGGGATTGCTGTTTTTGGTAGGTTGTTTTTGTTTCGGCGCAAATTCGGCGTTTACTTTACGCATATCCATTATAGGCATGCCAAACGTAGTACCTGGTGCAGCATTTAATCCGTAGTTCCTAACTCCTACCACGTTTGCTGGCCACGAGTTCATCGGCATAAATGTTTGTGTTAACGCTTGAGCTGCCATTACGGATTGCATTTGTAAGGACGCCAGTTCCAGGTTTTGGACCAAAGGTGAGCCTGGTATCATACCCATTGTCGGGTCTTGACCCAACAACGAGTATCTTACGTCTTGACTTAACATAGGTAATGTCACTGTTTGACCTAAAGCGGACATCTGATGATTCATGTCAGTTACTGATTGCAATGCGTGGGGTATAGTTTGTGTGTAAGCCATTTCCAGGTTTTGGATCATTGGTTGGCTTGGTAACAACCCCATTGCTTGGGCTTGTACCTGATTCAACATTGGTGGTGGCATTGATGGATTAAAAGCAGGTAGCTGATGATCGATGTCGGATGCATAAGGTATAGTTTGCTCGGGTGTAGGTAAAATAACTGGCTCGTGTATAATTGTTGTTTCTTCTGCTTTAAATGAAGTTGGAGTCACTGATGTAGATAGAGTTGTGGTCACTTCTTCAGATGGAGTTGTGGTCATTTCTTCAAGCAGATTTGAGTCCACTGGTTTAAATTGTGTTGGGATCAGTGGCTCAGATGAAGTAGCGGTCACTGATTTAGATGGAGTAGTAGTCATTTCTTCAGGCAGATTTGTGGTTACTGATTTCGATAGAGTTGAGATCAGTGGTGAAAATGAAATTGCGGTCCTTGACCTAGATGAAGCTGTAGTCACTGGTTTAGAAGGCGTGAAGATTAATGGTTTAGATGGAGTTGCGGTCACTGATTTAGGTGGAGTTGAGATCAGTGATTTAGATAAAGTTGGGGTCACTGATTTAGATGGAGTTGATATCAGTGGTTTAGATAATGTTGTGGTTACTGGTTTAGATGAACCTGGGGTCACTGATTTAGATGGAGTTGAGATCAGTGGTGAAAATGAAATTGCGGTCCTTGACCTAGATGAAGCTGTAGTCACTGGTTTAGAAGGCGTGAAGATTAATGGTTTAGATGGAGTTGCGGTCACTGATTTAGGTGGAGTTGAGATCAGTGATTTAGATAAAGTTGGGGTCACTGATTTAGATGGAGTTGATATCAGTGGTTTAGATAATGTTGTGGTTACTGGTTTAGATGAACCTGGGGTCACTGATTTAGATGGAGTTGAGATCAGTGGTTTAGATAAAGATGCAGTTACTGATTTAGAAGGAGTGTTGATCACTTCTTCCGATAGGTTTGTGGTCACTGGTTTAGACGAAGTTGAGCGTAGAGGTTTGGATGAAGTTACGGTTTCTAATTTAAGTGCTGTTGAAAACTGTTTAGACGTAGATGTTGAATTATTTTGCATTTCTTGTTTTTTCAGACTAGGCTTAAATGATGACTCAGATGTTAAGGTGGCAGAAGCTGTTGGAGAGCCTTTAGGTATTTGATCCCATCTATTTCTTCCAGGTTTAGGAGCGTCGACATTTTGCGATAGTTTAGGAGGTGTTGATGGAGACTGAGTAACAATCGGTTTTTGTTCTATGGAAGATGTCTGAATGTCCGGTGAATTTGGTGTTTTTACGTTAAGAATGGTAGAATCGGAAACAGTGCTGTTAACTTTTGCCTTAATCTTGTTCAAACCGGGTAAGTTTATTTTAATAATTGGCTTTTTGGATGGAAGCCTCTGTTCTGATTTTTTTCCAGATATCACTTTAGAACCTTCAGATTTTTTATCAACGTTTGTTTGTTGCCTGTAAATTCTAGAAATTGAAGAATCTTTTTTGTATGGTTTACTAGGACTTTTAGTCGTTAATCGGTGTTTGTTATAGGTTTCCCAAATCGTTTTCACATTTACTTCGCTGAAGGCGGCTTTGGTTCTTGCTACTATTTCTTCTGAAAAAAAAAACCGAGGCACCGGAATTAATTTTGTTTGGCTGTATGAAATCGTAAATATCTGTTTTTACTTACTACTAGTGATAGATTCATTTTTCGAGTCCATTCTACGATAAAAAATTAAAAATAATTAAATACTCGCAATTTTGAAACTTACTTACCTTTCTGGATAAAACGCTTCATCTGGTAAAATGCCTTGCAAACATATTTCTTTGAAGTGTTCTAATGATATCTTCAAATCGTAGCCAAACATGTCCAGAAATCTAAAAAGTGGGAACGAATCGTACCACAATAAAGGAACCAGAAAAAATTTAACCAAGATAACATTTGTAAACATTTGTTTTTGTAGCCAGTTCGATGATTATGCTCAAACAAGCAAGTGTACTCCCAGTAAAGATTGTTTAGATGAAGAGAATGCCATTTCAGTACAAACCGCAAAATGCAATCAATAGAATTTAAATATAAAAATCTCCAATAGACCTGCTTTGCAAGACTACTTGACGCAGATATATTTTCAACAAACTTACTCAATAAATCATGTATTCTGTAAATGCTGTTGTCAAAATATAGAAATTACAGGAGAAAATATATTATAAACATATATTTTCATTAAAAATATAATGTTTAGAATGAGGACCATAATCCAAGTTTTGTGTATTAATAATAGCGTATTTTCGTAAAAATATATTACAATTTTTGTGTAATATCAGTTGTTTAGTATTGTATACGTATAAGTAGTGTTAAGTAGCTTCTTTCTGTTTTGCATTTACCTTGATAAGTTAATAAATGCCAGAATTAGTTTATTCTTAAATGATTTCACTGCATCCGTTATTGCTAAAATGTAACAAAACTGTCTTACCTTTGGCTATAGCTGGAATTCATTTTGGTAATCGTTTTAAAGGCATTTTCAATCTCCTTGTATTGATCAGCGAAGTAGGGATATAAAAGATTTGGCTTTGGAAACCTAAAACTCCATCCAATTTGTAAATCCGTAGGATTACTAACAAATAACTGGTCATTAATGAGTACGAACTCATTCTCTAGTTTTCTGAGGAGAAAATTTCTTGAAAAATGCAGAATTTGGTTTCTCTCCCTGAATATGCCTTTGATGCTGATGGAAGCATAATTTGTCTAAAGAAAATTAATATTTAAAATGCGTTGTTTACAATATGTCACTTTGTACTTACAGTGCATAAAGGGATGTCGCAAGTAAAGGAATATGAGTCATGATCAGTTTCAGGTAATTCAGCAAACAATTTGTTCAAATTTTTTGTGCCACAAACACAAAAAGGGTCCTGAAAGCCATAAGGTAGCAAACTAAAAGATAAATAACATACGATAGTCGAAGCTGTTACTTTGTGATATCCAATAATGATGATGAAATAAAACTGCGCCCTTTTAATATCATGCAGAATGTATTCACTAATTACATGAATAGTTTAAAATTTCAGAAAGCTCTACTTAACTGATGAACCTTGATAAAGGGACAAAAATCCGTAAGTGCTTAGTTACTGAGATACAAGGTGTTAATGTTTAAATTAAAAATGGAAAATTTGCTATAATTCAAAAACGCCTTCAACAATATTGCAGACTAAGGGTTCTGTACCACTCTTGAGGTTTGCTATAATCTAGGTAAACCATAATTAATGTTATATTAATTTTCTAGTTTGCCTTCTATTTAAAAATTGTTGAATTTTAAAATGAGCAGGGAATAACGGGATGTTCTTATATTTTCCATACAAAAATTTAAACTAAGCGTTTTAAAATTATATTTATTTTTCTCAAAATTTGGTCTCCTTATTGATGCGCTTAATTACTTCAAAATATTTATATAATTTTCTAATTCGCCCCCAAAATTAAGCTTAGGTTTTTCTCTTATTTTGGCAATAAATTTTGAGTGACACCCTATATTATCTTTTTTCTAAACTTTAGGTTCAGTAGTGTTGGAGATAAATGAGGGAATAAGTAAAATTTTGCATGTTTTTCTTAATTTCTTTTTTACAAACTTTTTTAAACATATAACTGTATTTTTTAAATAGAGACCCTTCATTTGGTGCATTATATGTGCCTGAAAATATTACATTATTTTATTATTACTTTTTTAATTTATATTTTGGACCCGAAATTAATTTCAGGATTTTTATCTATTTTTCCAGTAAACTTGCAGTGAGGTTCTAGCCCTATACTCCCATTTTTTTAAAGTTTGACGCTCAGTAGTTTCGGGTAGATTTTTGTATATTTTCGTTAACATACTTATTTTAAACAAAATATTAAAAAAAGGAAAAAAATATATTTGTATTCCTCATAATGCGCCCTTTTGTTTCATACATCACATTTTGCGCTTGAAATTTTTGTCAATATATTATTGAATATTAGGCTCTTTGTTTATTTTTCCTGTCAAATCTAGAGTTTGCCATTTATATCTGATTTTTTCAGTAGTTTCTGAGAAAAAGAGGGGGGATTGGGTCTATTTTTGTATATTTTCGTTAATAATTTTTAAAATAATTTAATTAAAAATATGTAAAAAAAATATTTGTATTGCTCAAACCGATTCCTTTGATACATTACATGATACGTTTGAATCCAATTTTATTGTTTGCTGATCAAAATTAAAATTAAGATTTGGCCGGACTTTTCCTGTAACCTTTGGGTAAGAGCTATGTAACCTACTTTTTAAATTTATTATCAACAGTTTCGGATTGATGGGATGAGGGGATTAAATAATTGTAAAATTTCGGTTACGCTATATGCTCCTGATGGGTTCACCAAAATATGTACTAATCAAGGTCGTAACCAGCGGGAGGGTCTGGGGGTTCAAACCCCTCAAAATTTTGGGTTTCAAGATTCATTTTTAACGAATTAATCATCATTTTCACAAGAATGCATTTTATATTTGTATAATTTTATATATATATTTATAAATGTAGTAACTAGTGAGGTTTCACTACACTTATTCTACTCGCCCTGTTATATATTAACATACTGCCGAAAACAATTACTGTGTGAGTGTGTGAGAGACAGAGATTGGTGAATGTACAGTGCATCCCATTTTGGTTGAGATTGCCAGGTTACTCGGTTGTTATTGAAGATAGAGTCTTGCGGTTTTCACATACCTGTTCTACTTTTTTGTGAAAATCAGGATGGCCATATCAGATTTTGCATAAGTGTTTTCATTTATAAGATACAGGGCGATTTTGATAATTTATACTTTTTGGACCCCTTCTAAGTTATTAGAAATACTCTTGCGCTAAGAACTATGTCTAACAGAAAATTTTGCATAGAATCCAGTGGAGTACTCAATTTTTTTTCCGAGTATGGTTTTGAAGATGGTACTACACAACATTATATATTTTTAAAAGGACTGTATTTTATTATTTCATTGAATTCGTTATTTTTTTCCCTTTAAAATAAAGTATAATACAATACACATGGGATTATTAGAAATGCTAAAAAACACTAAAAAGCTGAGTTTTTTGCTAGTAGGCCATGTATTTTCCATTTAAAAGGATAATCAAACAAATAATTCCATTTGAGATTTTTTATAGGAGTTTATCAGCAAAGAAAAATAATGGTTAACAATAATTCAATAACATGAAACACGAAATTTAAGTACCTAAAAGCAACTAATAAATAGTTATACATCGTTCATTATGTATAACAAACAGAACCAGTATTAAAAATCTAATATCTATCTTAAAATTAACTTTGGACATTATTTATTACCTTATTGATTTAACTGTTCAAATTCCATGTCCATTTTCCTTAACACATAATTGGCAAACCTTTCCATCTCGCATGAATCTATTTAAAATTATTATAGAATTCCGCCTTTCGGAACAATATTTTATCTAGTGAGCGCTGGAGAGAAGAATTGTTAGTAACTATTGTGTTTTATCGTGTTTGAGTTTACAAGATCATTATATAAATAATTATTCGTGAGTTTGCTGGTTGATAATTGATAATGGCTGGAAGAGAATTCGTTTTTCAAAATAACGAAAAATACGATATGATACAATGTTATGAGAATGTTGAAGAAGCTTTAGAACTATATTTCCACAGGTATAAAGTACGAGTATTTTACCATAAGATATTTCATGAAATCGCGTTTTTAAAACTTTCAGATATCCAGAGAGGCATCAACCTAGTCGAGCAACTATATTTAGACTAAAGAATAATTTACTAAGTTTTGGTACATATTCTAAACCTCGATCAAAGGTGTATAACAAAGAAAATCGAGAAATGAATGAAATATATGTGTTAGCTAGCGTTCATGCCTATCCCCAGACTTCTTGTGCGAAGTTAGAAAATTACACTGGAATTTCTCAATCACGGGTCCAAAGAATTTTTAAAAAATATAAATTTAAACCTTACAAAGTCAATATTGCCCAGCACTTATATCCTAGTGATGCAGCAAGACGGTTAAATTTTTGCAATTGGTTTTTAGACCAAACCCGAAGGGACAATGATTTTGTAAGGAAAGTTATTTGGTTAGACGAATCTCATATAAGCAGTGCCGGTATATTTAACAGGCAGAATACAAGATACTGGTATGATGAGAACCCGCACTTAATTTTTGAGCGACAACAGCAGGGTCGATTTGGTTTTAATTAGCCAGTTTCATACTGGGGACAAAAAATAAAGTACCGCATTTTTGAAGGAACCCTTACCGCCAATAGGTACTTGACAATCCTAGAAGACTTATTACCCGAAATATTGGAAGATGTTTCCCTCGCCTTTCGCAATTCTATACACTTTCAACAAGATGGCGCCCCTGCCCACAATTCTAGATTAATTGGGCGCTTTTAAGAAAATAATTTTCAAGGATGTTGGATAGGAACACATGGAGCAATTAGGTGGCCTCCAAGATCACCCGATTTATCTATATTGGACTTTTTTTGTGGGGTTATTTGAAAAATAAAATATATACCAACAGACACAACAGTCGCGAAGAACTTCGTACCGCAACGGAGGAGGCTTTTCGGGATTTACAAAGGCGACCTGTTATAATTTTAAATGCACTAAGGCGTATTGAAAAGGTTTGCCAATTATGTGTTAGGGAAAATTGACAACAATTTGAACAGTTAAATCAATAAGGTAATAAATAATGTCCAAAATTAATTTTAAGATAGATATTTGATTTGTAATACTTGTTCTGTTTGTTATACATAATGAACGAGGTATAACTATTTACTAGTTGCTTTTAGGTACCTAAATTTGTTTCATGTTATTGAATTAATGTTAACAGTATTTTTCGTTGCTGATAAACTCCTATAAAAAATCTCAAATGGAATTATTTGTTTGATTCTCCTTTTAAATGGAAAATACATGGCCTACTAGCAAAAAACTCAGCTTTTTAGTGTTTTTTAGCATCTCTAATAATACCACGTGTATTGTATTATACATTATTTTAAGGGGGAAAAAATAACGAATTCAATGGAATAATAAAATACAGGGTGTTCTATTTGAAAATATATAATGTTGTGTAGTATCTTCAAAACCATACTCGAAAAAAAAATTGAGTACTCCACTGGATTCTATGCAAAATTTTCTATTAGACGTAGTTCTTAGCGCAAGAGTATTTCTAATAACTTCGTAGATATAGAAGGGGTCCAAAAAGTATAAATTATCAAAATCGCCATGTATCTTATAAATGGAAACACTTACGCAAAATCTGATATGGCCATCCTGAGTTTCACAAAAAAGTAGAACAGGTATGTGAAAACCGCAAGACTCTATCTTCAATAACAACCGAGTAACCTGTCAACCTCAACCAAAATGGGATGCACTGTACAATATCCCAAATTATCGCAAGGTTTGTCATGCTACTTGAGTTTTTGTACAATATTTAATGATGTCATCAACAAGACTGATGACAGCTTACTCCTTGATGATGAGAGCTTCGCTGTTAAAACGTGCGTTGTGTGAAAAAAGAAAGTTTTGATGTTAGGGTACAAAACTTCATGTTTATACATCTGTACAACAGTGGTTAGTTTTATAAGAAATGAGAATGGAACATAGTTTCATAAAAAGTCATGTAACTGTAAATTTTTTTACCTTTTTGTAACGTTGCTTGATATGTTTAACAGTATTGTTGTGATAATACCATTTAACAACCTGTGTACATATACATTTCAAGTGCGTATGTTCGCAATTTTGAAAGTATAATTTACCTTGTTTGGGAATTTTAGTAGAATTTTTCAAAGGTTTATGTAAGTTTGAAAATGACAAACCTCTGAAACTAGTTATGAAATTTATGAACAAGTTACATATAGAAGAATTTAGTATTATGTGATGGTCATAAATAATAATTTCTCATATATTGACCAGGCTAAAATAAAATATAAATCGAATCAGTACATACTTTGCTTTATTAGAAGTAATCTGAGATGGAATTACAGCTGATGTTACAGACATTACAGCATGAGTGTCATATAAATCCAAAAGTGCGGATCTATCATTTGAATCATATAACGTAAAAAAGTGTTCAATGAATCCAGATGCCAAATCTTCTGCTTCTTCATTACATAGGAAGTTTTTGCGAAACGGTGGAGTACCAGATATATTAACATTGTCCTGAAAAAAAAGTAATTAATTATGCTTTGTAGCTTTCTGATGTTGTACATCCTTCTATAATGAACCGCTAATTGGTGTGAATTAAAACGTAATGCCCTAGAAATACCCACAGACGTTCACATAGCATTTTTCTTCATCTATTGTGGAAGGATTCTAGTTCTTGGTTCTCACTTTTGCCCATTAATCTTTTGGTGTAAACGCTGAAACGAGTTTACACTAAAAGGAAGAATGCTCACTTATGTGAGGTTCACAAGAACTATTTCACCTTCGCTTAGAATGATCCCTTTAGCTGAGATTATCAATATTCCTCAAGTGATTCAATTGGTCTCCCTTTTTCTCAAAGTTTTTATTAACACAAGCAGGCAAGGTTTGTATTGAGAGGCGTTAAATGCTATCCAATCACAAACTTATAACTAATAGTAGTCAAATTTAATATTATAGATCAAGTGTAATAGGGTTAAAAATACAATGAGTTATTAATTTATCAGCAACGGCAATATTAAAAAACAAAGATACCTTAATGTGTAATAACCAATAGAGACTAGAATGGTATACTTTATTTTGATTTTAGAAATAAATCAATTAGAGCCATTAACTGTACTTTTGTAATAAAAATTGTTTGTAAGCTCATCAAAAAAAAAAAAATTATATAATTATCAGTTTGAATATGGGCTAAACATTTTTGAAATAAAAGTTGGCAGTGGAGATTAATTCTTATGTAAGCAAACATAATAAAATGAGTAAAAATTTAAACGTGACCGCACCAAACGCCATCCACATCAAGGGAATAGCGCAGTCATTTAGAAAAATAAGGTTTTTAAATCGAGTACCTAAGATGAAATTGATTATGGTGAAGCATAGAAAGTTAAAACTACAAGAAAATACTTTAGAAAAGTTTGAACTCACACTATTATTGTTGGTTTATTGCAATTTACTATGTTGTATTGTTACCATACTGTTATAAATTTTATGTGGTTTTAAAAACAATTTTTACATCGAAAATAATATTCTTTATTTACACACCAAAAATTCACAATCAATACTAAAATACTTTTCTTAAACTAATACTTCCAAGGAATATTGTAGCTCGTTTACATTATGCCACTTCCGTTCCGCTGCCGGAATTATTGCTACGGTATGATCGAAATCTCGTTTACATTATGCCGAAGTGGGCCGGGACACTTCTCTTACTGCTGCCAATGCAACTCGCGCTGCTTAACACTTTTTAAATAAGAGGTATTTGTGCGGTAGTCAAAAAGCTGGCCCCGTTTTTCGATCGTTTATAGACCAGGTCATATAAATAAATGCTGGACAAAATTGTTATCTGCAAATAAAAAATTGTAACGGGTTTTGGGGATAAAATGTAGTAGGTATTTGCCACACAATTCAACACTTTTTCTCAGTTGACATTTTTTAATTAAACAATAAAAACCTTCAAAAAGGCTAATAATTTAGTTTCGTGCTTTTTGCGCAAAATTTAGTGCTATAATCGTCTTTGCTATAATTGACATTGTTAAAGAGAATTAAACAATCTACAAAATGAATTACAATGTTACAAGAGAAGTCAAATAATCAACTCAATATTTACATAACATAGCTTATATAGTATAAAATTATCATATAAATGTGAAGATTATTATATAAAATATCAAAAACTAATGTTTAAAATTAACAAATATTTAATTTTATAAAATAAATCCAAAAAATAACATAATTAAAACATGAAGTGATTCTGAGAAATACATTTATAGAATTTAAAAACTAATGCAATATTAATTCTTTCTGGATCAAGCTATCGAAATTTAAAATGGCCAAAATTGACCCAATAGTTATTGAGATTGTTAATATTTTTCAGCATCAAATAAATTTGAAATCGGCCAGAGTACTAGTGAGCACGAGTAGTAGCCTACTTCCATACCCAATTCCCTGTTCACTTCGGCATAATGTAAACGAATTCTGTACAAAAACCACTGATTTGGAGAGTATCAATGAGCGCGCGTAGAAGTGACAGAAACAAGGGAAGTAGAAGTACATTGTCGCGCTGCCTACGTCCATGACTAATTCACTGCTCATTTCGACATAATGTAAACGAGCAATTACAACGATGAGTCAATCCACAACTGCTTGCTGCCGGTGTAACGCGGCATATTACATCCCAACCGCTCTCGAAGAATCCAGTTAATACTGGAGATTTCAGTCTCCTTTTTTTATATATGAAATAGCACAGACTAGAAATAACTTTTTTTGCTAAACGTTTGTTCGGTTTTTTATCCGGTGACCAATTTCGAGAGAATTCCTCTATTAGTAATATCAAATTAAATGATAATGATATGATATGATAATACTTAGTCCTCAATGACAGCCCCGTATTGAGACAGCTTTTTTTTAAGAAACTTAGTTTTGGGGACAGATCTTGAAGGTGGGTGGTAAACCAATATTTATTGAGTTATTTATATTTGAAAATAGTTTACTAAAAAAAAAATAACATTTCAAAGGTTTTTGTGAATATCTCCAAAAGCTAAAGAGTGTATGAACTAAAAAAATCAAGCTCAAAGAAACTAATTTTGCTCTAGATCTAATAATACTTGAGTAGAAGTATTAACGTGAAATAACGGCAAATGGATACATTTTACTGGAACCACTCACAAAATATTATTCAAATTACCTGAAAAGTTACAACGAGAAAAATATGTGTTGCCGTATTTTCTTTACAATTTACTTTGTTATAGCATTACAATGTCCAACAATGTGAACGTTTTAGATTGCTATGTTCTCAAACAAAACTATTTAGTGGAAAAAACATTTTTCAATGAATAAATTTTTCTGTTAAAAGTACTAGGAAAGTAAAGATGTTATGTAATAAACACAACAGCAGGAAAATATGACCTTTTTGTTGTTGTTTTTTGTCATTTTTCTAGGATATCATTTAAAGTTTGTATTTGAGCGCAAATGAAGCCTATTAAACTCAATAAATTTAGAAATGAAGGATTCGAAAATTTCTTATTTTTCTGACCTTGCTGAACTTGAAATTTCCAGAAAAACGGTTTCTATTTTATTCGGATAGCATGAAAATTGACGGAGAAATCGCAAAAAGTTTTCAAGGAATATTGTATGTCAATTTATTTTCTATATTTTCAACAGTAAAAAATGCTTAAAATATTTTGCTATTATCATTCATTTCTTTTAAACGGAAAAAATATTAATTTTGAAGATTGTCTATTTTATGTATTCATTGAGTCCACTGACTTGGAGAACTGATATTAAAACTAAACAGGAAATTGATAAACAAGATCCAAAAATCAATTGACAAACCTATAGTTTCAAGAAAACATTTCAAAAATTATTTATGCATAAATATAACTGACAAGTATTCAGGTTCCTTTTTATGTTTTGTTGGTTATATCACACCACTCTTGAGAGAAAAGATGTATCTGCCAAAAAAATCCAAAGTTACAAAATTTTAATTTCAATTTGTTGTCAATGACATTGAAATCTGAATTAACAAAATTTGGAATTGAAAGCTTGAACATTTTGACAAGTTTATTTGACATAACTCATATAACTAAGAACATTTGTTGTGTTTTTGATAAACCAGATTAAGATTTGAAATATTTGGAGTATACAGTCTTTTTTTTAAACTAACCCAACCCAAGGAACCATAAAAAGAAGCTGGAATATGTTACAAAAAAAGCTTTAGAAAATAAGTACTCAGGTTATTTTGATGTTAGATATTATTAGCCTGCAGATTATCTAGTGTTTGTAACTCTGGAATACATAAAAAAATCATTATAACAAACTGCTGATTTTTAGTTATTATCTAACAAGGTTTTACTGCAGTACCTACATAATATGCACCTAAACTGTAACAGGATTCATATTGGCAAAATAATTAGCAACAAATTGAATTGTTTGTAGTCAATGAACTGTATACATAACATTCAAAATATCTATGCTTTTACATAGAGATAGTTTTTTGCAATTTTGGGGATTTATATAGATATAAATCTGCAGGTATGGGCAATATTGAATATTTTGTATGACCAGGATTTCCAGATTTAAAAGAGGACCACACAAGTATGAGATTTTATATTGGGAGTTCCCTGACAATGTTATTTGCAGTTCTATTAGGTGAAACAGTGATGCTATCTGCAAGCCATCAGTGATATTACTGCTTTAAACAAGAATTTCTATATATGATTCTCAGTAATCATCTGTTTATAACTTTGGTGATGCCCTTAGTTTACAGTGGCTGTTCTACTCTGACATTGATTTCTTCAATTGCCATTTGGTTCAAGCAGAAAATGTCAAAACATATTAAATAGTTTTGATTTTATTTATCTCACATACCTATGTGAATAAATTTCCTGCGTATGTTGTTCATATAGAGGTACTTAAATTATTTTTATAAAATGGATCCAAATTTACAATTAAATGTGGATGTAAACACAAAATAGTAAATATATTATCCAAAAATGCAGGTAAGATGTAAGAATGAGAAAGGGAATCACTGTTTTGGGTTATTAGCAAAAATTTTAAATAATGGCATAAATAAATCACTCCTTTGTAACCAAAACTGCTTGAATGGAATTGGTTAAAGCATTTTGTTGGAATACAGTTAACATGTTAACTGCACCCGGCGCTGATCTTCGCCCGCTCGGGTGTTTCCTCTATGTGTTCGAGCTGATCCGTAAATAAATTCTTCAGTTAAAGGTTTTGTGAGTTTATGTATTAATGAATATAATGGAATAATGTGAGGTGGATCTAACAAAATCTAAACAGCTTAGAATGACTGTTAAAGATAAAAAATAGAACTTGAGGTTTTTGCAAACAATTCATTTTGTGAATATGAAAAGTCAGTTGAAGAATTTGGACATAGCAACAAGGTAGCCTCTTGAGATGAAGAGATTTCTGATGATAATGAGGAGGATTACTCTGATGTTGAATTACTAGATTTCAGAACTTACTGTACAGGACCTTTGACAATGAAGAGAAGTAATCTGGAGTGTGTTGAAGGTGTGAAGTTAAAAAATGGGACATAATGTGCAAATATTGCAATTGCTATTTTTGTTGTTCTGCAGGAAATATTTTAAATGCACACATATTCTGGTAAATACAGTTTCAATGATTTTCAATTACAGGTTATTAAAGATTTGCTAAATGTTGAAAAAACGAACAAAAGTTAGATAGAACTAAAATAAAAAAAAATTCACTGGAAGGCTTGATTTTGACATATTAGGTGTGCAATGGGATAATTACTGTTTTTCAAAGCCTGAATTATTTTTTTTTTCAGTAAAATTTTGTTAATGGTACTTTAATTTAATAAATTAAGATTTATAGTTTCAAATTTTGTAAATTGTTGGACACAAATTTTCCAGCTAGATGCTGAGGATTCAGATCTGGATCTTCAAAACAAATATCAATTAATTCAAATACAATTCTGACAAAAAAATACCCAGCACTGGATGATACCTCCACAGGAAAGATTACAGCAAACATGTTAATGAATATAATATTTATGAAATATTTTAAACTAGTAATAAACTACATGAGAATGGAAAATGTTTCATTACAGAAAAATATAATTACCAATATCTCCAGGGACTTGCACACTCCTTTTATATCTACTACATAGTTATAAGAATGATAAGTTGCACAAATAGGATTTCCATCAAGTAATAAACATTTCAAATTCACAAAATGCTTTAAGCAATCTAAGTCATCAATGTGAGAAATCTAAAATAAAAACTGTAAGCGTTGATTTAATTTGTAATGAAGTTGATTTCTACCATATTATTCCTTAAATCTAAATAGATCAATTCATTCTTGTTCAAGGGATATATGGAATTTATATCTTTGAGAAAATTGCTCTGCAATATAATTCTCTGTGGAGAATAACTTGCTGCAAAAGACATTACATGCAACATAACCTTGGGCTGGTAAAGTGGATAGTACATTTCCAGGCCTAAAAAATTAATTATTTTATCTATTTAACTGCACAGTTACAATCTTACTTTCATCTTCATAAAACTTAGTAAGAATTAAGGTATTTGTAGTAGCATTCAATCTTTTTTTTAAATTCATTACAAGATTCTTAACATGATCAAATTTGTAATGAACAGCAGGCACAAAATTAGCTCTAATGTCAAATTTCATCTAAAAATAAAATAAATCATATAATAACTAATGATAATAGTTTCATAAAGTTTACAATATCTTCTGCATCATCAGGATTTGCTATAAAAAATTTATTGGCTATTATTTTCATTATGAACTCTAAACAGCCTTTGGCAAAAAATACACACTCAGTTTCTCCAATTTGTTTGAATCCTACTGGTGTGAAATGTATTGGATCAACAAACTTGAAAATCCTACTTAAAACTGAATGACGATCTATTCTTTTACAACCAGAAACCTGAAATCTATGGTAAAATTGTTCATCCCCACACATTGTAACAACTTCATTTAGTGTATCCAAACTCATAGTTTTGTTATTTAGATGAATACTGCTATTTGGTAATGCTTGTTTAGTGCTGGGGCTAAAATTTGTATAATTTAGATATATCTTTTTAATTAACAATAAAATTTACCTAAACATTTCCTTTAAGCTGTACATGATGTCAATATTTTGCAAACTGATATATAAATTAATTAATTAATTTCATAATGTTCTCCACTGCATTTTAAGTATTTGTTAAATAATGGTCAAGCAGATTTCATTATCTTATAATAGTATAAATATTATGGTTTTCATATACTAATAACTTTTTAATCGATTTTTGAGTTCTACATGAAAATAATCGTATACTTTATTATTAAGTATATATGAAAATAATACAAATACAAGATACTTCTTCACTCCAATAAGAATGACACCTCTGTCACTTCTGTCTTTCAGTCTGTCAAATGTCAGAAGGAAACCTGCCGGATAGCCCTGGCAGCTTACAGAGAGAAGAAGAAAACATAAACCGTGGAGCATATACAATTGGAGGTAGCATACAAAACCTTAGATCATGTACCTCCTAGATATACCCTGTTTTCCAATTAGCGCACAATTGAGCACAGTGCGGCACAGTGCTAGCACTGAGTGTTCCAATTACAGCACTAGCTCGCACAAATGAGCACAAGAAATAACTGTGCCTTTGGGATGTTTTATGTAGGTTTACCAAGTAAACATAAAACTTTATCATGAAACATGAAGTATGTTCCAATTAATGCCCGAAAATTACGGTACAAAGCGACAGAAAAACACTTTGTGCTCTAGTAATTGGAAAACAACCATTATTGAATTATTCTGTAAATAATTTACGTACACATAAACGTCAATTGATAACTTATGAGTAATACACTTTTAACCTTATGGTGATCAGTGTACTCTACCGGTTGGTTTTAAAACAACCATGTTCCAATTCACGTCCTAAAAATTGCCGCACTGTGCGGCACAAAATCACTTGTGCTCTGCTAACTGGAAAACAGCCATAGTCTTCTAAACGTTGTTTGTGGTATATTCTTGACTACTTTTATGTTTTTTTGGGCAATAACACCACAATATAAATAAAACGACGTATGTTGAAGGAAAACCAAAGTCTATTCTGAACAAAAAACATAAAAGTACTCCTAGATATAGCATGTCAAGCACATAATCGTGGCAACGCTATTTCACTTAGTGGGTGGAACCATAGATAAGAGATATATATATGTATACACGAAGTATAGATACCAGGAGTCCGAACGGTATAGGCTTTTCCGCAGTATTCGTGGTATACAATATTAAACCCAGATCATAGTTCTCTTTTCTGCCACTAGCTGCGCAAATGTTCAGGACGTACCGATGTTATTATTATTATCAACCGTAAATACGCGCTGTCGAATGTCGAAATTATTAAAATTATAAAACTAAGTATAAGATATTAACGTAATTGTTTAAAAATAGTTTTAATAAAAAAATAGAAAGGTGTTGTGCTGTTCATAGTGTTCATGGTTGCCTCAGTGGCCGAAAGGCAAGTGGAAATGTGGCTAAAGTGGGTATATTCAAAGTTCCGAAAGTGAGTAACCTAAAAATAATATTAAACATCAGTGTTGTTAAAAAATATTGTATTGTATACACTAGTGTATTTGTCAAATCTAAATTGTTTGGTATTTAAATGTTAAACGTCTTTTATTTATAACTAATACGATTAATAAATAATATATTTGATTGTAATCAATTAATTACTTTCCTATTATCAAGCATTGTAATACTGAAATAAATAGGTATTTAACCATTTTTGAATTTATATTTACTACTTAATTTGTTTAAATTCTTTCCGTCACGGTTTGTTTAATAGTTTAACACGTAGAGACAAAAGATGAACTATAATTTTAATTCTTAAATACCTGTTGATAACATTAATTTATTTTTTTAATAAAATTGTTTGCTGCTGGTTAATTGTATTTATTTATTTACTAATATCACACATTTTTAGCTTTGCAGATTATCGAAATAATATTTTCAGAGTTGTCAGGTGGCTGTCAGTATCAACAAGATTACCCGCATAAGGATTTAAACGAGTACTTCCTAAAAAGTGGCGCGCTCTACCGGCAAAACATTCTGTCCCCTAAAATGCTACCATTTATTTAACATTACGTTCGGACTCCTGGTATCTATACTTCGTGTATGTATAGGTGGAACCAGCCAATGAACAACATGCTGAACGTATTTGATTGGAAGCAGCTTCCAACCGAGTGAAATAGCCTTTTGCCCTCTCTATTGCCCTCTCTCTCTGTAGTCTTACCACGACATTTGTGTATGACAGGCTATATCTAGAAGATACATGATCTAGTACAAAACACAAATTTTTAGAGCACGTACCTTCTGGAGGTAGCCTGCAATAACCTTAGAGCATTTACTTTCTAGAGATAGTCTGCAGTGCACAAATGTCCTGGTAAGACTAAGGAGGGAGAGGGCAATAGAGAGGGCAAGAGGCTATTTCACTCGGTTGGGAGCTGCTTCCAATAAAGCATGTTGTTCATTGGCTGCGTCGACCGATCACCCACCCACTAAGTGAAATAGCCTCTTACTGTCTCTATTGCCCTCTCTTTTTAGCGTTGCCACGATTTTATGCTTGACAGGCTATATCTAGATGGTAAATGATCTAAGGCAATAACAGTGCAAGCTTTATTCGCGGTAACAATTCGTTATCGATTCATTACTGATCGCATGCGCAGTTGCAATAAAACCATTCGCGGTACAGAAATTACTGAACTGAGGGTAACAATTCTGTGTTCGCGGTGAAGGAAAATTCGATTCATTATTGATTCGTAACCAGATTATCAGTTCTTGAATTATAGCTAGGATTCCTGGTTCTGACAGGGGCGTTTGAATAATTTTTATTCAAATTTAGTAAATTGTTATTTTGTGTTGCCTACATCGGGAAATTTACTTATTGTTAACTGTGTTTACGTTTGTTTAGAATTTTTGTTGACATGGACCACTTAATTTCAAGTGACAGGGATTTGGAAGAACCTTTGGAAATTGTGAGTGTTCCAAACACAATTTATTATTTTGAACATATTGTGCCACAATTTAATAATCATCAGTTTGAGTTTCATTTTCGGATTAGTCGTAAAAGAGTCAATATATTCATCATTGAACTACATTGTCACGCTTAATTGTAGCAAATACCGTATACAAAAAAATCACTTATTTTATTTTTCTTTATAGCAGTTTGAGTTTTTCAAAACAAGAACCTTTCTTGTTGTCTTTATCTTTTAACAACCCAGATGGCCAGAGGTATTAGAGCTATATTTTAAAAATTCTGCAAATTTAAAGCACTATTACCATTTTAATAATATTTGTGTAATTATGAAACAAACCCAGATTTAATTTTTACTTTTGAACAAATCATTGTACACGTGTTATGGTGGCGCTATCGGTGGTTGTTAAATGTAATACTCATTAATTTCTGAACTTTCTATACGAATTCGTCCACCGTGCCTGTAATGCACAAATTCGTGGTAAGTCTAGAAAGAGAGAGCAATAGAGACAGTATCAGACTATTTCACTTGGTGGGTGGAAGCAGCCAATGAAATAGCCTCTTGCCCTCTCTAATGCCCTCTCTCTCTTTAGTCTTACCACGACATTTGTGCACTGCAGGATATCTCCAGAAGGTACAAGCTCTAAGCACAAATATCTTTTGGAGGTAGCCTGCAATGCACAAATGTCGTGCCAAGAATAGAAAGAGAGGGCAATAGAGGCTATTTCACTCGATTTGTAGGTGCAGCTGGTGAGCTAATTGGATGCAGTTCCCCATAGAGTGAATAGCGTCTTACCCTCTCTATTGCCCTTTCTTTCTAGCCTTGGCACGATATTTATGCTGGACAGCCTCATAGCAAAAACGGAGGACAAAGGAGTTGTCAGAACCACTACAAGAATAACTTAGGACTACTTAACAGAAAGTACATTCAGGATCAAAATCGACCGAACCGGAATGATGTACGAAGAAATGGAAAATCAAGATCATCACCGAGAAGACATAAGCAATAGCAATATTAAGAAGAAACAAGGACAAGTCAATCAGAAGACTAACCGCAACAGGGAGGAGGGCCCAATAAAGCATCAGTATGATAAATGCACTAATAGAATCGAGGAGCAAGCTACACTTGTAGACCAAGAAAAGGATTTATGAAATTGAGTAAGGGCACTGATAATGTATGGAGAAAGTATATGAAGACAAGCAGCGGACATGCACATCAAGAAACTATGGAAGATTGAGAACAACGCCCTGAGGAGAATGGCGGACGCACCGTGGTAAGAAGAAGAACTAAGAAGAGACTCAGGAATATGCACCATAAAAGGAGAAATAATCTAGAGGATGAAAAAGGCAATGATAAGAACGGCAAAGCACAGGAACCTAATACTAATGGAGGCAACAAAGTAAGATGAAAACAGGAACAACAGTGCCAAGGGACAGAGGGAGGCGCTATTTCAGGAAGAAGAGGAAATGAAATGTCTTAGGGAATAAAATGTGTTAAGGAATAGCATAGGGAAAAAGTATTGTAATAGATTAGAGAACAATTTAATGTAACTTAGGCAACAAAGTAGAGGAATTTAAAAACAAAACTATGGACTATAGACGGTCCTTTTTCACGCGGCAGTCTACGAGGTATCACCTACGCCCGCGCCGCTGAAGATGTATGGTGCAAATGTTCGGAAGAAATTTTAATAGATCACGTCAAAAGAACTCAGGAAACCATAGTTTATTCAAACCAATATTAATTTGACTTTACAGCTATAATTGAAACGATGAACTCTTTCTGCAAATGTAGACATCTTTGATTGACTCATAGCTTTCTCTCAGTTATTTCTCCGACAATGTTTTTACAAAAAAAAAAAACAAGTCACTAGAGCGATATCTTAAAATTCCTATATGCTTCACTTTTACCTAAGGCACTTATATCATTTGTTTTGTGATAATACTGTTTTTATTCAGTCTCATACCCAGGGGCGGATCCAGACATGTGCTTCTAGGCGGGCGATTTCATGTTTTAGGGGGGGGGGTCTTGTAATGAATTTACCTAGATAAAATTTTAAACCCAAATTTCTTGGGTTATTACATTAGAAATAGTCGTTCTGAGGTTTAAACCTATAGAAGTTACCTTTTTCTAGGCTCTTGGAGGCAAGATTACCTCGTTTTAATACTCAATTTACTAACTTTGAGTGCTTTCTGGGGTGGCAATCGCCCCCATCGCAACCTCTTTGGAACTGGCCATGCTCATACCAAAAGAATCCCTTTCCTGATAATACGTGAATTTATTTAGCAGTTTAATTTTAATAAAAATGTTTTCATTTTCCACACCTTCCAGGGATCCGAACATTTCATTCTTGACACTATTTCTCTACCATCACTGGAAATGTTTTATCGTTGTTTCTCCAAATTCGTTCTATAATGCAAAAGGCAAAGAGGTAGAGATCCATACTTCATAATACGAGTGCGCGACGTAGCATGGAATAAAATACGAATATATGTACAGAGCGGAAGTGTCTCTTCGAGGTCTTGATGGGAATGAATTCTGGAGCCTGAACAAGTCATTATGCAGATGAAACACAGTAATGTTAAATTCGAGGGCGTGATGTGTTGACATCTTCAGTCTAGTAGTGTAGTGTAAAGGTTTTCCGAATGTGTATTTCCAGACCGACTGAATTAGGTATGAGCTTTCCGTCGGTGTGGATTTGCTATTGGAAAATGTAATATCTGAGAGAATGTCAATTACTGTAGCCTTATGTGAATAGTATAGAAACATATTTTATAAATGAATCAATGATGGAAGAAGATTCAAACATATTCACGTCGATCTACTTGAAGCATTATATATTTAATTTCCTAGAAATTGAGCTTGATTGCGAAGTTATAGCTTTTCACGCTAGCAGGGGGTTCTTTTTGAGTCGGAATGTATCTCATTAAAGCGAAAGCTTCTTAACGGAGGCCCACACTTACGCAAGTGAGAATAGATGAGTATAGGAATGAAATCCATAATTTGAAATTGTATTAATAATCTCTTATTTTATAGAAAATCAATAAATTATACTAAATAAAGAAATATAACATCCAATTAATATAAAATACCTGCACAAAATTTGTGTTTCGTTCTAATAAACATTTCAATTCTTTCTTTGCGATATATTACATTAGAGATTTGACGTACGACAGAAATCAGAAAAAACACCAAAAAGGGCAATTTTACGTGCCATTAAATTTATGTTCTGACTGACTTTATATTATAAAGTAAACATTTTAAGATTATATTAACACTTCTGAATAATATTGAAATGAAAATTAATATAGGAAATTATTCACCACAGTGTAGCAAAAATTTGCAACAACGGTAATCCTATCGCAATGCTAAAGCTATTACGAAGCGACTGCAGAGGGCTCCAAGTGTCTCCTTTCACGTTTACTGCTTAAACAGGGTCTTCAGGCTTCGACACCGAATATCACGACTAAATGAATCAATTTTGAAAAAAAAAAAATTTTATCCTATGAATAGAAAGCAACATTGATGTTTCTTATATTTGGGACTCCCTGTACATCACAAGTTATATCATAATGAACAAGAAGACCTTAAAGGCTTTCTTCGTTAAAGACTTGTTGGATTACACACTAAGTGTGTCAACTGTATATGAACCATTATGTATTAAAAAAAATTAATTGACTTAGACGTTTTATGTTTCTTTGCAGATATATTTAAATTGAGAATAAAATTACACATTAGGAGTAATACTTAGTCATAAAAAAAAGTGACAAATAATTTAATTTATCTGAAATTTATATCTATTAGATATGACACAAACGAAGAGAAACATGGAGAAAATGAGAGACGGGAAGTATATATCGTAAGATTCGCTTCCATTGTTCATTCCTAAATGACTGGCGCTATTTTATTATTCTATCGTATCGGCCTTATTCTTTGTACCATTTAGAGATGGCGTGTAAGTTCTACTATAATTTGATGTCACAAAAAGATTCTCCCGTCTATTACTCTCGTGATTGTAATGACAATCAATGTCCGCCGACGGCAGGTAAACCATTTCATTTCTTGCCGTACTTTTCATTAATAGACTCCAATGAAATACATTCAGCATGTTGTTCATTGGCTGCTTCCACCCACTAAGTGAAATAGCTTGTTACTGTCTCTATTGCCCTCTCTTTCTAACGTTGCTACGATTGAAAGCAGCTCCTAACCGAGTACAATGGCCTCTTGCTCTGTCTATTGCCCTCTCTCTCTTTAGTCTTACCACGACAGTTGTGTACTGCAGGCTATCTCCAAAAGGTACAAGCTCTAAGTGCACAGCTAGGGAGACGAAAAAAGTATCGATACTTTTTGGTATCGAGTACTTTTTTTGATACCGATACCAATCGTATTCGATACTTTGTATTCGATATTTTTACTCATTGAGTACATTTAGGTAGGTCTCGTATCGAATAAGTCTTAAAAATTTACTCTTAGAAACCTGGCTTTATGGCTCCTGTTCACGACTTTCAGCCTAGAGATAGCTTGCAATGCATAAGTACCCATAAATACCACAAATAGATTAGAAAGAGAGAGCGAGAGGCTTTCTAACTTGCCACACTTTTGATTCTGCTCTGCAATTTATCGAAATCATTTTTGCATAAGAATCAGCAAAAAAAAAACGATTCGGTTAATTTTGCTATCGGGACGAAACTCGAAGCTCCTACCTAGACTACTACTAAAGCTGAACTGACTGACATTGAGTCATGATGTCTATTTGTGGGAGCATTAGGTTTTGAGCAAAGTACTCGATACTATGAAGTATCTATACTTTTGTTTCGATACTTTTACGAGTACGATACTTTTTAACAGACTTCAAAAAGAAGGAGGTTCTCAATTCGTCTGTATCTATATATTTTTTTATGGTTGTTCACCTATTACTCGCAAACGGCTCAAGGAATTTTGACCGTTTATACTGTTCCGAGGGATCGCGAAGTGGTCCCATATTTTTTTTATTAACATAGTTTGTACCGTTTCTTAGAAAATGGGGAAAACTATTTTATACCTATTCTCTTATTCTTAGTGGAGTCGGCGGTATTACAAATATAAAAAAAAATTATTCGGAATATGGGACAAATTGTAAAGTAATTGGATTAGTTCTGGGATATCCCAAAGTGGCCCCATATTTTTTTCAATAGCATAGTTTGTACCGTTTCTTAGAAAATCTGGAAAACTATTTTATACCTATTCTTTTATACTTGGTGGAGTTGCCGGTATTACAAATATGAAAAAAATATATTTGGAATATGGGACAAATTGTAAAGAAATTGGATTAGTTCTGGGATATCCCAAAGTGGTCCCATATTTTTTTCAATAGCATAGTTTGTACCGTTTCTTAGAAAATCGGGAAAAACTTATTTACTGACTTTCTTATACAGTGAACTTTGGTGGAGTCGCTGGTATTAAAAATATAGAAAAAATTTTTATTCGGAACACGGGATATAATGAATTAAAAAGGAATTTGATTATTTCCCTGGGATGCCGAAGTGGTCCCATATTGTTTTTCATAACACCGTTTTTTCATATTCATAAATCAAAGGATTTATTTACTAATAATTTTAAGAGAAAAAGTTATTCTTCACAGACAGATTTACATTGTCTAAAACGTAAACAGTATTCCATGTCACTTTTTAACTGTAGACAAGGTTTGTCATCAAAGAGGACTTTTGAATACAGATTAAAGTATCTTCATTTTTGTTAAGATCTGAAATTGTTATCAAATAGAAGTAATTAGAATTAAAAACTGCATCTACTTATGCCATTACACTAAAAATTTAATCAAATTTTCCAACTATATACTAGGTTTCAAAATATCAATTTTGTTTAAAAGTGAAGTAACTTTTTTTTTATAATATCTCAAATTGTAATCAAGCAAAGTTTATTATTATATTATTATTAAAAATTGTAATAAATTGAAAGTTGTTTTGAAATAAATCCAAATAAATGTCAGTTAATCACCTGGTGGAGGTGGAGGTTCTCAGTTGGTTTCTATATACAGTTTGTCTTCATAAGTTGAGTTCAAACGGAAAACGTTCTTATGAATATTATTTAGAGAAAAAAATATTTGCATGATCGAAAACATATACTGTAATCATTACATGACACTTTTTCAACTGTATACGAAGTAGTGGTTATTTATTATATAATAAAAGTAACTCCAGAAATATACTAACGGTTGAACCCAAGACAGGACGTGCATTGCTTAAAGTAACAATTTATGAACCCGAAGTGCAACATCAGGCAATCAATGTAGTACAAATAATAAATCATTAATAGTTGAATGATAATTAATAATTTTATAAACTTTGTAACCAAGTTCTAACTATATTTTACTATTGTTTAGTCTCTTTTATTGGACCTTAATAATCCTGGCCTCTGATCTTTACAATATTGATAAAATATCAAGATGTGATTTTTTATGTTCTGTTTATATTTTCTTGAAGTGTATTATTAAAGTTATATATATCTATTTAAAATTATTCATGACAAATTAACTACACATATTTCGTGTTAATTAGTTTATGTGAAATGGAATAATGGGAACAACACCAATAAATAATAGGTTATAAACTATTTCGACCCTTTGTTAGCAATTGCATGCCGTTCGGAAGACCTTCGCGTTTATGTCCACTTAAAATTATAATTATCAAACAGAAATAATTCGCAAACATAATTATTGTGGACATAAATATAACAAACTTCTCTAAATTTCATTCGAATCACGAATGCTAAAACGTTTCATACATGTTATATGAATATGCATTAAGTGAAAATGGTTTTATTTAAGTAACGAAAACTAAAAGGTAAATGGGCCATACATTCCCAACTTGGTGAATACTAAATTTATTATTTGAACAATTCGTAGCAGCAATGGAGGTAGTTTGGAAACTTCTTGCTGAGGTATATGTTAGTTTCGTAATTAAATTAATACTATTGCGAACGTTTTGATAGTAAAAGTCGATATTTGAAAAGTTATTGTCGAAATGATTGTGCATTGCTTAACCTAATTTTATGGATGTAGCTATTTTTACAAACAGTATGTATACCTACGCACCTGGATATTTATACATGCATTATGTATACGCAATTAACTATTTACACATAGGGTAAATGTGGGAGAGACGTCTTGGGGGGATAGATGCGTAAATTATCATGTAGCGGCCTCTATACTGCCGTCCTTAAGCTAGTTCTCTTAAGTGCATAAAATCAGTTTAGAGTTATTGACGATTTCGTGTTTTTTTTCTGTGGTTTCATAATTTCGGTTGTTTTTCGATTTATATTTTAAATGCATTTAAAAATATTGCTTACCTTGTGCATGGATACCTTAATGCAATGAATCATACACTCCATATAGGTACCATTTTTGATAGTTAGGACATTTAGACTTGGTAAAACATGAATAAATTTCAAGCTTTTATTGTATTAAGTTCACAATATAAAAGAAACGATGTAAATATTAACTAATAAATATAAATAAAACGTGGCCTATTCATCATCAGCAGTATTGCAAACATTGTTGCTGACTTGTAAGTTCTGCCAAAATGGCATTCTGTTTTCAGGAATGTGATTTTCAATTTTGCAATTAAAGTCTCTTTACGTTCAGATGTAACACCCCGATATTCCTTTCGTACAACATCATCAGACAGTAAACCATTCATTATTTAAAATGATATCCATGTCTTGGAAATGGCCAGAGAATTGTGTCTTCTATTTGAACATTTTTTTGGTCTCTTTGGAAGGAAAGTGCGACTACATCTTTAAGGTAAACTCTTTTTGTGGAAAGCTTCTGTAGTTTGTACTTTGATATGTAGCCCGCAAAGGTGTAAAAGTTTTGAATATCCATTTTTAGGATTTTGACTTTACCTCGAAAAAAGTAAAAGTTTCGCTAATATAATATCAACTTTCTTGAATGTGATATCATTATCTGAATTGCAATCTTGTGCCGCGGATGCAAAATTCTCACTCATAAACTTTCTTCTGGCGCTGTAATGACAGTTCCACCTGATGATCAAATGTGTCAGCAGACATGAACGTATATCCAGGCTTAATATATTTAATTTCCAGGTATTTTACTTCTTTTGAATTGACTATGTAGAAATAGAAACTAAGGAGTTTCCAGTTTTTGTTCTGGTCTGAGCAATTGTCAAGCCATACATGCTTTTTGTCTCTGTTCATTCGAAAAAATGCAGATCTAATATCATCTTTGGTACGACCACAGACTGCTTCGTGCCAAAGTAAAGCAAATGGAATTATTTTCTTTGATTTCCCTACTGGAACGAAGTATTCATTAAATGCAATAATTCTTGGAGTAAATACAATATCCTTAAACACCTCAAGGCGGGGAAGCATAATAACCTAAAATCGTAATTACAAGATTATTAAAAAAACTGCGTATTACTTAATGTAAATGTCCTAAGTACATCAGATAGGACAATTTTATCTAGGAGAGGATGGTCAACTTACTGGAGCGTACACGTTACTAGATTGTTTTGTCCCACGGCAGATTGAACAAATCCTACTAGTATATTTCAAAACAAACAAATTGATCTAGTATAACAAGGCAAATCTTCACGTGGGACAAACATTTTTAGCATTTTACAGGCATTTCTTCAGTACTTAGAACGTCTGTCGTTTGTAGGTAGATAGAGAATCTGACCGTGTATCCAAAATTACAAAAATCTCAAAATCGAAAATTTTGCACTTAGGACAACTACAGTTAGTACGGCAGTATAAACAGTACGCTCGCAGTGTTTTGCTAATATGCAAGCTTACCCCATTCCTTTTGCCAATATATGCAGTGCTATTCACTGACATGGATGTTTTCTGAGTTGTGCAACTAAAAACCATTTACGCGACTATATATATCTGAATTTCTGTTACATATAAACTTTAAACGCCCAGAACTTTTGATGTTACAAAGTAAGCGATTATATATATATATATATATATATATATATATATATATATATATACAGGGTGTAAACGGTTTGCGTGCAAAGATTTTGAAGAACCATACTTCAGGCAAAAACAAATCAAAAAGCTTTATAACATTTTCTAAAATAAACTATAGTTTTGCCAAAAAAAAAACATAAAGTTAGATTTTATGTAGCCCTTGCTACAGTGAATAATACAATAATTTCGATTTCAAAATGTCGGTAAATCTAAATATGTAAATACTCAATAGCTTATACATCTTTAATAGCCACATTAAAAATGAAAATTGATTATTTAAACTCGAAATATGCTTTTATAATTTAGTGTTTCTCCGAATAGATATGGCAACGTGGCATACAGACCAACTTATTTACTACATTTTTTACTGTAACGACGACTGAGAGTTACGATTGGTTTTTGCGATTCCGATTCTTGCAAACAAGAATAGATAAACTGTAAAGTGATTTGAATGATATCTATTTGATGGAGACTTCGTGGTTTGCTTCCATTTAATATATTTTTTAAATAAATAAAATCGGTTGTGATTAGTGTGTAAGTTCGAAAATTAAGAATAGTGCGACAGTATTTATTTGTGATACATAATGGCCGATTATACAATTAGGGAAAGACATGACATGCTCTTAATTTCTCGCATACGTGAAAATTGGATTAAACGGTGTCGTGCTTGTGTCGATAGTAATGGTGAGCATTTTGAACATTTGCTGTGAATAATCCGTTGTTTAAACTCAGTTCTATCATTATAAGAAATTCGGTAAGTAGGATTACATATTTACTTGTCTAATATAAATAATATTATTTAAATCAGTAATAATGACTCTTCGAATAATTTAACTGGTAAAAAACTATATATACAGATCTCTTGAGTTGAATATCATATGTATTTACCCAGCTTTGTATAATTGCATAAAAGAAACCGCCAAATACAAATTCTAATTGCAATACCTTGTATTAAAAACGTAAATATTTCCAACAAAATATTTCATACATTTTTATTTAATTCTAAGGTCAATATCATCAGTCAATACAAAAACACAGGTGTTTATATTTTTTGTCGGCGTAGTCATTCCTTTATTATTCGCGCTAAGAGTGAATCTGCTTCGAACGCGAGCGACGTTGCCGGATTGACAATAATTTACTTAATATGTTTTAGGGATTTTCTTGGTTATTAAGGCCTACTGACCATAGTGGTATAAGAGTTTTTTGATTAATTTGGTGTATACTACCTCCACCTAAAATATATGCACTCAAACTATTTACACCCTGTATATATATATATATATATATATATATGCGTAGGTATAGGTACGAAAAGTATTATCAGGGCTATATGACTTGCTATATTCCTCCTATCAAACTCAAGCCGTTACTCATTGAGTTAGGCTAATGAAAGCGGCCAACACTTTTATTATAATAATGCTGAATTTAAAGTAAAGTTCCTGAAGAAGAGTTTGCATTCAAAACAACAAATTTCTTTGTTTCTTTAAAAACTTCTTTTGATAATTGCTTGCATAAAATATGTTTGACAAAAATATATTCCAAAATCACATAGAGAAACTACTCAAATTCGTTGGATTAAACAGACATGGGACTTTCATTAAAAGCGATTGCTTAACGAGATAACAAAATATACCCGTTTTAGGGCCCCCAACATTCTTGCTGCTAATGTAACCCTTAGGCAGTTAAGTTCCACCAGAATTTCACTAATCACTTAAAATTTATTCCACCCTCATGAATTTAATGATAGGTGTTGAAATGGAGGTCAAAATAATTACCTTCTAAATGAATAAATTGAATAATATCATTCATCATTCCTTTCAATAAAATCATCGTTATAAATATTCATGGTGGGATTATTCAATATTCATGACTACAATCTGCATGCCCATAAGGATATTACGATACGGTTGGACGTCAATAGTAAAGTAGAGGTATATAGAGTGTTCATATATGCCCGAAAGTGTCCTGGGCACAATTAAACATTGGATTGAAGATGTTATAGAACAATTGACAATAAATAGATTAAATATTCTGTCTCTTTTCGTCTATAAAGTTCGATTCTGCAACCACCGTTACAATCATTTTGGCGAAGGCCCCATGGGTACAATAACCCGTATAATGTGTTGCATATGCATACTACTTGGTAGTAACAAATGCTCCAGCAGCTTGTAAATATTCTGAACTGTGGGTTTAGTGAAGTCATTGTATATTTAAAAGGGGGTCAGTCAGATAGTTATCATCAAAGATAAAGATTATGAGATATGAGAAAAAGTTTATCGTGTTATTAGGAAGCTTAGACAATTAACGTGACAATCGATTTTTATTTGATAATCGGTTGATGTTGTAACAGTAAAAGACTATGTAAAATAGTTTGATTAAATTAGAAGAAATAATTTAAAAATATATATAGTTATATCATTTTATAAAAAACCAAAATTTACAAAAATCGTCTTTCAATCTTAAAGAAAATATATTTTCCTTAATTTTCTAGTCCAATATAAAAATATAATATACAAAATTACTACGAAAGTTGTATGCTTACTATGTTTAGTTTAATCTAGTGCTCATATGTTTCACTAATATTGATAATAATTCAAATTATATTATAATATACCGTCATGAATGTTGGAATTTGGTAACGTTTGTCGACAAATCACTTGCCAGTCAAAAAATGTATATTACACTATTTAAATTTGAATAATAAAATAGGTCGTTGCCCCTAAGAAGATGCCATTACCAGATATTATCATTTCAATAGAGATGGAAACACACAACAAGGAATGACAAATCCTTCACAATTTTGCCAGCCACCATATATAACAAGAACATCGACGATGTACTCCTATAGGGAAACTACAAGTCAATGCCAATCTAACTGCCAAAATAGAGCCAACAATCTATATACTTGAAAATCCTAGATGTCGGTCTTACACCTCGCGTCTTCAAATCTATATACTTCCAGAAAATGAGGAGACATCACATTATACCAACACACTAACTATTAACATTGGTTCTATGACATTTCATGTCCAGGATTCAAGGTATTTAGTACAAATCGTGAAATTGATGGAACTTAGACCATAGCATAACCTAGTGAGTTTTGATGTTAAAATACTATTCATCAACGTGCTTTTATTCAAATCTCTCGACACAGTGAGAAATATACTAACACAAGACGAAGGCCTTATGGAGAAGACGGCGCTGTCAGTAGATACAAAATTATGAAATGATGCGAAACACTGAAAGTATACAAACAATAACCGAATGTCTGGGTTAGGTATGGCATTGACACATTCATTATCTGGTAATACGGTGAGCTGAAACTACAAAGGTTCCTGGATCACCTGAACAAATCAAAGCCGTTCCCTAAAAGCACCACGGAGACTGTATGAACGTTTCTTGGTGGAAAGTACAAGAGGAATAAAAGCTACCTGAAAACTCAATCGAATTTGACACCGATACTTGATTAAGATTATGAGCGGGGACACTTTGAGCAAACGTTTATAGTACCACAAAATTGCATCTACAGCTTACCTTGCGAGTGTGGATGTCTATATATTTGGGGGACAAAACGTCCTTTAGGCACCAGGGTTACGGAGAACATTTTCAGCAAACCCAGTGTCCAAAAAAGAAACATATGGAGACTCCTACTCCAAACATTATCCCAGAAATCAATCACAGTGAGAATCAAAACTTATCTATGACTGATTTCACACATAAAGTCATAAATTCTCGGGATTAAATCATTAAAATTACTTCAGAATTAATTTTCTTTATTTTCACACCAAAAATTAACTTTATCACACTACATTTTTTAGACTAACACTTTGCTGAGTCAATTGCACATTAGCTGATCCACTACTGCTGTGTGGCGGCATTTATATTCTGTTCCACTTGCTGTTGAAAATTCCCTAGCGAACTTGTTTGATGTCGGTATTCTTTTTATCCACAATGGTGCGTTCAGAGTACTGTTTTTTTTTCTACCCGTTTGGTATGGGATAAAAGGTTTTATTTTGTCTATTCATGGGTTTTCTCTCCTCCAAATTTTTTCCTGTAACAGATAAGTATTTAAAAAAATTGTATATGTAGAACAAAGTGTAGTAAGGCAATTTCGTAAAATTGCCCGGATTACTGGTTGTCTGTACAGAGATTCTTCCTCACAGTTTTTCTGAGAGAAAGAGATGTCTATAAAATGATCAACCAGTATTCCTGTATATAAGTAATGTATTGTATATTGTGTAATACTTATCTGTGTATGGAGACGTTTCAACTCCGAGTCTGGAGTCGTTGTCAATCGTTTAGTGTTGTTTTCGAGGCTTTTTTCTAAAAAATTTTCGCTTTGATTTTGAAATTTCGAAATTACTTATAAAAGGTTTTGTTGGAAATTTTTAATTTCTAGATGAATCCTTTATTAATAATGTAAAATTAAAAAGTTATAACAATAAATACAACAGATCTTCTGTATTCCAGATCATTCACCTGATGATATGAAGATAGTAAATCCAAATCTGTCGAAAAATTGTGGAATTATCCAGATTCAAGGCGAGTTTTGAAGTGTGGTCTAAATTAACTGTTAAGAGTTGAGGTCGAGAATTTTTCGAAATTCTTTCAATGTTTCTAAAGGTGGGTTTTCCTAGTGGCGTGTTTTTTGCGCAGCAGAAACCGAATTTGCAAAAAAAGTGTTTTCCTAGAGCAGACGTGATTATCTATTCAGTCGACGTAAGGACAGCTTGTTAAATAGAAATGTGTAAAAAACAAGTGAGGTTCCTTGACTACTTTAGCACGCACCGATACATTCCTTATAGTGAAAAAATCGCTATTCAAATATGTGACTTAATAAAGCAATATAAAAATACTGAAGCAACACTTTGAAAATAAATATTGCTTTATATTATATAATTATATTTAAATAAAAACTCACGTTCTTTATTCAAGACTCTTCCCACTTACTTCCAATGCTTGTCTTTTTTGGTGTTTTTTTTACATTCAGGGTCTTTCAAGATATAGAGATCAAGATATATTATTTTGTAAAAATTATACTAAAAAGTTATCATCATCAGCCGAAAACCGTGTTCGCATCTTTTGGGAGATTTTTGGAGAACCTATTTCTTCCAAAAACGCAGCGCACTACGCAATAGGACTCGTCCAGAAGCAGCCGGGTCTGTTGCGTCGACGCAATACGTTCCACGCTAGCATAATGCACTCTGTAGGAAAACACTAATATTTGATTACAGGAAACGAGTTAGTCTAAGAGATAGAGCCGGTTTTTGCTCGTAATAGAGAAAATGGACAGAATGCATCGTATTAAGTTCAATTCCTGAACTATATCACGTTTCCAGGCAGGCGCCAGTGAAAGTGGTAATTTTAGGTGGTCATGCTCATCATGGAGTAAACGTTCCAAAATTGGCTGCATACAAGATTGTGATGCATTTAAGCAAATTCCCTAGAGGCGTTTGCCTAGAGCGTTACCATCAAGGTGGCGGACTACCCCTGTCCGCCACCTTGATGATAACGCTTGTCAAAAATAGGGGCGAACTTCGTCATTAAGTAAAAAGAACGCCATCTGCGGCATTTTTTTGCTTTCACAAAAGAAATCATAATCCAACAGGACGTACAGCTAAATAACATAAATATATTTTTCATGGCGTCATTAATGGGGTCTGTATGACGTCATACACAATTTTTTTAAATGCCAAGCTACATTTTTCATTACTGATTTGGAAAGAGCGGAAAATTTCAGGTCCGAACATGATTTTGACCATGCCCTTGAAGTTCACCTTCAAGGTCATTCCAAGATCAAAGTTTGTTTGAAAAATCAACCGACTATAGCCAAATTAGGTGTACGGGGGGTTTTCGACGTCGCTGATTTCGCATCTGAAATCAGTTTTGTTTGAAAAACTGGTCCGCCCTCTTAGATTGCGAAAATCTGATTTCAGATTCGTAATCAGATTTTGAAAATTGGCAATTTGAAAAAATCAACCAACCTACTCCCAATTTGGTATACGGAGGTTTTCGACGCCGATGATTACGAATATGATATCAGTTTATGAAAATTTTCAAAACAAGTACTGGTCAAGTTCAACGTCAAATTTGTTTTTAATGTGGAATACCATCTTTGAATCAGTCATCTTTCGGATCAGGACTAAAAACATCGATTCCCGTTAATTGGTTGTGCATCAATTGGTTGACTTTTAAAAAAAATTGGTCCGCCATCTTGGATTGTAAATTTTGAAAAACTGATATCAGATTCGAAATCAGCTATAATTGGTTGATTTTTCTAAAAAAACTTTGATCTTGGAATCACCCGAAAGATCAAATTCAAGGTCATGGTCTAAGTCATTTTCGGACATGAAGATTTCCGCTCTTTCCGAGTCCTTATTAAAAAATGTGGCTTCGCATTAAAAAAAATTGTGTATGACGTCATACAGACCACATTAATGACGTCATGAAAAACCCATTTATGCCATTTAGCTGTACGTCCTTTTGGATTATGATTTATTTTGTGTAAGCAAAAAAATGGTGCAAATGGCGTTCTTTTTACTTAACGACGAAGTTCACCCCTATTTTTACCCCTGTCCGCCACCTTGATGGTAACGCTCTAGGCAGACACCGATACTTGATTAAGATTATGAGCGGGGACACTTTGAGCAAACGTTTATAGTACCACAAAATTGCATCTACAGCTTACCTTGCGAGTGTGGATGTCTATATATTTGGGGGACAAAACGTCCTTTAGGCACCAGGGTTACGGAGAACATTTTCAGCAAACCCAGTGTCCAAAAAAGAAACATATGGAGACTCCTACTCCAAACATTATCCCAGAAATCAATCACAGTGAGAATCAAAACTTATCTATGACTGATTTCACACATAAAGTCATAAATTCTCGGGATTAAATCATTAAAATTACTTCAGAATTAATTTTCTTTATTTTCACACCAAAAATTAACTTTATCACACTACATTTTTTAGACTAACACTTTGCTGAGTCAATTGCACATTAGCTGATCCACTACTGCTGTGTGGCGGCATTTATATTCTGTTCCACTTGCTGTTGAAAATTCCCTAGCGAACTTGTTTGATGTCGGTATTCTTTTTATCCACAATGGTGCGTTCAGAGTACTGTTTTTTTTCTACCCGTTTGGTATGGGATAAAAGGTTTTGTTGGAAATTTTTAATTTCTAGATGAATCCTTTATTAATAATGTAAAATTAAAAAGTTATAACAATAAATACAACAGATCTTCTGTATTCCAGATCATTCACCTGATGATATGAAGATAGTAAATCCAAATCTGTCGAAAAATTGTGGAATTATCCAGATTCAAGGCGAGTTTTGAAGTGTGGTCTAAATTAACTGTTAAGAGTTGAGGTCGAGAATTTTTCGAAATTCTTTCAATGTTTCTAAAGGTGGGTTTTCCTAGTGGCGTGTTTTTTGCGCAGCAGAAACCGAATTTGCAAAAAAAGTGTTTTCCTAGAGCAGACGTGATTATCTATTCAGTCGACGTAAGGACAGCTTGTTAAATAGAAATGTGTAAAAAACAAGTGAGGTTCCTTGACTACTTTAGCACGCACCGATACATTCCTTATAGTGAAAAAATCGCTATTCAAATATGTGACTTAATAAAGCAATATAAAAATCCTGAAGCAACACTTTGAAAATAAATATTGCTTTATATTATATAATTATATTTAAATAAAAACTCACGTTCTTTATTCAAGACTCTTCCCACTTACTTCCAATGCTTGTCTTTTTTGGTGTTTTTTTTACATTCAGGGTCTTTCAAGATATAGAGATCAAGATATATTATTTTGTAAAAATTATACTAAAAAGTTATCATCATCAGCCGAAAACCGTGTTCGCATCTTTTGGGAGATTTTTGGAGAACCTATTTCTTCCAAAAACGCAGCGCACTACGCAATAGGACTCGTCCAGAAGCAGCCGGGTCTGTTGCGTCGACGCAATACGTTCCACGCTAGCATAATGCACTCTGTAGGAAAACACTAATATTTGATTACAGGAAACGAGTTAGTCTAAGAGATAGAGCCGGTTTTTGCTCGTAATAGAGAAAATGGACAGAATGCATCGTATTAAGTTCAATTCCTGAACTATATCACGTTTCCAGGCAGGCGCCAGTGAAAGTGGTAATTTTAGGTGGTCATGCTCATCATGGAGTAAACGTTCCAAAATTGGCTGCATACAAGATTGTGATGCATTTAAGCAAATTCCCTAGAGGCGTTTGCCTAGAGCGTTACCATCAAGGTGGCGGACTACCCCTGTCCGCCACCTTGATGATAACGCTTGTCAAAAATAGGGGCGAACTTCGTCATTAAGTAAAAAGAACGCCATCTGCGGCATTTTTTTGCTTTCACAAAAGAAATCATAATCCAACAGGACGTACAGCTAAATAACATAAATATATTTTTCATGGCGTCATTAATGGGGTCTGTATGACGTCATACACAATTTTTTTAAATGCCAAGCTACATTTTTCATTACTGATTTGGAAAGAGCGGAAAATTTCAGGTCCGAACATGATTTTGACCATGCCCTTGAAGTTCACCTTCAAGGTCATTCCAAGATCAAAGTTTGTTTGAAAAATCAACCGACTATAGCCAAATTAGGTGTACGGGGGGTTTTCGACGTCGCTGATTTCGCATCTGAAATCAGTTTTGTTTGAAAAACTGGTCCGCCCTCTTAGATTGCGAAAATCTGATTTCAGATTCGTAATCAGATTTTGAAAATTGGCAATTTGAAAAAATCAACCAACCTACTCCCAATTTGGTATACGGAGGTTTTCGACGCCGATGATTACGAATATGATATCAGTTTATGAAAATTTTCAAAACAAGTACTGGTCAAGTTCAACGTCAAATTTGTTTTTAATGTGGAATACCATCTTTGAATCAGTCATCTTTCGGATCAGGACTAAAAACATCGATTCCCGATAATTGGTTGTGCATCAATTGGTTGACTTTTAAAAAAAAATTGGTCCGCCATCTTGGATTGTAAATTTTGAAAAACTGATATCAGATTCGAAATCAGCTATAATTGGTTGATTTTTCTAAAAAAACTTTGATCTTGGAATCACCCGAAAGATCAAATTCAAGGTCATGGTCTAAGTCATTTTCGGACATGAAGATTTCCGCTCTTTCCGAGTCCTTATTAAAAAATGTGGCTTCGCATTAAAAAAAATTGTGTATGACGTCATACAGACCACATTAATGACGTCATGAAAAACCCATTTATGCCATTTAGCTGTACGTCCTTTTGGATTATGATTTATTTTGTGTAAGCAAAAAAATGGTGCAAATGGCGTTCTTTTTACTTAACGACGAAGTTCACCCCTATTTTTACCCCTGTCCGCCACCTTGATGGTAACGCTCTAGGCAGACGCCTCTCGGAAATTTGCTTAAATGCATCACAATCTTATATGCAGCCAATTTTGAAACGTTTACTCAATGATGAGCATGACCAAAAAAAATTATCATTTTCACACTATGTAACTATCCTCGATTATCACTTCCACTGGTGCCTGTGCTGTGATGTAGTTCAAGAATTGAACTTAATAAGATACATTCTGTCTATTTTCAGGATGACGAGCAAAATCCCGCTCTATCCTTTCTACTAAGTGGGAGACACAAAACGCCGAGCGCATCACGTCGTCGACGGCGCAAAAGTTCTGCCGCTAGAAAAACACACCTTAACATATTTATCTGACTCAAGATTGAATATAACTTCTATTTGTTATCAACTTAACTGTAAAGATTTTGTGGCGGCGCTAACAGGTGCTAACCTCTAGAGCTAAATCGGTTTCGTTTTTCCTGATTTAGAGTACCTGTCGATTTATTTATTGATATTATATTCGGATTAACGTGATTACAATGATATTGTTTGATACGTCTTTAAGTAAAACGCTTAATATGCTTTGTTGCCGTTTTTATGCTCACAAACCTGTATTGTCTAATAGAAAAGTGTAATTAAAATTGGGTTCTTCATTCTTGTGATTCAGTAACAGAGGAAGTTTCATAAAATGAAGTTTCAAAGGGATAAGCCTTGTCATTAATTAAAAACGAATTGATACGTTAATAAAGTATATCGTTATGGAATATTAACGAATATTCTGTTACAGACATATTCTCTCTTGTATAAGGTTGTTAATGATGAGCTCCCTTTCTACTGTTAAACTTTTTATTCTGATTCTTAATATAGACGTCGGGTAAACGTACATATTATAGAGATTTGGCTTATTTATATTGGCATGAGCAGAGGTATATCTTCAGTAGGGGCAAGAAAAATTTAATAGTACAAATTTAATACATCGCCAACATTAAATGGGGGGGGGCAACTGCCCTTTGACCCCCATAGATACGCCTCTGAACATGAGTATATACTGAAAATAAATTTACCGTGCTGAAGTCTTTCCCTACCATATTATAAAAACAGGACCAAGAGACTAAACTAATATTATGATAATATAACGTATTGGGTTTGAATTGGGACCGAATTAATACATTTTAATGACATTTTTTAGCTTCTTCACCAAAACTATGCTACTACTACTACTAATCCACTATGCTCATTATTTGACTAATTAAGATTAAAATAAGCCATGCCTGGAAATTTCCGATTCCAAACCTTATGTTCATCAATAATATACATAAGTATAGAATTTCGATTCGAACGTTCTAGTCGATTTAGCGCTTCCTAGATTCATTCATTCATTTCGTATTTAAATAAAATAGAAAAGAGACTTTTTTACATTATTTACTTCTGGAAGCTTTCGTTGTCGAACAATGTAGTTTGAAATAATTTACACAATGTTATAGCTTGACTTTTTGGCAATGTCAATTGATTGATTAAATTAAATATTTAGAAACTACTTATGTATGTATTTAGTACGTAATAGATATTTTATCGCCAGATGAATTTCGACATCTAGGAGTTTAAGCAAAAATTAACTCAGAGACTCCAAATCGGGACTCGTACTATCTAGGCTAGAAATCACGGAAATCTGTAGAGTCCTAAAAATTTAATATCCAAAAATTTCGCGATTTTCTTATTTTTAAATAAAACTATAGAAGCCAGTCCAAAATGTAAAATTTTTGTATTGCGTCTGACGCTCTGCAAAAAAATCTTAAACGATTTTTGTATATTCTCAAGTTTTACATCATTATTTTATGAAACAGTAAGGATAAGATAATTTGTATTATGAATAAGTAAAATTTACAGGTTTATCAGCTCTTATTTTTCTATTGTAGTTTGTAGGGGTTGTATAGGCATTTTCTATTAAATATTTACATTATAAATATTAACTATTAGCGATTATATACATTCATCAGATTTCTTGAATTGATATTCAGTTATACATTAATATTTTTTAATTGTTTATTCATAGTATTATTTATTTATTTATTATTTTATATATTTAACATGAATTTACTGCATCGATTTACTTAAAATTGAGCAAATTGTAATTTTTCAAATCATTAACTACATTATGCAGTATATCGTTTTTCCTGGAGTCGATCAATTTGGATTATAACTCATAACATCACAAAAAAGCAGTAAGATTGCTGACATTTTTAACTACTGATGACACAAAAAGTTTTCCCATACTAATTTTGTAACGAATCGAATATATTGTAGGGTTCCGGTAAAATGGCGGGATAGCCACATGTACATATTTTCTCTGTATATAAAAATTAAGAATATATAAATTTATTTGACATCATCAATGATTTAAAAGTATATAAAGTGTATATAAGGAAGAATACAATATAGTGAAGTAATAAATGTGGTGTTTAGTTCGTAATTTGTGCCGTTTATTGAAATTATATAATTGAGAGAGAGAGTTGATTAAAATATCCGACAGTAGTCTGATTCTAGGTGAATATTAAATCCTTGATAAACGCTTATAAAGTGATAGACGCTAATACAGTGATTATAGTAGTTGTAAATTTTTCAAAAGTGATTAGTAATATAAAATAGTATGCCGGAACTCAAGAGCTATCTCGCCGTGTAAATAGTTATGGATTGGAAGAAAAGTTAGTTTATTTCAAGAATCTTGCTTTATTTATCATTTAAACACAAAAGTTTGTACATAAGGTGAAGGTTATAAAAAGATTACAAGAATATTTTTTAAATCTTATTCACTTGTGTCTGGTCATTAAGGTCGAAAAGACCAGGACCACTAGCCTTGTGCTAAAAAGGCCGTAAGGCTACTTGAAAGAAGAAGAAGAATATATTGTACACAGTTATTGAATGTTTTTGTCGGTAATAGTTTTAAAAAGAAACTGATGTGCCTAACAAAAAATGTGTTAAAATTGTTGTGCTATCCTTGATAGTTGACTTAATGAAAACTTGAAAACTAAAAAAATAAGAATTTGAGAATTTGTAACTTTGTAAATATTGTGAACATGAAAAAATTCGCTTGAGACTTTATTTAGAGCATCGGATGGACTACAGAAATGCTATATAATTTTAGTTATATCTTCAATAAAAATAAAACCAAAACTTTAGATATTTCAATTTTAGGGGTCTGTAGAAAGAATTTTTCCGCTTATATAAATACGATTTAATGAAATTTGTTATACAAAATTTATACTCAATACGTTTGCTTAATTTTTTTGTTAATAGAAGATTTCTTCATAGCTTTTTATGACGTTGAGTATTTTAAAAGCCCTATAAACCATTTGATGACAACCAATAAAATTGAGTCAATTGAGACACCAAGATTTCTAATTTGTGGAGCGGAAGACAAAGAGGTATTGCACAATTCATAATCAAATAGGACTAGGTTGCGATTTTGGGAAATGCATAACATAATGCATTTTGATAAACTGAGTTTCACAACGTTAGTGGAATACCAAGCATCAAGTCTATCTAAATTAGAGCAGTTTGGTCTGCAAGGCATAAGCAATTAGCATTTTGAAAAGGCAGTTAGATGCATAGTTTTCAAATATGTTAAATAAAAGATGTCTAAGATGAAACCGTTTAGGTACTCCAGAGAGAAATTGTTAGCTTCTATTACTTTTATTCTGAATGAAGAAGTGTTATATGTTTTACTGTGTCGAATGTTTTAGAAAAGCTGGTTTATATCGAGTGGACAATCCTGCCTTTGTTTTTTGTTTATTTTATATAAAGTGTGGAACAGCAAAATGGAATAAATTCGATAGCGAATAAAGGAGGGCTTGTAGAGACACGTCGATATGTATTTTTAAATGCGCATTGTTTCAACAAAAAAAAATATTTATTTTTGAATTCTCCAGAAAATTTTAGACATAATTCATGTACAATGTCCTACACATGTCTTCAACTATTTCAGAAATATGTGTATTAACATTAAAAAAAGAAAAATATTTTATTTCACAAATTCGCTACTCTACACTCAATACACCCATTTAGCTCTTGATATTGAGATAGTAAGCAAAAACCATTCCTGCGTTCCTGTTTACTGATTTGTATCTTGTTGTCTATCTGCATGACAATGGTGATCATTGTCAGTGCTATTGTCGTTTGAATTTAGTTAACTGTACGAAATAATATCAGAAAAATGGTTAATTTAAGAAAAATACACCATTCTACAAATGATTGGTTATGGAGATAACACACGGACACAAATGGAAATTTGCCGCTCAAGGAACATTTAGCAAAATAGAAAAGCAGTTTCGCGAGCTTGGTCATGTAAGGCAAATAAAAAAAGTAGCAGCCAATGCTGTAAGCGATAAAAGGAAATTGGATATTACGCTTGAGTTTCAAGAAAGCCCACATAATGCTTGTCGAAAAGCAGCCCCACTGTTCAAGGTTATCCACACATCAAGTTTTCGAATATTAAAGAAAAGTAAAAGGCATTCCTATAAAATGATACCGACTCAGAAGTTCATGGAAAACGATTTCGATAGAAGAACGTATTTCTGTGAACAAATGATGGTAAGGTTAGATAACAATGTGATCTAATTAGAAGATGTTTTGTTTTCTGATGAGAGCAACATTTACACTTCACGGTCATGTCAATCGTCAAAATTGCCGCTATTAGTCAAATAAGAATCCTCACTGGCTGAGGGAGAAACATAAGCAATATCCTGAAAAAGTTAATGTTGGGGCAGGAATTGTTGCAAATCATTTCGTAGGCCTCTTTTTCATTTATGACAACTTGAATGGAGACAAATATTTAGAACTGCACCAAAATAATGTGGTGCCAACTTTGACAAACTTATATCCTGATCCAGTAAACACCCAAGTTCTTGCCAATACAATATGGTTTCAGCAAGATGGTGCACCACCCCAATAGAAAATCAGTCGCCAGCACGATCTCCTGATTTGACACCATTGGACTACTTTTTGTCGAAATATGTCAAAAGTATTGAATACAAAACTAAACCCCTCAACTTAGATGACCTAAAATGGCGAATCACGCTTGTTATTAGATCAGTCACGCCTGAGTTGTTGAGTGATGTTAGAAGACATTTCTATACCAGATTAGCAAGACGTTCACGGCGAGAATTTTGAATATTTGCTACATTGACATTAACGTTTTCTGTTTTTTTTTTATATTATTAAGAAATAATCACTATTACTTATTAGGTTTTTAGTGTAATGTCGCGAATTTGTGAAATAAAATATAAAATAATAAAAAAAACACTTAATATTTCCGAAACAGTTGAAGGATTGTGTCTAGAATTTTCTAGAGAATCCAATAAATAGATAATATACAGTGGCTTGTATTTAAAATAAGAAAGTTGGTATTGGCCAGAGTCACATGACAAACCCTATATATATTTTTTTTGTTGAAAAAATTCCCATTTAAAAATACAAATCGACGTGTCCAAGCGTTTTTCTCAACACGGCCTCCTTTATTCGTTATCGAATTTATTCCATTTGACTGTTCCACACTGTATGTTGTGTTAACACCAATTGTCTTCCTTTATTATAAGTTGAAATCAAGATCTGCATGTAATTGTTATTTTTCTACAATATCGATAATAAATATTCGTCAACACAGTATTCAAATTAAAAATTACGCTTGTTATTAGATCAGTCACGCCTGAGTTGTTGAGTGATGTTAGAAGACATTTCTATACCAGATTAGCAAGACGTTCACGGCGAGCATTTTGAATATTTGCTACATTGACATTAACGTTTTCTGTTTTTTTTATATTATTAAGAAATAATCACTATTACTTATTAGGTTTTTAGTGTAATGTCGCGAATTTGTGAAATAAAATATAAAATAATAATAAAAACACTTAATATTTCCGAAACAGTTGAAGGATTGTGTCTAGAATTTTCTAGAGAATCCAATAAATAGATAATATACAGTGGCTTGCATTTAAAATAAGAAATTTGGTATTGGCCAGTGTCACATGACAAACCCTATATATATTTTTTTGTTGAAAAAATTCCCATTTAAAAATACAAATCGATGTGTCCAAGCGTTTTTCTCAACACGGCCTCCTTTATTCGTTATCGAATTTATTCCATTTGACTGTTCCACACTGTATGTTGTGTTAACACCAATTGTCTTCCTTTATTATAAGTTGAAATCAAGATCTGCATGTAATTGTTATTTTTCTACAATATCGATAATAAATATTCGTCAACACAGTATTCAAATTAAAAATTACTGAAGTTCCCCAATCATTCTCCTCATTCTTGGAGGCTTCAGAACTCTCATATTTTTGAGATATTAATATTTTTGCCATAATAGGGAACTAAATTAACCTTTGGCTCGAACAGACTTCTAACATGGCAAATATATTGATGAAATTTAATCGTGATGCGGATTGGAATTACTTTTAAATTTGTGCTATTGAATTTTTCCTTTATTATGTCTTCCATTTGGAGATGGAAGACTTAGTTGGATGAATAAATCAGGTGTAGGCAATAGGAGTTGGAAAGGGTGCATTTATATTTGGCTTTCTAAGAGAGGGCTTATTCACGTGTATGAGTATAGGTACTGTTAAATGCTTTGTTTATTTGTTTTTTAGTTTAGACATGGCTTACGCTATATTATACATACAGGGTTTTCATTTGAATTCCTCCACGTTAAAAGTAAAAATGAATGATATCAAAAATACTCTACAAAATTTAACTGGTACAATGGGAACATACCTTGAATTTGACCCTGTAGTTTTGCAAGGTTATTTCAAGGTCAATCAAGTAATCGAATTGAACAAAATACCTTATTTCTACCTAATGTCTTGGGATAGAATGACCATATACATGAAATATGGGATCAACATGCATTTTAACATCGCCATCTAAAGATATATGACCTTAGTTTTGAATTTGGAGTTTTATTTATGCTACTTCTAGCTTTACCCAAGGACAACTGGGTAGACGTAATAGGATTGTCTCTTGTGAAGTGCTTGATTAAAGTGCCTTTCACATTGTTGTTTAAATGATTAAAGTGAGTCTCTTTGTGTCCCATTGAATCTGGAAGTAACCTCTATTTGTTTGAAAACTTTGGCGCCCCGGAGAAATTCAACCCTAGATCCGTTATCAACTACCTACAAAATTCCCTGGGTTAAATTATCAGCAATTGTCGAGAATATCGAAATGTCGACCACACTTGGATTACTCCCGACTCCTTTAGAAGCACCCCAATATAAATTCGCCCTCATATTCGTCGGGAGCGTCATCCAAGACTTTCAACCGTTGCAGAGTGCATATATATATAGATGCATAAGTAAGGTAAAAACTTGCATTTGTTTTCGCTGTATATATAGTTGAAGATTTGAGTAATGCCAATTTTTAATTTACAAAAATGAAAATAAAATAATTTGTAAAAAATTTAATATTAGGTCTTAACATATGTATAATCAACATGTATATGTTTAAACTGAACCAAGGTAAACGATTTGAGAAAATTAAGTTGTGGACGGTCTACTATCAGAAGTGGAATAATTTTAATAAACTACCTTCGAAACTTTACCTTATACAGATGAAGATCATATAAAATACTTTTAAACATATTATACAGGAAAACTCAGTTCTCAGTTAATGCTGCGAGAGAGTTTTACTATAAGAAAGCAGTTAGCGTTCCGGGCAAATTCTACAAACTGCCCTTATGTACTACTCCTTGTTTTTCGATTACTTAACTTAGCTGTATTTTTCAAAAACCCAATTGAGCATCGAGAATAACACTTATATTTGCAGACTTAACATGAAATTTCATCACCTATTTGCATTTTTACAATTGAAATTTTAATTGGTCTAAAAAGCCTTACCAAAATCAATTTAAATAAATAACACAGGTAAACATTTGAACTAAGCCGGATCATGGCATACCTTATAGGGTACTAGGGGTTTTTCGGGTCGCTGATTACGATGAGAAGGTAGGTTGACCTTCATCACGTCAGGTTCAAGGGCATTTGAAGGTCATATCAAGAGAGTTCTACCAAAAAATCTGAAAAAATTCTTGCTCATGTTATTGAGGTCTGCGAGTCTGAATCCGCAGTTTGACTGCGTTTTTGCCAGAGGTAATTTGAAGGTCAAATGGAGAGAGTTCTACAAAAAAATCTGAAAAAATCCATGCTTATGTTTTTGAGGTCTCTGAGTCCGAATTAGTAATTTGTTTGACTTTGCGCTTTATCTCAGAAGTCATTTAAAGGTCATTTGAAAGTCATTTGAAGGACAAATCGATAGAGTTCTTCTAAAAATTTGGAAAAATTCATGCCTATGTTTTTGAGGTCCCTGAGTCCGAATCTGTAGTTTGTTTTAGCTTATCTATCCTAGTTAAGGTAAGGCCACTTAACCCTCGCATTGGACACTTTTTATAAAGACTTTGACTTGTCGCATTGGACTCTACATTGACCAAGTGTCCCATGAACGGTCGCACGATCACGACGCCTGCAGGCCCTCTTTGCCACCCTGACCAACCGCCGATTCTGGGTTTCTGAACCATTGTCTCGAATTTTTTTTCTGCGACTTTGCCATGACGAAAGTGAAAATATTTTGTGAGGTACATTGATGAGTTATACTTCGCAACTTCGCTGTTCAAATTGGCACCGACTTCATAAAAAGTATTTAATTGTAGCAAAATATTATTTCATGCTTTTTAGTTAATTTTCTTTTGAAGTCGGTTTTTGTTTTTTTGAAAATGTATTTATTTTACAATTTTCAGTGATGCAATGTCTGTAATTGTTAATGATTTATCCTACAGCTGTAACAATCTATTAACATTTTTTTAACCATCCTTCATAACAATATTTGTACTCCGCCCTGTATGTCAGCTATCATAAATTTCCAACTGCTATGAGCTACCTTATATAATTATGTTTTCTTGCTTTTTACTAACCATCCTGTATGATATAATTACATTCGACGTTATATTTTAACCATCTTGCATAGGAAATCTTATGGATCACCAACATTTTAATAACTACCCTATATAATTTTATTTTTACACCACATATGTATATTTATATGCGTGAAATTAATATGCAAATTCATAAGATTTTACTCATCCAAAAATCGCCCGCCTCGGCAATTTTATCACTTTGAAAAGTTGAATTCTCCAGGTGTAAAAATATAATGCTAGGAAAATATGAGGTAGGCATTAAATAGTTACTTGTTCGGAACATACAAGTACATTTTGTATTGGAGAAATGATTACAAGAGCAGTTTCACTCTCAAATCACCCTGTATTGAAAGAATTTTTACAAAACGAATCTCACTCTTACGTAGGTTACTAAAGCACCATGTATTGAACACCTTTAAATGAGAAATCAGCTATCTTGATTGTCGCAAACTGCCAATAACTTTTTTAATTATTTAATTTCTCTGGAAAACAATTTTCCCAAATATGAGACCCTAACCAATCGATTTCTATCTATTGAAACTTCTAAATATGAAAATTTCATCGAAATCGTTAGAGCACAACTCAATTATATATATATATATATATATATATATATATATATATATATAAACAAACCTTGTTCGTTATATAGTATTAGATTATTTCTATTTGATAACAATTTTATATCTTAACAGAAATGAAGATACTTTAATTTGTAATTAAAAACCCTCTTTGAAGGCAAACTTTGTCTACAGTTAATAAAAATTGACATGGAATGATTACTGTTTATGTTTTAGACCATGTAAAAAATCTGTTTGTGAAGAATAACTTTTTTCTCTGAAAATTATGAATCAAAAGAAATCATTTAATTTATGAATACATACTGTATATTCATATTAACTGACATTTATTTTGATTTTGATTAATTCATGTTATTTACAATTTACCCCAAGTTCCGAATAATTAATACCAGTAACTCGATCTAATCTTATAATACCCGCGACTCCACCAAGACATAGAATATAAGAAAATAGGTAAAAAGTTTTTCCCCATTCTATAAGAAACGATAGAAGCTATGTTAATTGAAAAAAAGTTCTGACCACTTTGAGATATCTCGGCACTAATCTAATCCCTTTTCAATTTGCCCCACGTTCCGAATAACATTTTTCAAATTTTATATAATAATACCGGCTCCTCCACCATGGCATAGAGTATATGAGAATAGGTAAAAATAGTTTTTCCCCATTTTCTAAGAAACGGTAAAAGCTATTTTAATGAAAAAAATATGGGACCACTTCGCTATCCCGCCAACCAGGATCCAGTAAAATGGTTGAAATCCCTCAAGCCATTTCCTAGTAATCGGTGAACAAACATAAAAAAAGCAACATAGATACAGACGAATTGAGAACCTTTTTGAAGTCGGTTAAAAATAATTCAAAATAAGTTATTGATTGCATACGGATTCTAAACGGTTTTTATTTTAAGCCAGTTGAAGTCGGTTCTTTTTTAAATATAAATTATTTTCTTGTGCGGTTTTCGTTTAAAAAATTAAATAGTTTCTACACAAACGCCACTGGTCGTTAAAAAATGTTAGCAAAAGAAGTGATTTACAGGTTAGCACGTAAGAAAGTGCATTTATAATATAATGGTTGAAATATATGGCGAGGTAGAATTATACAGTTACAGAAGGTACAGTTGTATATAAAGAGTAGTTGTAATAAATCATGAAGTATAATTATTGTAATGAGTGTTTCAGTAAGTGTAAGGGAACTGAAATTATACTGATTCCCTTTGGATTGGTAAAAATAGTTTACATAGGAAATGTCCGATTATTTGGATATATGTACCCTCATTTTTTATGAAACCTTGAATTTAGGAGTGAAGCTCGCTCATTCAGGTACTGACATATTGAGAATAAAAAAGTGATTGATTAAAACATCTGCGTGATCTAGATCTGCGTGATACAGAACCTAAAATAAATTCATCACATGTCACTTTTTTCAATTGTACAAAAGGTCTAAAAGTATAGTACCTTTATTCTAGCAATATCGCAAATTGTTATGAAACAAAATTAATCAGAATTGAAATTGCTTCCTATTATGGCACAACATCATTAAAAAGACAAAATAAATATAAAAAAACAAACCTACTCCAAAAATACACAAACTTCATTAAAGAGCAAGAAATAAGTTACTTGAAACAATTAATAACGATATTTAGAATAGATAGAATGTAAAAAATAATTCAAATAGATTAGCCTGAAAAATTGATTATTAACATAGCAGTATATACATAGCTTTATTAACTAATAACAAGAATTTATTGATTTATAAAGCTGTTTATATTCCTATTTAAAATATCTGTATTTCCCAAACTGGCCGCCAATTTAAACACAGTTTTATAGTACACTTACATTTTTTTGTTCAAAATATCCAATTGGGCATTTATAATAGGAAATGCGAATGTCTTCACCATTTAATCATCTAAAATTGGTGAAAATTACAAAACAGTTCATGTTCATTATTATTTAACTCTAGTATTTGTGTATTGCTATTTAAAGGTAATTTCTAATAAATATGTTTGCACCAATAGGTATAAACGTTGTTCTATTTGATATAAGAAACAGCTTAAAGCGAGGATGGCTCTCACAGTGCTTATAATTTCGTACTCGAACTTTCTCAAGTACATTCGTCATTCTAGTGTCGATCAGCTTCAGACCAGAATCATTAGGATGAAAATCAACATTAAATGTTTGGAAATTCCTACAGGATCGGACAGGAACATTATCGTTCGGAAGTGGCAACAACTCAATGAAACTAATGGACTTGTGAATACATTTGAGAGGAGCTGAAATTACGTTGCCATTTATTCAGTTAATATTCACGTTTATACGTGCAATTCTAGTAAATAGAAGCCTAACTCAATAATTGGTATAAGAGGAGTTTCCTTTGAGAATCTGTTTAAGTAATAAAGGAGGATCAACTATTGCAAGTTATTTCATTCTAACATTATTTTTTGTAATAGCCTTAAATAATTTTTAAAATATGGAAATAGCAGTTGTTTGTTATGTATACAGGGTGTACCAACGAAACGAGTCACCTGGAATATTCTCCAAAATACTAATTATTTTCAAAATCGCAAAAACACGTCTAAAGATTTACAAAGGAGGACATATTTGGATCTACTCACGGTTAATTAAATTGCACCCTCATTACCCCAGCGCTAGCCACTCATTTTTTTTAATGGAACCCTACTATAAGTACTCGTTTTAAAGCCTGCTTAAAAATAAATGCAACGGTGTGTCGTTTCTTATATTCCATCAACATTTAAGGAATTTGTGAATCAAAACGTGATTCCTGGATATTTTTATGATCTCTGATGTTATTGACAAATTATAACTTAAATAGATAATTCGTTTAAACGCTTTTTGCTATTACAAGAGAAATAAAGATGAGGGTGACGTATTTAGACTAGCAAACGTTGTAGATCCAGGAATAACTGACATTTTGGAGACAGATAATCGTCTAGTAGAAGACGAACTTGTTTTTCCGCACGACGGTGCCCCACCACATTATGTCTTGCCAATTCGAGAGTTTCTGGATAATCGATTTCTTGATAGATGGATTAGAAAAACGAGGTACCATGGAGCGATCAGCAAGGATTTCGTTAACTGTTGTATGGTCAAATATGTTCCCCTTCTTAAATCTTTTCATGTGTTTTTACGATTTTCAAAATAATGCTCTTTTGGGAAATATTCCAGGTGAATTATTTTCGTTGGAATATGCAGTATATTCGTTTCGTAGCTTTATTTATCGTATATTTTTGGAGTCAGTGTAAATTAATTACCAGTTCAAAAATTTAAAACCTATGCTCATCGTAGTCTGTGAAGGTATACCCAGTAGATAAATACCATTTGATGAATAAAACAGCTTTAACCAACCACATGACAGAAATGAAACACACTTTTGACCATAAGAAAACAAAAGTTTTGCAATACAAAACAAAATAAACTATGAGTTGATATATAAAAGTTGTAAGTGCTATGTTGTATAAAAAGAAGTGTTCCGAGAGAGTTCAGTAGTATTTAGCACTTCTAGAGGCAGCCTGCAATGCACAGATATCGTGAGAATATATTCAAAAACAACGGTATACCATAAATGGAAAATACAAGTACAATATAAAGGGTGTTTCTAAAATAGGGTACCAAATTTCTGCTCTGTATAGAACTCAATAAAATAAGTCAAGAAGTCCTTATTAACATATGCCCTAAATCCTACTCTTAGTAAGTTATATGCCCGTATTTTTTTAATCAATTTTTTTACAATTTTCTCTAAAGATTTATAAAATCAATTTTACATAAAAAAATTATCTATGTCAAAATTGATTTTTAGAGTAAATTTAGTTTGACAGTTCGTTATAGCTTGTCTAATAAGTTCGTTAATAATCTGTACAGAATAACATTTTGAAACACTGTCGGGCATTGGAGCAACGAACCTCCATTCAGACCGAAAACCCCCTTCACCAACCTAAATACCACGCTTATGATTTGCGTGTCGAAAAACGGAGGAACATATTTTATTTAACGTAAAATGTTATGTAAGTTGAGCCCTTTTAAGGTCATACAACTTCCTAAAGGTGAGTTTTAGGGCACATGTTAATAGGGACTTTTTGCCTTATTTTACTGACTTCTATATAAAACAGAAGTTTGGCACCCTATTTTAGATACACCCTGTATACCTCATTGTTTACTAAAAGAAATAACCCGCTAAATAATTTTAGCTTTCCCGTATATGACCAACACCTATTTATAAATAAAATTTCAATTCAAATAAAAGATTATTTTTTTGATAATTTCAGAAAGAAACGAACACCATAATCCAATTGTCCATCCATTTTGTACAAAATTACTTGTAGTGTAATATACATATTATCTTATACTTAATATTAAATGTTTGTAAAACCATGTAAGTATTTCTATTTTAAAATAAAGTAGATTATTCGTATTTTATATTTGATTATTCGTATATTATTAAAATATCTAAAAAACAGGCAAAAATAAAGTTTTTGAGAAACACCAAGAAAAATTTGAAACTTTAAATAATAATATATAAATTCTTATGGGCAAGTAAACTCTAATTATTTTTCAACGTCCCCAAAATCTCAGAAAAATTACTATATATATATATATATATATATATATATATATATATATATATATATATATATATATATATTATAGATATATAGGTGGTTTCCGATGGATGGTAAAATGACGACGTTTCGGCAGAGTCACATCTGCCCTCTTCAGGTCGGTTCGCATAATTCTCGTAGCCTTCTGCTTTCGCTTCTAGTTACTCGAATACTGTAGAATAGTATTCGAGTAACTAGAAGCGAAAGCAGACCTGAAGAGGCAGATGTGACTCTGCCGAAACGTCGTCATTTTACCATCGATCCCGGCAGGGATCAGTTATCAACTACGCGGATGAATTCCCGGAACCCACCTAAAACATTTACTGCCGGCGAAAACTTAAAAACAAATATATGTATATATATATATATATATATATATATATATATATATATATATATATATATATATATATATATATATATACAAATACCTCATTTTCCGAATTTCAAATTAAATTATAAATTCATTATTGAAATCTGAATCCTCCAATTTATTGTCTGTAGTATCAAAAGGGATTACATACAATCCCGCCCTATCGATCTGAATGACGTTTACGGATTTTTAATATGCACCCCATCTGCTTTCAAGAATAAATAAAGGAGTCCCAGCTCTGTGTATCTCGTTCAAAAAGCCCTTGCTAACAATCGGGGGCCAACAAATATATTCGATTTTAATACATTAACATTTTCTATTGAGTAACACGAGCCATACGTCGCTGTAAAACTACTACGCTGGTGGCATATAGGCACCCTTGCTCATTTGCTTTCATCTCCTGTTGTATAATGAGCTAAAGTGAAATATGTTCGAGATTAGGGGGCACTCACTCGTTGTGCCATTATGAAAAGAAACGTTTTAGAACCAGAACAAACAGTGAGTCTTACTGCTAAGGAAGAGGAGTGTGCTCCCACATAAATCAAGGAATTAAATAAACAGAAATGCTTTCTTTCCTGAGTTTCGTTGACGATAAACTGTGTGGAAACACTGTAACCACATCTCATAACAGTAGCAACTGACTAGTCAACTGTTCTGAACTAATAATTATTCAACCGTTCAAATTTAAATATTTCTCATCAAAATATATTTAGAATTTTTCATTTCATATTACTTTATATGGAACTTTTGGTTACAAAAAAAATGTTTTCTACCCGTTTTTTTTTCTTTGTTTCTACCTCAACTTACCTTATAGACTAAAATCAACTCCTACCAAAGGCAGCAGGTTATAGAAAATTTTTTGAAGTTATTGTATCTTGACTGTTGTTTCTTTTTGGATCTTAATAATTTCAGCAGTTTGGATTTGTTCTACTTGGACTTCATTTTATACTTTCTTTATATCACTTGTGGCTGATTTGTCCAAGTCTCTATCAACGTTCTTAAGTTTGTTATCGTCATTGTATTGTAAAGATTACATTGATTTGCCCCCCAAAAAATAAGAAAACCTAAGAAAACTATTTTGTGTTTATTTATACACTTTATGAGCTAAGCAAAAAACCATTTGGCATGCTTCGTCAACTGAAACTAAAAGATGACATTAGCTCAATGCTTCATAAATATTTTTGAACCTTGATCTTCAAATAGTATATCTATTCCAAAACTGTTAATTAATTTTTTATAAAAAGGCTAAATGCTACTAAACAATGATGCTATCTTTAACCAACGTCAGAATTACTTGTCTTTACTTTGTTCGCTTTTATAGGAGAATACAAGTTCGTTTTATTAAAAATTAATCAGGATAAACGTTGTTTTTTTCTGGTTGGTGCAATTAAAAAATGCTGCAAAACATCAGAAAATCCTCCCATTGTACATTATAAAGATAGTCTACTTTTATATTCAAAAATATTGCAACATTTTTTTAATAATTCTGATTTCGCAGCTTTTGCAATTTTCAATGTCTTTAAAACGAGGAGTTAATTGTTGAGCTGGTTCTTATTTAATAAGAAAAAATAATTTGAAAAAATTGAGTTACAGCATTTCCGAATTCGCCGCGAATTTCTGAATATATAATTTTTTTGAACAGCTCCCAAAGATTTAGGGAGCTTCAGTTGTTTTGCAAATTCTGGCACAGGGTGTTTTCATTTAAAAAAAACAAAATCTGATTGAGAGTAAGTAAAACTGGATTAAGATCATCGGTTTCGTCGAATGAAAAATAGAGGGATAAGCGATACGTAGCGAATATCTGGTCGTGGTATGTGATTTGAAGTAAGAAGATGCAGACGTATAAAGAGCGGTTAAAATAGCCAGAGTTCCTGAAGTACATCTACTACAACTGGTTCAATTGGCTTAGAGGACCACTGGAGGTGTTTAAGTGAGCTTGCGGTGTACTAATACGGAATTAACCTTAATAATTAAGTGATTAGTGTAGACGCTAAATTCACCATTTTATACATTAAATAAATGGCATATAACTCTACAAATAATTATCGAATTTTTGAGCTAATAAGGAACCATTTAGTAGAAAATAAAAATACCTTTCCAATAAGGAACCACCAGACCACCAATTGCGTTTTAAGAAAAACGTATAGAGTGCCAATTTGACACTAAATATAATTGACATTTTATGTTGTATTTGTTTGTGGTCAATATCTTGTTCATTGAAAAGTTAATACGGAAGATGGTAAATAAAATTCCTCAGTATATTATCGATTAAATTTAGAATTTTCTTCTTCCACTGTTTATAAAACTCCCGCAGGGCAATTATGGGCTTGGACCTTAGATCTTGTGCTTCTGAAGATAGCTTGCAATGCACAAATATCGTGCGAAGACTAGAAAGAGAGGGGGCTATTTCACTCGATTGGAAGCTGCTTCCAATGAAATACATCGAGCATGAAGTTCATTAGCTGTTCGCACCCACCAAGTGAATTAACCCGTTACATTCTCTATTACTCTCTCGTTCTACTTTTGGGTTGATATTTGTGCACTACCTCGAGAAGTATACGCTCTAAGGTATTGAACCTGTACCGGTGTTTCAATGATTTGAATTTGTTTCCATACTTAGTAGGTAAAGGTTACACTACAATTAATTGCTATTTTCTTTTCAATTCTTGAATTAACTAGTTATCACAGGTATAGCCACTAGGGACTTCTGGACTCAGCATTACTTTAGAACACGAATCCCTTCTAAAGCGTCTTTCTCTACAATGATCATATCTTAGGATAGTGCGCGTCTTTGCTATGAATAAGTAACTTCAAAATTCTAGGTGATAAAAGAATATCCAAAGATCGAGAGTTTCAAAAACTATTAAAGTGTTTAACAAACATTAAACAAATTAAGTATCACAAATCACTTCCAGACTGCCTATTTAGTTTAGAATACGGAAACGGCTAACTATAAAACACATCGTAAACTTAATAAATACATTAAAAAAAAATAAAAACCGACATCAAAAAAAACTTAACTAAAATGCATGAAATAATTTTTTGCTACAACAATTAAATACATTTTATGAAGGCGGTGCCAAAATAAAGTGAAAATATTTTGGGAAGTATATTTATAAGTTGTACTTCCCAACTTCGCTGTTCAAACTGATACTGACTTCAGAAAAAGTATTTAATTGTAGCAAATAAATATTTCATACAGTTTTAAGTCGGTTTTTGTTCTTTCAAAGATGTATTTAATTTACAATATTTAGTGATTCAATAGCTCAATCAGATGCAGTTTTCAAATTGAATCAGCTTTTTCGATATTGCCTAAAATAAGGTATTTTAGTTTTAAGCATCATTTATTAGTTTGCCTCACTGTTGAATAGAATAACTTGTTTTCTAAATATTTTTATATATTAAGAACATTTTGTATATGATTTTAACTCACGTGGATCCACTATATTGTAGGCAATCTAAGTACCACCATTCTTTAGGTCGGTTAATTATACTAACATTCATTTAATAGTCTCCTCTCCGCTGAATCTGATAATAAATGGTTATATAGTTTTAATTGATATAGCATGATAGACCGCAGTTTCCAATTCTAATAAACTTTGATAACAAGTTAAGTTATTATTAAAAAAAAGGTACTTACCTTAAACAAAATTTATATTCTTATCAAATCTAGTACACAATTTGGAAAACTGACATGAAGATTTATTATACAATTTTTAGTGATGTGACATAATTAGATGCATTTTATAATTCTTATGACTCGTGTTTATATATTACGAAAAAATAAAAGTATTTCACTTTTAAGCAAAATTCATATTTGCTGACAAACTTCGTATACAATTAAAAAACTGACATGCAAATATTTTTAGGAAGAATAACTTTTTCTCTAAATAATTTTTATATGAACGTTTTCCGTTTTAATCCAAAAACAAAAAAGTTTTTCCCCATTTTCGAAGAAACGGTATAAGCTATTTTATTGGCAAAAATATGGGACCACTTCACGATCCCCCGGAGCAGGATCCAATATAAACAGTCAAAATTCCTAGAGGCGCTTGGGAGTAATCGCTGAACAAACATAAAAAAATTAAAAACATAGACAGGAATTGAGAACCTCCTTCTTTTTGAAGTCGGTTAAAAACTGAAATCCTTTATAATTCTAGTCGCCCGTTAAATTTGAAAATATATCAAATACAAAAATAAGTGCTCGAGATATTCTATTGCGGGAAGAGCAACTGATGATGCTACCCGACCATAATCAATATATACCATATACAGTTTTCGACTTATCTTTTTTTGAATGGAAACCATAGTTGGCTATGACCTCAAAAAATCGGACATTTTTAGAGCTTTTCAGCGATATAATACTCGATATAGTTATTCATAAAAATAACGGAGTTATGGATGTTTTTCTCTCTTATTTTCACTTTTAACGTAGTTAGCCATGAAATAGATTGATTTATTAATAACTATTCCTAAAAACATTGAACGATTTTTTTATTAGGTATATCAGATATAACGAAAAACCTAAATAAGTAGGTACTTACTAAAAACTTAAGAAATTAAAATACATAATAATGGTAACAATTTATGTTCGAAAAGTCCACCTTTGTTATTTAGACAAAAATTGCATTTTTTAAAGATTGACATTACTGCTTTCTCCACAGACCGCCTATCGAATTCTTCAATTGCTTGTAATACCGCCTCCCTTAGGTCACCAACTGTCTCATACTTTCTTTTGTATACTTTGTTTTTTAGCGCACCCCATAAATAGAAGTCTATAACTGCCAAATCGGGAGACCGGAATGGCCATTCGCGTGGGCCATTTCTTCCTATCCAAGGGCTTGGATAGATAGTTTGGCAAGAAATGCAAGTAGCGCTCCCAAGTAAGTTATTCGTCATAGATAATAGGCCCCAGAATAGAAGACCCTATGATACCACATCAAACACTAAAACCAAATTTTATCTGGGGTCTACATGGAAAGGGTTTTCTTTAGCCCAGATATGCTCATTGTGTCTATTGAACATCCCGCAGTTAGTGAATCTAGTTTCATCTGACCATAACACCTTTAATGAAAACTGTGGATTGTCAAGGCACATGTCTCTAAACCATGTTCAATACAAAATACGTCGATGTTCGTCATCAGCATGCAAAGTTTGATAAACTGAAAGTTTGTACGGGTGGAACTTGTGCGCTTTTAGTACTTTAACTACAGTTCGTTGAAATATGCCAGTTTCTGCCGCAATCTCAGGAGTTGATGTAGATGGATTTTGATTTACCATAGCCAAAACACTTATTTGTGCTGCTTCGTTAATTTGATTACGTACCTTTGGTGGTTTAGTAAAAGATCCATCTGCGTAAACTATTGTAAAGCCTCTTCAATGTATATAGAACAGGTTGACGACGATTAAAATATCTATGAAAGTATTCGTGAGCTGCACAAACTGAATTTTTATGACATATGATATAACATTTCACCATATTCAGTTTTTATTCGTTAGAATATTCCATTTTATCACGAAAACTTGTCAATATCGACTGTCAGTTCAAAACTACTAATGGAACAATCTTTTTCATGACTATATATAACTATATCTAGTATTATATCGTTGAAAAGATCTAAAAATGTCCGATTTTTTGAGGTCATAGCTAACTATGGTTTGCATTTAAAAAAGATAAGTTTGTGTCATATCTCGAAAACGAGAGCTGTCACGCAAACGAGGACATGACAATTATATTCGGGATACAATTCCCTTCAATTTTGATATTTACTCTTTTTTATAAAATCAAAAACAAAGGAGCTAGAGGATTTAACTAAATCGACAGAATTTCGTTTTTTCAAAATATCTAGTAAGCCATGACTTTTTACAAAACTCCGAAAGTGTCATTTCATTGGGCCAGTAAAACTGCAAATCTTTCTCAATTAACCATTGCTCTATCTCCGCTATTTTCCGAGATCCCCATACTGATCATCAAAAAAACTCAGCCTGTATACTGTCGTAAGTACAAAAGAATGAAACCTCGAAAAGAGTAACTAAACTATATTTTATGTTACAGACTAACATCTGGAATTATCTGTGGTTCTGTCTTGAGATCATGTCAAGAAAAATATTTAAATTTATTATGCCAGAGAAATAGTTGGAAGATCCTTGAGCGCGGAATTGGAAAGTCATTTTAGAGTACTAGATGAGCATACAGAGAAAACGGATTCCAAGAATTGATAACCTCCTTATTTTTTGACTTCGGTTACAAGTATCATTTTACAATCACTGAAAAAGTGATGTATATCTGATAGTTTAAGTAGGAAGGACTGAAGCTATCAGCTTTGAAGTTGCTCTAAAAATGTAGCGTTTAATTAGATATTATTATAGAATTTAAATTGTAACAAGTATTTCCTAATTTAAAATAATATTTCTAAACTTGGAAATGCACCGGTATATTATAAATTCATCTCTTATTACAAATTCATGAGGAGCTCGTTGTAATGTGTAGATAAGAATAAACGAGCAAAAGAAACTGAATCCGGATGAGAAAACTCATCTGCTATCACCAGCTTACACCTTACTCCTTACCCAACTTTAATATTGTAGAATTTGTGCAAAACTTATGTGACTCTTTTACATCCTTTCTACGAGAAGTTCTTGTGTTCCAAAGACACCTTCATGTACTTGCATGGTTTTGCGAAAGTTTTCATCCTCACCGTACGCCGACTGCTGGATTTTCCGTCCGCCTTCCTAAGACTAACTCTGTCTAAAGTTTTGCCGAGAAGATGAAAACAAAACTCTCGTGAATATCATATTATACTTTAATATATTTATACTCGAAGGTACTCTGTCGTAGTGATTTTGTGAAATAAGTTTGCTATAATTTATGAATTTTCGGTGTTTTATTTAAAAGCGGTTTCTGGAAAATAACTAATTTAATCTCATTAAGCTACTTGGAGGAGTTCATCAAAGTTATTTATGGGTTCTGGTATGCGATAATAAAATTTATAGAAGGTAGCAAGAAATACATTCATCAAAAGATTTTAAGTTTAAATCGATATCAGTATCTGCATGTAGAAAATTGGTTATTAACATCTAAATAGTTCCATAAAAGATTTCTTGGTAATAATTAGTTTGTGTATACATATGTACTATACTAAAGTCAGTAAACTGTAAAAGTTGGTAGAGAACTGGACAAATAAAATCTGCCAAAAATTAGTAAAGCTGTTTTTGAATTGAGTTGTGATTGTGTCAAGTTGATACTAACAACAGAAAAAAGAAAGGATCATGCAAGAAGACTAACTTGCTTCGTTGATTGCTCTGCTGACCGCTCTCTAGGATGTAGACTGTATTTTGAGTGACTTGACAAGCACTGCACTAAAACAAAAAATACTAAAAAAAAGAGACTCAGAGTTACACCGCTTAAACAAAATCTTGCTCAAAATAACTACGCTAATTTGCCACTGAATACTAAAAATTCTTCAAGAATTGCGTTAAGCATCAATGGTGCTATCTATAAATTCAGTAACTGGTCACGGGATGCTTCATGATAGATTTCCTTGTGAATAATATCATCCTAGCTGTATGTTCCTAGTGTTAAAGGGCCGCTGAAGTCTGTAGAAATCAGGGTAAATTTTGTAGTCGTCTACCTATAACATGCCACACATATTTAGTGTTAAATTGATTTTGCTCGAAATAGTCCAACTTAATAATTCTACCTACATGCTGTCGTACATGGTCTTTATGAATTAATGTACTGCGAAAATGTGTTTCAATTACGTCTTAGATTTAGGCTTGAGCACTCATGTTGCCTTTAATAAAGTGTTCAACTGCCATAAGCAAAGCTGCCCTCATATAACTCCCACAGAGTGAGGATCACATAGGTTTCTGGAGAAAATTGATGATTCCAGTCTTCATCAAATCGTCTTCTCGTCGCTGGTTTTACTGTAGCGATTGTTTAAGAGGTAAGACAAAATGAATCCAGACATTCTTATGTGTCGGTCTAGTAAAGACAAAATTACAAAGACTATGACCTTGACGGTCAGTTGTTCTGGGATGATGTCCTATACTCCTTGGTCTTTGTTTTCGATATTCCTGGAACCATGCCGGAAAACATCACAAACAGGTGTTCAGATTCGTATTTGTTTTCGTGGTAATTTCTCGGAATGAAAAGTATCCTCTCTGAGCCCGTTATTTGCCATTGATCGTACTCGGTAGTAGTTGTAATAATTCTTAACACCACGGTATGTCAGACTTTTTTTGTACCAATGACTACTAATATAAATGGACCTGTCTGTTTACATTAAAAATGGGTTCAAAGATGTTTGCCCGAAAATAGCAAACAAGTCCTTTACCGATGCCAAACTTCTTTCTATTGTAACCAATAAGACGTAAATCGGGGCACTGTAGGCAAGGACTAAATGCCGATGCTTTACAGCATTACAGGATTTTGTGATCGCACGCATCAGTGCGATGCGAAACTTTTGTGTTTGTTTAAATTGTGATTTTGAGGTTAATGTCGAAATTCATATTATTTGTAGTGTTTTTGGTGTTGAAACTTGTTTGAGATCAGTGATTATCTTCTTGAAGTGTAAAAAATCAATAATAAATTGGAATTTCAGTGTTTTATCTATATATAAATAGGCAAAGACAAAACGATAAGGTACAATTTTCTCATCTGTCTCTCAAGCGATTTTCTTCATTTTTGTTTTGTTTAGTAGCTACTGACGACCGTCAGTGCAGAATGATAATATTAATTTATAATATTGGTTCATTTATTAAATAAAATATAATAAAAGTTCATTATTTACGTCCATACTATCAAAGCCAAAAAGTGACAGTGCCGCTGCCGCCAGACCACGAAGTATAGATACAAGGAGTCCGAACGTAATGTTAAATAAATGTTAGCATTTTAGGGGACAGAATGTTTTGCCGGTAGAGCGCGCCACTTTTTAGGAATTACTCGTTTAAATCCTTACGCGGGTAATCTTGTTGATACTGACAGCCACCTGACACCTCTGAAATTATTATTTCGATAATCTGCAAAGCTAAAAATGTGTGATATTAGTAAATAAATAAATACAATTAACCAGCAGCAAACAATTTTATTAAAAAAATAAATTAATGTTATCAACAGGTCTTTAAGAATTAAAATTATAGTTCATCTTTTGTCTCGACGTGTTAAACTATTAAACAAACCGTAAGTGAAGTAAAGAATTTAAACAGTTTCTGTAAATTAAGTAGTAAATATAAATTCAAAAATGGTTAAATACCTATTTATTTCAGTATTACAATGCTTGATAATAGGAAAGTAATTAATTGATTACAATCAAATATATTATTTGTTAATCATATTAGTTATAAATAAAAGACGTTTAACATTTAAATACCAAACAATTTAGATTTGACAAATACACTAGTGTATACAATACAATATTTATTAACAACACTGATGTTTAATATTATTTTTAGGTTACTCACTTTCGGAACTTTGAATATACCCACTTTAGCCACATTTCCACTTGCCTTTCGGCCACTGAGGCAACCATGAACAGCACTACACCTTCCCATTTTTTTATTAAAACTATTTTTAAACAATTACATTAATATTTTATACTTAGTTTTATAATTTTAATAATTTCTACATTCGACAGCGCGTATTTACGTTTGATAATAATAATAACATCGGTACGTCCAGAACATTTGCTCAGCTAGTGGCAGAAAAGAGAACTATGATCTGGGTATACCACGAATACTGCGGAAAAGCCTATACCGTTCGGACTCCTTGTATCTATACTTCGTGCGCCAGACGGTCAAAACTCAAAACATTGAGTAATTATATATGGAGGGAGCGATCGTTAGTTGCTGTTATTTTCTTAGAGCAGTAACTTTCATATTAAATATTCTGTTTTTAATGTGAATTTAATTATTTGATTAATATATTATTATCACAAACTTCCCGAAGGTTTTGTGTAAAAAGACAGCGGACAATAGAGAATGTATTAAATATTTAAGTTCTGCTAGGGTTGTTGATCCTCTCTTTTCTTTAATATTCCTGAACTTGATTGAAACCGCAAATGACGAAAACGTTTAGGTTGCAAAGAACAATCTTCCAATTATTATATCGAATATTTTGGCACGAGCGGTTCCAGTCAAAAATTTTCATTCATTTGTCAAAAATATTTCGAATACCGATTTTTGATTTCATTTTTATTTTATTTTTATCTCAATAGATTTGTCAATATGAGTGAATAATTTTGGTCATTACATCTACTTCTCCGATTTCTCCACAACTTGGTTTCTTGTAAAAATATACTTTTTACAATTTCATGATATAGGGTCGAATTTCGACTACTGGGCGACCACTAGTATGCAGGAAAACGGCATATTCGTTAACCGAATTGTCTGTCCAGCTGTAAGTATCAAATCATAAACGTAGCAATTGGGTTTTATAAAAAGTCATTTAAGCTGTAAATAAAAGTACAGTTTTCTTGTAAAAATGAATGTTTTGATAATGAATATTACATGTTCCTTATTAAGCCATAAAATATTGCTTGTTAATGTGTACATATTTTAATGATTATAGCATATTTGTAATTTTTGTATTATATAGTTGTATTATTTTAATACTGAACAACATGAACATTTAAACTAATGCCGACGGGACGCCACTCTTGGAGCCGGAAAATTTGTAAACAAATATATCCGTGTCTCTTTCTATTTTTGTCTCATGTTTCAACCCATTTTTCCCTCGAGCGTATATGAAAGTATCAGGTCCATTTATATTAGTAGTCATTGCTACGTCATATCTATATATGTCATATACGACACGAGAGATTATAAAAGTTCACCTTTGAACAATCAAAATATCCACTATAACTAACCGGTTTTTCAGTATGAAGTATTCTCCATTTTTGTACCGTCAAAGAGATATTTTTGAAAGTTGTAAAGTAAAAACTATCCGAGTTATGAAAATGGTACAGATATGATGCATATTCTGAAGAGTTCTTCTGCAGAATCAATCTGGTTGACGAGGCCTGATTCTATTTAAATGGCTTCGGATTCGCACTAAACGGTGAGATCAATTGCTTCGAAAACCCTAAAAAAATCTTTTGAGAAGTCACAATTGATGTTTTTGGCTAGGTGTGTGATCGAACGTTATTTTTTCAGAAAACTGAAGGTGAAACTGACTGACTCAATGACCAGCGTTACTGTACGATGCTTACAGGCTCTTTATTAGCAAGACTAGACGAGATGGATTTCGCTGATCTATTATTTATAGCAGGACTACAAAACACAAAAGCAAAAAATAAAGGGCACTATGGCATCTACGATCTCCTGGGGAAGGGAAGACATCAACTGGCCGCTTAAGACGTATGAATTAACATCGCTAGACTTTTTACTCTGGAACTACCTCAAAAACAATTAGGCCCATAATCCTCCAATAAAGTGCTCAAGTATAATATTGGGGCCTTTATTCAGGAAGTAAAGCAGCCAAGCAAGCAGAGAGTTCTTACTTAAAACATTGAATTACAAATACAGTTACGGTTTTAACAAAAACTGTGTGATTGGTAAAATTTAAATGACACATTTTAATGGAAAACTACCTGATATTTTTGGAAATTGTGTTTAGTCCTGTCCCACACTCCTCTCAATTTAGACATTAAAGTTTGATGGACGTTTGCGTATAGGCCTTTTCATCAGGTGATTGCGCAAGCGCTGCAGCCATTTTGAAATAGCCGTAATTTAATAGTTTCGTACTGTTTTAGTTAACAATGGCTGGGAATGCTATAATATCTCTGCCAAATAATAAATTACTTGAAGAATTAATTGATGGTGCTTCACTTATTTATAACTCTGTGGAAGCACATAGCTGTGAGCAATTAAAAAGATGGTTAAAATGTCACGGACGTTCACAGCAAGGAAAAAAAAGTGTGCTGGTTGAGAGGTTAGGTATCAATACTTGTATTTACTCTTGTAAAAAATCAGAAAAAATAAATAAAAATCATGATTTCATTCGAATTTGCATGTAAAAGCACCTTAATATAAAAATTAACAAATATAACTAATGTCATAATAAAATATTTATAAAATCAACATGACATTTAAAAAGGAGTTGAAAATTCTAAGACTAAAATAATGTTCATATATGCAAGCTAAATTCAATAATTGTCATTAGTTATATCTTATAATTAATTAAATCGAAGATGTATTCAATAAAAAATAAGTATGTTGAATATAAAATATTAAATATTATTTTCAGGGTAAAAATTGGTATAAGAAATAATATACCTGTCGATCCAAATGTTGATAAAGGATCAGGATTTTGTTCACTTGGACCACTTTCTCCAGAAAAATGCAATGAACAAATATAAGTGTCCTTAGTAACATCATCAATAGATTTAAATCCTCTGTCACTTCGGCCACATTTTTTCACCCACGAATCACATTTAGAACATTTTTGACATGTTTTAATATGTATTTTTTTGGATGACTTAATTACTTTCTTGCGATATTCCAGGCAAGGCTTTGGAAAGTTTATAAAATAATAGGTATTTGTTTTAAAAGATTTATACCGTGTATCACTTTTGCATACTCCATAACAACACCGCTTTGTTGTACCTTTTCGTACAGACAACATAATTATAGTTTACAGCAAAATTGCTGTATTGAATCCTGACACTTACTACTTTACTTTTATTACTTTTTTAAATCATAAACACATTTATAATAGTATTTATTAATTTTAAGTTTTAGTACGTGGGCACTTTAACACGTTTGTTTACAAATAACAGTACGAAAAAAATGGCTGATGCGAACGCATGCGCACTGAAAATGAAAAGGCCTATTGAAAAATTGTTTTAAGTTGTTTGTTGTTCATGTCTGTAGATTTCAACTTTATTTCACCTGCGCAAGTTTCGACATCCCCTATAGGGGGTTAGATTTTATAAAACTCACGTCAATACGAAAAATAGTTATAATATTAAGTACATAAAAATACATTAGTGATATTAAAAGTTTTCCTTTTTGTTAATTTATTTCTCAAGGGACAGTACTGGAGGATAATTACAACGAACATGCACGAGACATAGAAGCTTCTTAAATATTAATTGAGACCAAACTTCTAACAACAAAGATGGGCATTGTGAATTTATTATTTATAGCGGAGGAAAAGTTTATCGCTTTTCCGGCAGAATTTCTTATTTTTTTCATCTACTGTTATTTTTACGTGTTTCATCTTAAATCCATAAATAAGTTTACACAAACTTTCATAATAAAAGAATATTAAAAAGTTGAACATGTTTACGTCCTGAATAAATCAGAACGGTGTAAAAACGTTCTTTATATATTTTAAATATAATTTGCTTATATATTATTTCGAAAAACTTAATATAGTTACTTACCCAGGCTTTAAATTTTATGATTTTATTATTAAGCTAAACACATAATTATCTAAAGCTAAAGTAAGTATGAAAGTATTTTTGTAAATTAAAACCTGGTTGTTTATGGATCATGGTTTTAGAAAAATAAAATTTTGTGTCAGTTATAGAATTGATGATGTTTTTAAAGGTTACATTGAAATATTAAATCCTCAATTAATAACTTATTCTTTGGTGAATTAATAATGACATATTTATCTGAAACTCATCGAAATGACATTTTAATGATGATTGGTCCCGGGAATCATCGCAGGAGTAAAATTGAAGTGACAAATTTGGATAAGCAGAGGTGTTTAATAATTCACAAGATATTATGTCTAATCATCATGCACAATTCAAAGAACTTGGATATGTCAACCCATTCTTCTGCTTCATCTTCTTCTTCTTCAACAGTGGTTTTCAGTCATAAGCCTTAAGATTTGATGACCCTAGTCCTTTCCACTTTAACAGCCACTCTCAAGATAGAATCATGTATATTGTTTCATTTTATCTACTACCACCATTTCTCTAGCCTATGTACAAGTTAATCCAAACTGAAGCTATTGTCTACTGTTGTAAAATAAATTGACTTTTCTTTTTCGACACGTCAACTATTTACACTGGCGGGCCAGGCCTTGACTTTCGTTATTACCTAAACTAACTTATAACTTTTCACTTATTTAGCGTCTGTAAACTTTTATAATCACTGCAAGAGCATCTCTAACTCTACAAACCTTTATCAAAAACATGTAAATCATCACAGTTTAAATAGGGGGAAATAAGTGCAAACAAACACAATCACTAAACCGTCCTACAGAACTAATTGAACTTTATACATACTTGTGACTATACTCTCTTCGAGGTGTCATTCTTTTGTACGCAAGACAATACATATAATATATATTGTTTCTGGTTAGGGAACCTTCATCAGTTGCTCTTCCCACAATTGAATGTCCTCTCGAACACTTCTATATGTATTTGATACATTTCGTTAAATATGAAGATGTGAGATGTAAAGACCGACATCTAGGATTTTCGGGAAAAATTTGCGTACAAAAGAATGACACCTCGAAGAGAGTATTCAATATCTCTGACAGGTGAAGCTAACCTAAAATTTCATCGCGGCATTCTAACCTAGGAATTACGGCAATTACATGAAACGGCTCCAGATTCGGAACCTCTATGTGCTAGTTTCCAAGAAAATCCTAGATGTCGGTCTTTACATCTCGCGTCTTCAAATTTAACCAAATGTATCAAATACATAAAGAAGTGTTCGAGAGTACATTCAATTGTGGGAAGCGCAACTGATGAAGGTTCCCTAACCAGAAACAATACATATTATATATATTGTCTTACGTACAAAAGAATGACACCTCAAAGAGAGTATTCAATATCTCTGACAGGTGAAGCTAACCTGAAAATTTCATCGCGGCATTCTAACCTAGGAATTACGGGTAACAGCAATTTCATGGATCGGCTCCAGATTCGGAACCTCTATGTGCTAGTTTCCCCGAAAATCCTAGATGTCGGTTTTTACATCTCGCGTCTTCATACTTATGACTATGTTGATTATTGTTAAATTATAAAATTTTTAATTTATTTAGATACGGAACAAATGTACATGTCGCTGACCCTTTACAGGAAGTCGTCAAACCATTCAAAAGAATACTGCACTTAGTTATTAAGTAATCAAAACAATCGAACAGTCAAAATAACGTGAACCATACAACTGTGTCTCCATAAAGAAAAACTTTATCCGTATTAATGGACTTTTGTCCAGGAGCTAACAGAAAAAGAATGGAGTCCTGGAAACACCAATGAATAAGTTGCATGAAATGAGATAGTTCTGGGTTAACATTTTGTTTTCTGACGAATCAACATTCACTTTAAACGGAGAAGTATATTTGCAAAAATGTAGATATTGGGCTTCAGAATTCACATTGGATGCCTGAGACACATTCTCAATATCCTCAAAAAGTTGACGTTTGGGCAGGTATCAAAAGCGACCATATTATATATCTGATTTATATAGATGGAGATTTGAAACCGGAAAAATATTAAATTAAAAGCCTGTGTTAGCAAACATATATCATAATACAGTAGAAACGAGACTATCGGGTGAAAATGTTTGTTTTTAACACGACGGAGCATTACTCCACTATCCTTTAATGGGAGAGTACGATAATAGATAAATGGATAGCCGATGGGCTACTACTGAATAGTCAGCTAGATCACCAGATCTTAAGCTGTTAGACTTTTTCTGTGGGGTGATCTCAAGAAAAAAATATATGCAACACAACCAACTAGCATTGCAGATCTCAGAGAAAGGGTAACAACAGAAATAAGAAATGTGTCACCTCAAACTTTAGATAAAGATAGGGTGGAGTTTCATAGCAGACTGGGTTATTGTCAACAACTAGATTTTATTGTAATACCATCAAATAATATGAGAATTTTATGTATTTAATTTCTTAAAGGATATGACAAATAATCTCAATATTCCCTGTACTATTCATAATCGACCAAAAATGTTATAAATCTTTGAAATCAGACTTACGTGAATCACCCTGTTTATTTAAGTTCTTAGTTTTTGTTCGGAGAATGTAGAATTGCGTTCAAAAATTGACATGTTACTACGTTTTTGTTCCCTGACAGTTAGTGTACTCTATCTAGGGCAGAGTGCATATAAGAATAGTATTGCCAAGGTGCAGGCTAAATGCTGATTGGTTCCGCCATTTTTGCACTAATTTCGGGTTTAATATAACAACGGGAGAATATATGTTTAGTGTTTATCGCTGTATTGCTAGATCTGATGATTTAAAGTAAATCTCACGAAATATTAATAATTTTATCATTTTGGTATTCTTGGTTAAATTTTATTAAATTTAAAGCGTAAAAATACAAACTACTAAATTATCAAATGTTGGCAACAGTATTCAATAGTTATCAGAAGATTTCAGCCTCAACCTGATTTTGGTTGACAAACTGCATATTACAAAGTATTGAGAGTTGCTTTTTGCGTAATTACGATAGTCGGAGAATTTAAAAATGAAACTAACTGCCCCAATTAGATTTCAGAAAATTTTTAATAACTCTATTATCAATATTTTATTTTATAAGACAAAATTATAGGGTACATGTAATTGTTTATTACATTTTTTTACTTTATAGGTAATTAATTTTAATATTAATGGCTGATCTTTGGAATGATATTTCTCGATAGGTCTAATGCGTGAAAGACATTGATTTATTAGGAATTTTCTCTTTAAACAATCTGACTACCCTGCATGATTTTTAAAAATCACACACACACAGGGACGTCCTGCTGTCGATTTTAAAGTTGATTCTTATTGATGGAAAATGGCCGTGACTTTCGGGCTTGGCACCATTCTCCTTACATCTCTATTCTAGGGTTGTGCCTAACTCTAAACCAACGTCAGGAAACCAAGTCTGGAACGTGCTTTCAGTACACACTACTAGATTTCTCATCCAACCTGGCCAAATTGACTCAATTCAGGTCTTGTATAGGATCCTTAAATAATCATATTACACCAGTCAATAGAGATTTTTAAGTGACATAAAATTCAACCATCATGTAAATGATAGTTTATAAATCATAACTGATTTTTAACAGCAAACTTGTAGAAGTAAATTATTTAAGCCTTAAAAACTCAAAAATGGGGTGTTTTCGTTTTTTGCTTCAAGTGCACAAAGTAATGTTCATAGTCTGTTCATAATGCCGCCGACAGAAAAGTTGTAGAGAATCAGAAAATCCTCAAAATGAGTGTTCATAAATTCGGATGGCAGCATTTTTAGCAAAGAAAAACTGGAAAAACCGATACAAAGTTAGTGATTAATAAAAATTCATAACTTAGTTGTGATAACAGCTGGAACCTTAATCTGCATCCTAATGATAGCTTATAACGTTGATATTAATAAGACTGAAGATCGATATTGTACGTTAAATAGATCTTGCTGAACTGCAGTTTAAATAATTTGTAAAAATATTTTGTAGAACTTATCGTATTAACCACGATACTTCGATAGCGATATGCAAAATATATTTTGAAAGTTCATAAAATGCACTTCACCTTCTATATCTTTGATTTTTGTTATAGTGCCGTAAGATATATTAATAATGCTTGTGAAATTTAGCTTAAGCGGCGGACTCTTACCTCTCCTCCGATGTATGTAAATAAAAATGTAAAAACATGCTGAGAAAAAACATATAATAATACAATTTACCAAAATTTTCATCTCGTGTCACTACCTCAAGAAAAATCTAGATCTGTCCATGTGGCTTGACAGTAAGAAGCATCAATCTAACTAGTAAAACAAAGTACACTAGGACGTCGAGTTTGATCATGACAGTTATTTAGAATCTTTCCATTACATCTAAGGAACCATATAGACATTATTGAAAGATGGTTCGGAAATGTGTTCAAATCATTTACCAACAAATAAAGCCGAGACAGTAAAAAGCATCAATCTAACTACTAAAACAAGGTACACTAAGACGTCGAATTTGATCATGACAGTTGATTGAAATCTTTCCATTAGATCTAGGGAACCATATAGACATTATTGAAGATGGTGCGGAAATGTGTTCAAATCATTTACCAAAAAATAATGTCGAGACAGTTAATGCAATGTTTATTATGTTTAATGTTTACTATTATCTTAAACCAATTTCTCGGCATTATAGCGAAAAACCAAGATAGACAAATTGAAGTGAAATTTATGAACCTTCAAAATATCTTTAGTATATCCCGGTGGGATATGCAAAAAGCTCTCTAAAGTATTTAAATTCAAATTCTTCAAAATCAACTTATTCAATAGTATCCATCGTGAGCCCATATAAACTCAATATCAGAAACTATCGCTTTGACGATTACTAACTTATACTCTAGTATTAGTTACCATAGACTTATGAATTTAAAAAAAAAACAATTTTGTTGAACAGTTTTTCTGAGTTTACTCGATAAAAAATGATCCAATCAGGATGTATAAATATTCATTAAGAATAAATTCTTATTCTCTACAACTTTTCTGTATACGACATTACGATTACTTCATTACTTTTCATTATATAAGCAAAAACAAAATAATTTCGTATTTTTGGGTTTTTCTATTATTTAAATAGTTTACTTCTACGAGTTTGCTGTTAAAATCTTAGCAATAATTACGTATAAACTGTTACTGACGTGATGGTAGAAGCGAACTGCTGTTGAATGATATTTTAATTTTTTTGTCCGAAAATGGGTTTGGTTTTGCGCTATAAATTGGTGTATATTCTGGGATCTAGAATCTACAGTTTACAGATTATACAATCTTAATAAATCACACTGTAGGTTTGTATGTTTAGCAAAATAATAAACTGTTAAAGTGATCTTCAGATAATATATTTAAAATATGTTCAATTGTATTATTAATTAAAAACAGTTTTAGTTATATTAAGGTATCTATCCCTGGAAGCATGTGTTATTGGTTATCAATCGCGTGTAGGAACTCCTTTGATGCTAAAAATGTTTGGATAATATCATAAGCAGTCCTCTTTTATAAAAAAACTTATTTTTGTATTACTTTCTATATTGGGGTTTGAAACTCCTTATCCCTCCTTTGTTAAGTTAGCCTCTCCATAAAAATATTTTCTATAGGTGGTAGCCGAATATTGAAAATGCTCCAGATTGAATTCTGGGTCAAAGGTAAATATCCTAAGGAGTAGATACAAAGGCTGAGGAAACATGCCGGACAAAATTCACATTTATAAAGGAAATTGGCAAGAGCTGCGGTGAGAGTTTTTTCTTTCCAATCCTGTGACATTATCGATGAAAGTAAAAAGTAAGTGACCAGCTTAAATCGTGTATAGTGATGGAAAGCGTACAAATAGAAAAACACGTGTTCCGAAGTGATTTATAGCGGATTCGCAACGGAAATGGCATAATCAGGCACGTCAAATTGAGAGCAATACAGGGAGATGAAGTGTTCGATTAAATGTTATTATTCAAAATGTTTCGGTGTGAACCCATTTTTCATATTTTTTAATTTTTACTTTTAACTACAGAACAAGAAATTGAATCAATTCTTACAGATAAATGCTTAACGTTGTCTTCGGTTTGTACTAGGGTGAGTTTAAGAGATTGTTACAAATGCATTAAAAATATTGTACAATTTGAGGGTTTTACCATCTTATTGGTATTCAATATCGGATGTTAAACTTCCTTATATTTTAAATTTGAAGACGCGAGATGTAAAGATCGACATCTAGGATTTTCGGGGAAACTAGCACATAGAGGTTCCGAATCGGGAGCCGTTCCAGGTAATTGCTGTTACCTGTAATTACTAGGTTAGAATGTCACGATGAGATTTTCAGGTTAACTTCACATGTCAGAGATATTGAATACTCTCTTCGAGGTGTCATTCTTTTATACGCAAGACAATATATATATATATATATATATATATATATATATATATATATATATATATATATGCATTAGATGTTTTCCGGGAATTCATACGCGTAGCTGATAACTGATCCCTGCCGGGATCGATGGTTAAATGACGACGTTTCGGCAGAATCCCATCTGCCCTCTTCAGGTCGGTTCGCATAATTCTCGTAGCTTTCTGCTTTCGCTTCTAGTTAATCGAATACTAGAACTGAAAGCAGAAGATCTCTCTCTCTCTCTGTCTGGTAGGTATAAAATAGAGAAAATTGTAATTTAGATTTAGTTTGGTTTACTCCTTGATGATAATAACTTAGAGTTGTTGAAACAGCGTTGAGTGTTTAAAATAAAGGTTTGGTGTTAGGGTGCAAAACTGTATGTTTACAATTGTTAGTATTCTTTAGTTACCAGGCTACTACGTAAACAAGAACGCTAAAGAAAATAAGGAGCACTGGTTAGACGTTACCCTAATTCTTTCCATCCCCAGATGGACAAATAGCACGTTTAAAAAGAGCAGTTTCTATCAGAAAAACACCAGCTTTAAAGCCACTTTACAGTGAATTGGAATAATTGAGAATAGGATATTACAAACATGTGGAGAAGACCAAATGGAGGATTATGTCATGTTTCAATGCAAATGATTACTAGACAAAAAAAAATATGGAGCGAAGAGTGGGGAAATCAGTAACATCGCGGAACATCATAGTGATTGTGACAGAAAACTAAAACCAAATCAAATAGTGTGTAATTGGATTAGAGGGGTCATGACAACCAGAAAGGATATTGACGTAAATTAGTTATATAGTACCAGAATCACTCTCATCTTCAAAGGTCCTCTACGTCTATAGAGTAAGCAAAGGGTGGTTTTAGAGAGGAATAATCTCATATCATGTTGACACGATAGACATCAATGAAAGGTTTTAATCTAACAGAAAAAAGTTTCGAGCTCTAAAAGCTATTTGACGGGAAAGGGACAATCTGTCAATGGATAAAATATAAAATAAAAAATATTGAATTATTGATATATGTATAGATATTTAAGCATACGATTTACAATCCATAATTAAAGATTAACCGTTAATTAACGATTAACCTAGTCGTTTAGTTGGTAGTTCTCATTAAAATTTCATATATTATAAATGCAGCTCCAAGTTAATAATTGTTTAATGTACGAATTGAAAACAACTCTGTTCAAATGTCATGTCACCGATTGTAAATGATTTAGATCTCCTACAAATGGAAATTATTTTTTGTTTAAACAGCATTTACTCTAGGGATATAGAAATAAATAAATGCAGTAGCATAACTCAAGATTAATATTAATTTAAATGGAATAACCCATGAGGTTCAGAGTTGATTTAATAGCATAATTCCAGGCGCTGTGGTTTAAATTAGAGGCAAAAGTTGTCTAAAGTTTCTTAACTATTCAAATAAGATGGCCATATCATATACATAGTTCGACTTTATTATTGCATTAGCTACTAATGAATTTATAACTAGCAATTACTGATGCGTTAAGTTTACGATATAATTTATTTGGTTCGGTTTGGAAATTCTAAAAACTTAGTGCAGAAAGTTTTTGATATTAATATCTAGCAAACAACTTCTGAACTGTTGTGATAATTATTTCGGTTAAGTCAATGTATATGTCGCAGTGACAGTGCATATTTCTTTGTAATCATTCATTAGGGAGATATCGCTATTCGAATATTTATGTTCGGAAACTTGTTTCGTAATTTTTACCAACTTTAAGACATATGATTAACTTGAAAACATTACAGTATCCCAATCAATATCCCCTCTTAAGGTGAGGGTTAGTGCTATTGCCTGCTCCTCTGCCGACCATCCGTTTAACTTCGCTGCAGCCTCGAATTGGCGCCTATAATTAGCCCACGATGATTTTCCATCAAATTGGGGAGTTTCCATTTTTGTGTCTTGTCCCCTCGAGGCCAATTTGGGAATCCACTACTTCTGAACAGTTTCTACCCCTGTTTCATTTTTGACTGTCGTCTGCTTTAGCTCTTTGACCATTGTCTGCTTTAGATTTTCCATCCGAGCTTCATTTTCAACTATTCTCTCTTCCAGCAGCTCTGAATTTTTCTGTATCATGCTTTTCAAATTTTCTTCTAAGGATTTAGAATTTTCCAGTAATTGGGCTTCTAAGGAATCTTTCAAGGATTTAGAATTTTCTGCCAATTTATCGTCTAGGGCTTTAGAATTTTATTGTGATTTTTTAACTAATTTATCTGTTCGGGATTTAGAATTTTCTTGTAAGGTTTCTAGGGTCTTAGAATTTTCTAGTAATTTGTTCTCTAGGGTTTTAGCATTTTCTACTAATTTATCCTCTAATGCTCTTTTAGGTTTTTAGAATTTTCCTCCATTTGTTTTAATAGCATGCTCATGTCCCCAATACCAGAAACTTCAAAAAAAAAGAGTCGGGATTGCTACCTTGATTTATTAGGGCATCTCGTAGCCGTTGTACTAATTCACTTTTCTTCCTACCACTTTTAAAATCCATTTCCTCCAGTTCTTTTTTTAAATCAATCACTTTCAATTGGTCCAAACTCACGGCTTTAAACATTGTCAGTCTATTTATTTTTAACTTCTAAAGTTCCACAAATACACTTACACCTGTAACCACTGTAATGTTTTTTTTATTTTCACATTCGGGTTCAGTTGGATTTATTTGAAAACACAGTCCGACTCACTCTAATTTATTTCCACTACTTTAACAAAATTTTTAGTCACAGAACTATTTAAGATTTATATTTACGATACGGCAGTCGAATACAGAATGAATGCTTCCTCAGCTCTCCGTATTTATATATTTCTTCCCGGAATTCTCCAGAATGTCAAAGAGCCGCCGGGACTAGACTTGAATCTTGGAGAAATACAACAAAGCAAGCCGCCGACCTCGATGCGCTAGACTAACAACATTTCGGAATCCCAGAAATATCGGAGGAATGCCGCTTTCAGGAATTATTATTGTAGGAATTCTCGTCACAATACTGAAGAATGCTTCTAAGAATGTTAGTACCTTGCAGAACAGATTTAATATCGCATCCAAATAATAAATGCTAAGGTGATCTTCCTACGATTTGATGACACATTTTTTTGATATTGAATAAAACTTACACCCAAAAGACTAATGTATTGAATTGTTTTCCGCGTTTTGGTTACTGCGCTCTGTGATATCTTGAATTTGTTGGTAACGAGAGATCCCATGCTCTATCTTCCAGTCTAGCCATATTTTTTCATTGTATTACTCAAATTTTTAGATAAGCTATTCTTCTGGTAACATTCATAACGTCATATTTTTGCACAAATACGTTTGCGTAAGATTAGTTATTAATTTTCCGAAATGAGATGCATAATTTAACGTTTTCCCAATAAAGAAAACGTTTCAAATGTGTTTATAATTTTACTTTTTAGTGACGCAGTTTATGTATTGTACACTATTGTTGTTGTTACGACAGGCGGTACAGCGAATATTGTCAATTGATAATACAAACTGCCAAAGACTGTGAGGTGTTTCTATATGATATTTCAACTTTTGGAAGAGAAAAAGGCTATTTGCATATCACAGGTAGTTTACTGGTGATCAAGTCAAGTGCACTAATGACCGCTCTAAAAGACAATAAAAGGAATAAAATGTTTTATTAAAAAAATTATAATAAACCAGTTACTAACGTTTCGAGATTTTTCAATCCATTGAACGCTAGACAATGTATTGTTTCTAGTCGATAAACTTCATCAGTTGCACTCACCTGAAACTCCTGGATATCGAAACTCATTTTGCGATAAATTAATAAATCAGTTATTTTTAATTATTTTGTGGATAAATTTGACAAACACCTTGTGTATATCTTTTTAAAAATAATAAAATAATTATTCATTTATCCAAACTGAAGTTGGAGTATGTTAATTTATGAAGATGAGTTATGTAGCAGTTTGTTAACGTTCCGATTTACTGCTTTATCACGCCAATAAAAAATATTTGGGATGTACCGAAATCTAATGCAGTTTAAATTATTCAAATATTTAAAGAATGATTAAAAACATCGGTGACCGTAGCTCAAGAAATTTATATTCACCGTTTTTGAAATCTGTAATTAAAGATGTGTTATAGGCAAACTTAAGTTTGCCGGAAATAATTACCATTTAGACAAGAATTTCAATGTACCTGTCGCAACACTTAATTGATTCTGAAATTATTATGTCAAATAGTTGAAGAATATTTCACAGTTCAGAATGAAGTCCGCATTCTTTGCTAAGAACTACACTGAAAGCACTAGTTTTCGGTAAAAACGTTTGTAACAAATTCTTTTTGCCTGGTAATGTACAATATATCTTTTCACCCTTTGTAATGCGCAGGCGCGTTTGGCATGTTAAAAAGGCGGGAATATGAAAGTTTCGTGCACTTTTCATAAATATGCATAGGAAACTAGTATTAATACTGAAATATTAACTTAACTGAAATAATAATTAGTGGAGCTTTATTTGCACATCCTTCAATTAAAGCAAATAACAGCATTAAATTATAATGGTGGTTAAAGTGATATTTTCGTCCATAAGGTGAAAATAAGGCTGACGTATTTGACAGGTTAGGACAAAAATGATAATCATATTAGATTTAAAGTAATTAATATACTAATAATTAATAAAATAAATATTAGTAATACAAAATACAAATTTAATTAATTTATCAATACTATGGTTTTATCAGTCATTGCCTTTTTTACTACAATTTGTGATCTAAATTATGTTGGCTATGCATCTTTCGACTGACAGATATATGAAAGTTAATTTATAAGATTTTTACGAAATCTGTACAAAAATTGTATGTAATAATACTGAATGCTGTACAGATGGGATAAGTAAAATATAAAATTCAGTATACAAAGATTTATTTAAACTCAATTTGCATCCTTAGTCTGGTCACGGTACATTATGTACAACTGAATTTGAAAAAGTAACACTCGTTTTATTTAATATTATATATTTTAGCAAGTTATTGTCTTAAAAACACATAAACACATATATGTATCTTTATTTACATAATCAATTACTTGTAATCGACCATCACTTAGTTCACATCTCTAACTCACAAATCACATTTAGCACATTTTAGATAAACTTTGAACTGTATATTCTTTTCGTAGATCTAATAAGTTTTCGACGAGATTGAATATAAGGCTTTGGAAAACTGATAAAGTCAAATAAATTCTCCAAAAATGATTTACCTACTGCACATATGGCTCCCACATATTCCATGGCATTAATGCTTTTTGCTCTATTCTTTATTGATAAAATGTTATACATGTTAATTAAAATCGTTATACTGATAGTTCACTTTAAGTTTATTACTATTAAAACTTTACTACTAATACTAAATTAGTAAATTACATTGAAAATATTTGTATTCACGTTATAGGTAAACAAAGTGCACGAAAAAATTTACAGCTGTTGACGCATGCGCATAATTTTTTTTCGGCCTATTGTCCTACTAGTTATTTTGTTGCAACACTAAATAAACTTATTTATTCTACTTACATTAAAGCGATTCAACACAACATAAAATTTAACTAGAATTAATTCAAGCAGTTTATGCTGACAAGTCAAATAGTTTATTTCATTCATTTTGACAGGCTAGCGTGAACAAGATTTTATAGACTCATAATTTTAAAGTTTTTGGTCGTGTATAAATGAGATGCCGAAAATCCTTGTATGTATATATTTTTATTTTTTCTCGAGCAATGCGTCACGGGCAAAATAAAACTGAAACAAAGTACAGTTTCGATTCACATTTTTTAATAGAGAAGCTGCCAGGGTCACCAACTCCGCGACTATTACTTTTTGAATTTACAAGTTCACTATGAACTAGCTGCCGGACTATTAATTACATTTAAATTCCAATATTTATGGGTGAATGTCAGTTTGACATTTCTTGTATTTTCATGATATATTGCCTTTTTTAGGATTATCTGAAAATCCCCATGTTATAGATCGTTGAAACACGAATAAGACTTTCTAGGGAGGTTTTCTTCAATAGAAACCTGTTATAATTATTTTTTCAATTTGTATAACAAAGATCAGATCGTGAATTAAGAGAAATAAATATATTCTAATAAATCATTTTCAAAAACAAGGCGTTATCTAAACGTTACATTCTTTACTAAATATTATAAGTTAATTAACATAATTTTTCCCAGTTTCAAAATTTATGGGGACATAAAAATAAACGAAGAACATACCGATTCGCCAGGTATTTTCATATATAACTGACTTACAAGGGATTTTGTATGTCACATCAAAACTTTCTTATAATTTCATACACCATATTCAATTAAAAACTCTACAAAATTGTCCAATTCATCCAGGCACGTAAAATTCGAAGTAACGAATGTCTTTTCAGATATATCAACAAGAGTTTGCATCCCAGTATTATCTTCAGTAGCAGAAACCAAGAATAATTACTAAAAAAGCGATATTCAGGAAATTATGACTTAGTCAAAATTACTGTCATATATGCAGATCTGACAGATAATAATGTTGTCTGTAATATAAACGGACTGGATAAAGTTTAATCAGTACATAATGTTATTAATTTAAAAGTTATATTTATTGTTTATAAAAGTACAAAAGTATATTTTTTGTTCAAAAATGAAAAATAGAAAAAAAATGTAATTTTGTTTAAATATTAATTATATTAAGAGAAATATAAATAATAATACCTCATATATATGAATGATGTGAATTTATAACAGGTCTCAAATGAAATCAGGTCGTAGCAACCAGGTCATACCTGAAATATATAATCAAGGATCTCTCTGTCATAAATGCAAACTGCAGGATGTGTGGAAACCAACACGAAAACCTCGAGCACATCATAAGCAGTTGCCAGGCTCTAGTAGGGAAGGACTTTGTAAGCAGACACAACAACGTCGCAAAAATCTTGCATACTGAATTCAATATCATGCACGACTTCTCAGAAGAAAAGAGACCATACTGTAAATACACGCTTGACTCAGTTCTTAAGAATGATAGAGCTATTATATATTGGGCAGAGACTTATTAACCGACAGGAAAATCCCAAACAACAGACCTGATATCACAATCATTGATAACCAGCTAATATCCTAAAGAAAAACAAAGAAAGACTTTAAATAGGTCTGGAGAGCTGATGTCGTAACGGTTGTGCCGATAGTGATCTGAGCTACAGGAGAGATCCCAAAACAGCTCTTGAAGAACCTGGACATGCTGGGACTCTCAAAGAATATCTGCCACCGGATACAGAAGGTCATCTTGTCAACATGTAGCATTATGACAATAATAGAAAAAATAGAAAGTACTGTTGTCTGGCTATAGGCCGACAATAGTAAACGTCAACGGGATAAACGTGGTAAAAAATACCTATATAATAATAAATACCTCAATCCCTTGATTTATATCTGCAAATATTGGTGGCTGATGATTTACCAGTACATGGTATGTAGGTAAGTATCATGTAGACAACATAATGAAACAAATTTTCAAGTTATTAACCACTGCATTATTCTTTTCACTGTTGAGTTTCTGTTTATTATAACTCCATTTTTTTCTAAAACTGCTTGCAGAAACAACAACTTTTTTACCTTGAGTGCCAATAATAATTTTAATTTCTGGGAATCCCCTTACTTTACAATACAATTTGGCGAATGCGGCAGTATTAAATGAAAATAAGTATAGTTAATAGAAATCTAGGATGACAGTAATTGAAAATAGGTCTGAATTAAACCAAAATGTACGTTAATTAACCCACTTTAAGGTGAAGGTGCTTTATTCCTCTGCATTTATGTATAGTGTGTCTACATAAGTTGGAATCATATCGAAAACTTTGTTATTATAATTAATAATTCATGTTTTGAAACTTGAAATAAGAGTGTCAAATGTTACTTTTTTAAATTGCATACGAGGTTTGTCAAAAAATATGTGTTCGGTTAAAATTGAAGTGCCCAGTGGTGGTCCTAGCGAGGGGAGTAATGACATTTCCAAAAATTGTACACATTAAATTGATATATCTCTTACAATAAAAAAAGATGAAAAGGAAATCAAAAATAGTTATTCGAAACAATTTGAAAAATGAAATTATGTACAAAAATTGTAAAATAAAACATTAAAAAATATATATATATAACCGACTTCTACCTATAACTAAAAAGCTAAAAATAATTATAACAAAATACAACTTTAGCAAATAAATAACACATTCAATGTTGTTAGGTACCTACCCAGGAAGTAAAAAATGTAAACATTAAAAGGTGCTCAATCTGTACAAATTAATTACCTACCAATCTAGTAGGTATATTTTTGAAGTCGATGCCAAGCAAATCTAAAATCCTTCATTGCGAACTTATCTACTAATTCATCAAACTTGATTGTTGCTTGGCACCGACTTCAAAAATATACTAGATTGGTAGGTAATTAATTTGCACAGAATGAGCACCGTTTAATGTTTCCATTTTTTACTTCCTGGGTAGGTATCTTACAACACTGAATGTGTTATTTATTTGCTAAAGTTGTATTTTGTTATAATTATTTTTAGATTTTTAGTTATAGGTGGAAGTCGGTTATATATATTTTTCAACTTTTTAGTTTTTTTTTAACTCAGGTAGTTTTCATTCTTTATTTTTTATTTTGTATGTATAACCTTAATAGACAGAACCAGGTAACATCGAAAGCCTCAACATTACACAATGATACTTTATCATTTAAATTGACAGGTAAATCTTTACGAACAAATTGTACTAGTACGCGTTGACTTAATAAGCCCAAAATATATTTATGCCTTATGGACTACGCCATGTAACCTTTTTTCAACATTTTTTGACAACCCTGTATAAGTAGATATTTCCACTCCAACCTATGTACCAACCAGCCTGTACTTACGACTGCCCACGGCAAGCATAAATTTGTTTGCTGCCTTCTGTAAACTATAGGACGGAGTAGAATCCATCCTATATTTACGGAGTCAAATCCGTCCTATATTTCAACCATAGTATATAACTCCTTGTGGGCTACCCCATAAATTATTTCCTTTTTAACATTTTATGTTATCGCCCTGTGTAACATGAATTCCTCTCCACACTTTATGCAACTCCTTATGGACTATAAAATTACCGCACTATTACGTTGGAATTAAAATATTTATGAGGAAATGTCTGTTATGTCATTTCGATGAAATTTTTGATAAGAATTTTGTAATTTTCGGCGATTTTCTGCAAAACTGCAAGTTGCACGTCGCAGAAAAGTATATGAGATCACCTAAGGATCTTCCATAATAGATTAAACGTTAAAAAACTATACACATACATAAGGAGTTATCGGAAAATCGACCAATATGTTAGGGATATTGGTCGATTTCCGTGCACGCATGTGTTCATTCACAAATTTTATCACTTTACCAATAGAATTCTTTTCTAAAATTTGAAGTTTCACCAATCCGGATATATACTCTATTAAACAAGACCATATTCGTTCAAAACGGTGCACCACAGGAGAAGAAATCAGGTAAAATACATACAAAAAAAAGCGAAAAAATACGCGACGAATTGATAACCTCCTCCTTTTTGGAAGTCGGTTAATAAATAAATTTTACGCAGCAATACAAACATCTTTCACTTTCACTCAAACGGTTCGTCTAGTAGTAAACTGGCTATGGGTAAACACCCTTGAGGCCCTTTACAAGTTATATAATTTTAGAAAAACCAGTCGCACTACTACACAACATCCATAAGGACAGGTCGGGATTCGAACCCATGTCCATAGACGACATAGTTTATGAAGTGTACGTTTCAACCGCTAAGCCACCGGAGCCCAACAAACATCTTTATGATCTATTTTGTTCATTGGTACTACGTTACAGTCAAATATAACTTGCAGCTATATTATTACCAAGTTATTATGTAAACTAGACTAAAGGTAAATAATGGCTGTCATTTTGTGATTCCTAAGAATTTTTTTATGTAATAAACATTTTATTCCTAGAATCTTTTTTGTTTAAAACTCTATATAGAGAATAACAACAACTTACTTTCGTCATTAATTTATGTATAAAAAAAATCTTCTTATATTCAGTTTTCAAATGAAATAATTGATACAATAATTAAATTATATAATTCGAGTCATTATCAGTGAAAAAAGTAGATCTTGCTAATGGCTCACTTCGTAGTTCTTTACTTTGAATTATTTTTGATTGATTTATTTTGATAGTATATATCTTTTGCCTATTTTCACAAAATTTATGTATCATTGTTTGGTGAAAATCTTACTTCCTCAGTACAACGTTTACATAAGCCACTTAAAGAGGTGAAGTTAATGATAAATTATTTCAAAAATCCTACGTGAAACTTTTCTTCGGAAATAGTGTCAACAATGTTTTATTAAAATAACACAAAATAAATTTTTTTGTTTGACTGACGAAGTGTCACAATATTTTTTCTATTTCTTAATTAGATCTGCTTCTCTATAATATAAGTTTTTCGTTGGTAAATGGTAATTAATAAGGAGTTTGTTATGTAAAACAATCTCTGGAAAAATGACACTTGATATTCGGAAAATGTGACCTTTGATTGCAATAGAAATTATTACAGTCTTAGAAATTTCAGCTGATTGGTAAGAAACTAAGATAGACTCGGTTTTTAAATATGTTGTTTAATGCGATTTCCCTACTTTAACTTATTATATTATCTCAAGAAAAATTTGTCTGACTGACTAAAATTATAATTGATTTAGAAATCATAATGCAAAACAATATAGCTACAGAAGATTTTAATTTTATAAAAAAGTTAGAGAAAAAAATAGTTACTATATGCTGACTTTATTTTTTTAAACTTTTTCACAGCTTAAAATATTTAATGTCTCTAATATTCAAGCCAATAAAATATCACAGTAATTTTTGCAGCTACAAAATATAACTGGAATCAGTTCAACATTAACATAGAATTTCAATTTTCAGTCGAACTTTATTCCCCGCCATAACTTTGTTTTATTTGTCAAGGAATCCAGCCTAACCTAAACCACTTTGCTACATGTTACAGAATACCGCAGTCGTTGCTCCTTTATCTCATTCTCATTATTTCTTAATTGTCATTAAATGTAGTCCTATACACACTCCATCGGGCCACATTTCCCATCTCCCGGGAAAATAGTCATAAAACTTTCCCGCGATTGGAACTTATGACGCCTGCGAAGTTTGCCGCGAAAGTTGCGTTGTGATATATAAGCGTTGGGGTTACAGACGCTCGGATCAGTCTGTAGCCACATTGTTGACGCGGACGCCCTTACGTCGACCTCGATCTTTCGGAAGCCCTTCGGACACGCGAGTGACTGATCCGAGTTTTTGTAGTAGGTGAAAAGTTCTCAACAAGGTTTTGATATACCAATAAGGATATTTCTCTGATGCATTTGGTATGTTACTGCACTGGCTTTTTTCTCAAGTTTTTTTTGCATACTATTCATTAACGAATTTTTAAAGAAATGCTAACTAAACATGTATAATGTTTACAACTATATCTTAAGAATGCTTGTTACTAAAACACCTGTTGAAATCTGTAAAGCTGGATAACAATGATCTTACATCGGTCATATAGTGCTCTTTAAAATTGTTTACTAGTATTTACTATTAGTTTTCCAGAGTGATGAACAGGTTTCATATACAAGGATGTAAATCTATTAACATATGCAAATAAAATACTTTTAATCATCGCTATACAAATTTTGTTGAATTAGTCTTACCAAGTGTTTCTGAGTCTTATGAGGACTAGAAAATGTTTATTTCGGTGATTACTGCAAATTATCTGTTTTGAAGTTAACCATAAAAATATGATACATAATATTTATACAAATTGCCACAAACTGATATGTTTGCCAAAGGTCAAATGAATTGGGCATGTATGTCAGCTGAGAGGTTAGGTCAACAGGTTATTTCCAAAAGCAAACAATTGGATGCAGCTTTTCTAAAAAACATGCATCAACGCTCGGCTGAAGGTCGGCCTTCCAAAAAATAAGTTTAGTTTACTTTAGTTTATTGTCCAACAGAAAAGAAATCCAATTACAGGAGAAATATATTAAATAATGAAACATTCTTACAAATAATCAAAGTTATCTTAAATATTACAAAAAAAAAGAAAAGAGAGCATAAAAAATAACAAATATAAATCATAACTTTTAAACAATAAATAGAAACTAAGACAATTGACAAGAGACTTTTGCTAGTAACTGAACCAGAGTTGACCTGCCATTTGTTGTAACTATCCTTCAGCGATTGTTCCAAAGTTGTCATAGTTAATATCACAGTTACTAGATATACTGTTATAATTTCTACACATGATAGATAATGGTGATTTTATAAGCAAATTTGTATTTGAAAACAGATAAAATAGGTGTTATTTCTGGAACCAAGCCTTGGCGAATGTATTGGGATCATTGACAGGAGAGCAGGAGAGTCAATTCTGCTGTGAAACAATTATTATAGGAATGAAAGACTTTGTAAATTCCAGTGCATAACCTTATCCCAAATCTGTCAAGTAGTAAATGGTGCTGGTACCGTCTGATAGGGTATGAGCCGTCGACACGAAAAGCGAGCAATTTTAGGAATTTTCTTTGCACTGCCTCCAGACGTTTATGATGAATCTTGTAGACAGGATGCCAGATATGGTTGCAATAATCTAACTTTGAGCGCACTAAGAAATCAGCACAGATATGTCATTAAAACTGTTGCAATTTCTCAAAATAAAACCCAACGATCGCAGTGCCGACTTGCAAATTATGGAAATATTTTGAGCGAAAGAGAATTTATGATCGAAATATACACCTAGGTCCTTTATGATAGTCAATAGGCTGATTATTCAACGAATAATCGAATAGTATTGGGTTTCTCTTTAGAGTATAAGAACATACTTTAAATTTCGCGATGTTCAAAAAGAGTTTGATTTTGGTACACCATAACGTGAGCTGATCCAGGTCATGTTGTAACCGTAAGCTACCATTGATGCCCTTGACTTCAAGAAATAATTTCAGATCGTCTGCAAAAAGAAGGGTCAGATAACAGTATACTTGATAAGTCGTTAATAAATATCAGAAACAATAACGACCCGAGATTGGCACCTTGGGGTACTCCTGAACTGACAGTAAATATGTCTGATTTAAAGCCGTTATAGCTAACAAATTGATGGCGGTTACGTAAGTAGGATTTAAATCGATCAAAGACCCATAATTTTTTGATTAATGTGGGGTGATGAAGTTTATCGAAAGCCTTGGTAAAATTGGTATGGACCATGTCACTTGCAGATCAACTTGCTATAGAAATATTAGGCGAGTATATGACTCATCCAAAGAATTACCTGAACTGGAAGGAGAGCAAACACTTTTAAAATAATGAGCAAAGAAATTTACTATTTTCTGGGGATTGCTATGTTATTGTTCCCCGTAGGACATTCTTCCGGAAGTATGTGAGGAGGGGCATTTTTGATTAATAAATGACCAGAAAGCCTTGGGAACGGTTTGTATTTTGTTTACAAGTTTCCTCATATCGCTAAATCTATGATAATAATATTCAAAGTTATACCTTTTAAATAATTTGTGAAGTGGTTCTTAAGTTTAATATTTTTGATTAAATCGTGGAAATACAATGTAGGGTACTTAGTAAATATGTTTTTATACGGCGGGATAAAGCGATCTAGCAATGCATTAAATGTATTATAATGAATGTCACAAGCTGCATTAGGATCTCTACAGGAAGTCACGGAATTTCAGTTAAGATCGCATAAAGCAAGATATAGGCTGTGGTAGTCACCCTTTCTAAAGTTGTGTATTTTCTGTCTGGAGTTAAGCGTAAATCGGTTGATATGTGGAACTTGATCTCTGATTGAAATAATGAGCGGAGGTTTATTATTATCGGTATTTACTAGCGGGTTGAGTTCAGCCTTAACTACACACGATACACTCACGAATACTAAATCAAGCAACCCACCATTGGCTTTTATAATATTGTTTTCTTGTTTAAAATTATTAAATTCAATAAAAGATTCCAATGTAGTAGTCATGATGTTAGTGATGCTGAGAAAGGGAATGTTGAAGTCCCCTATTATGATAATCTTGAGAGACCGATAGTGAATTGCTCAAAAACATCCAAGAACAACTCAAGCTCAGCACTAGTTTCAGACGGAAGTATATAAATGACAAATTTATATATAATGACATATAATTACTAATACATTTATACCCCGAAATGTCGATGTGTGGCACAGTTGTCAGGATATTATCTAAATTTAATAAACATGTTGGTAAAGTTACCTTAGATGTTAACAAAACGCCTCCCCCTCTGGTCTCGTTGGTTGCTATAAAATTGCGATCCTTGCGGCAAACTTCGTACAAAGAGGATAGTAGCAATTCGGTACTGGAAACATTATTAATAAGCCAAGTCTCTGTGAAGGCTATAAGGTCGTATTCACATATTTGCACGGCAGAGTATACTTTCACTTTTATATGTGTCCTTCTTACATTTTGGTAGCCCATCGAAATTATTCTATTGGAAGAATTGAGTTTTAAAAAATAATCTTAGAAGTACCATTAACATACAATACGTAAAGCAAAAGATCCGGAACTGCTTAAATGAGAAGATACAAAGTCTTAAACGTATTTTAATAAATCATTTATGTTTCTGAAACCTTTAATAAATTTCTAAAAATTGACAATTAACAAAATTATTATCGTATAGCTTACGACATAAGAATTTTCCCACCCAAATATTGTGATGTTCTTAAATAACTTCAGAAACAACGTTCAAAATGCTTTATATCAGGTAAACGAGGTCGCCAATCAACAGGATCTGCACGTTCAGTTCAACAAGCACCTCATTTTTCTTTCTCATGTTGCAACTGCATTCAAGTTCTTGCATCTAAAGGAATGAATTCTATTAAATCCTGTGACATGTTATACCTCTTCTGAAAATGTTGGTTCATCCGTGAACAGTATAATAGGTATTACTATCAGTACTAAAACTATTAACAATATTTTTTCCTGGTAAAAAATTCCTATATTTCAAATTCTGAATCCTGATCTGAAGTGCTAAGTACTCAATTGTTGCTCATATGGCCCCACTATCTGTGAAATAATAGTCCTGATCTGAGTTGTCATCCTCTGGGCTTGACATTCGGAACCTTATTGTTCCTTTTACTTTAAAATTGATATTAAGAGTATTCTTCGCCAACAGAGAATGAGAGGGAAGCTTTTTGGGTAACATGCTTTTAGAGGCATTCCCATTGGAATTTCTCACATTACATACTTCTGTTGGACAGGTCATCAATTAGAAGATTATTGCGGCATACAACTCTTCAATGAGAATGAGAAAATTTGTTTACTGCACGAATATTTTCATATTGATAAAATTGTAATTTGACGTAATTAAAATGTTTTAACAGGATTCAGCTACATTAATTTTACTGTCATCTATAGCACAATTACGAGATTAGAGACACTGGGGAATTTTCAAGATTATAGGCAAAACATATTTTGGATATTGGACAGTCAATAATTAGTTATATACATAGGTGCATTTATCTACAAAAATAAGGCTATCTCAGTAATATATTTATTAATAAGGAAACTACAGAGAGATGACTAATGTGATGTACTTAACCGATTTGATATGTTACAAACAGGGTGCACCTGTAAATATGCCAGTAAATGTGTGGCATTTTGTCAAGAGACATTGTAAAATGGGATAGACACTTAGAAAACATAGCTGTAAGTGAATTGTATTTTGCAATATATGTTAGTAGTAAGGTTCCCAGGTCAATAGTTATATTTTGATTTTGTATATGATAATAATAATTTCATTTCAGTTTAAATATATCTATATTTAAAAAATACGCTTTAACTGCTTTTGGTCAATTATCTCATCTCATCAGTCAGTTTCATTGGTCCATATATGACCAAAGGCGTCCTTCATTCTTAGCTAATCGTAACGTATGTCACTCATGTCTACATTAGCCCGGTAGTTCTCTTTATGTAATCCGTCTGTGGCAACTTCGGGGCGCCACTTGTATGTTTTATCCAAATAAGACCAATTCGCTATTGTGCCGATTCATTTTTCTATCTTATCTCTTGCCACATGGCCGACGTAGTTCCATTTCAACCTCTATTTTTTCATATCATAAAAATCTTATTATTTGTTCTAAATACTTCGTCTATTTTTTGGTTTATTATTTATTTTCTGTTCTAAGAACTAAGTGCACATGACTTTTGTTATTAAACATTGGATTGAGTTGGCTGATACTTGGTGGAAGTTGAAATTCATGATGATTTGAGTAATACACTTATTACAAATTTACACTTTATTTAAAAAATTGTGACAATTGTTTCGCGTCCGATGGGGCTTAATCATACAATGGTAGTACCTTAAGAAATTCAATACTTATAAACTAAATAGAATATAAAAAAGGGATTTTACAAATGTTTCTTTAATCTTCTAGTTGTGTTAATATTATTAAGAAATTAGGATAAACAATAAAAGGGATATATCAGATTATGGGTTTTTTCCAAATGTAATTTACACAAAGACCTACCATTGAATATGAAGGTTCAATTTTTATGGTTCTAGGGTGATTCAGGTAAACCGTAATAGCTAAATGTTTGCCTCATTTTGACATTTATATGATACATTATTATATCTAATACTAACTGATTATGTAAATAAATTTAGTAGTGGGGACTTATTAAGATCTATTTAGACATTGAGTAAATTTTCTGAGTATTTTAAACGATTCATTTCAAGACTCTCTAATAAATTTAGTTTTATACCTTTATTTATTTTCTGTATGTAGAATTTTGAAATCATGGTCAAAATTATGATGGTATTCAAGTAAATGTTTTGCGTAATTAGAATCTTGTTTATTTTTTTTAAAAGAATTGCCATGTTCATTTAATCTTGTCTGAAAAGATCTACCTGTTTGACCTATATATGTTTTAGGCCAATCTTTGCATGATAATTTATAAACTCCTGATGATTTGAGTTTATTTGTTTTAATCTTACTGTTCTTAATTAATTTGCCTAGAGAGTTATTGGAGTTATCCGAAAACCACAAACGTAGATAAATCATATAAAACTATTACATATCTAGGTTCCCCTAGTGTTAATATTTCAAAATTTTTAAATCAGCAAAACATTAAAGTTAGCTATAGAACCAATAACTCCCTAGGCAAATTAATTAAGAACAATAAGAGTAAAACAAATAAACTCAAATCATCAGGAGTTTATAAATTATCATGCAAAGATTGCCCTTAAACATATATATGTCAAACAGGTAGAACTTTTCAGACAAGGTTAAATGAACATCGCAATTCTTTTATAAAAAATAAACAAGATTCCAATTACGCAAAACATTTACTTGAATACAATCATAATTTTGACCACGATTTCAAAATTCTACATACAAAAAATAAATAAAGGTATAAAACTAAATTTATTAGAGAGTCTTGAAATTAATCGTTTAAAATACTCAGAAAATTTACTCAATGACCAAATAGATCTTAATAAGTCCCCACTACTAAATTTATTTACATAATCAGTTAGTATTAGATATAATAATGTATCAAATAAATGTCAAAATGAGGGAAACATTTAGCTATTACGGTTTACCTGAATCACCCTAGAACCATAAAAATTGAACCTTCATATTCAATGGTAGGTCTTTGTTTAAATTACATCTGGAAAAATCCCATAATCTGATATATCCCTTTTATTGTTTATCCTAATTTCTTAGTAATATTACCACAACTAGAACATTAAAGAAACATGTAAAATCCGTTTTTTATATTCTATTTAGTTTATAAGTATTGAATTTCTTAAGGTACTACCATTGTATGATTAAGCTCCATCGGACGCGAAACAATTGTCACAATTTTTAAAATAAAGTGTAAATTTGTAATAAGTATATTACTCAAATCATCATGACTTTTGTTTTCGTTGGATTTATTTTTAGAGTAATATCGTCAGCAAATTTGACATAAATGACCTCAGTTTGGGCTGAAAAGTAATACATACCGGAAATCTATTCTCGCGTTCTTTACAGTGTTCTATTATGATGGAAGCTTTTTAAAAGTCAACAGATGCTAGCTAGGTTAGGTAGAAATTATATTTCATTATTCTTTCTATTAGCATTCTCATTGGTACTAAGTGATGGTTGTGCTATATTATCTCACCTATTTACTTATGCGATTTATAATTTTGTTAGGGATTTTTTTTATATTTGGGACAGAAGGTTTAGTGGTCTATAGTGGTCAAGTTTTGCTTGTTCTCCTTTCTTCATCTTCTTACTTCCTTTGACAGGCATGCGTTAAGAGTATGTAAATTTTTGTGTGAAACATTCTCATTGTGCATTCTTTATGATATTATCTCTAATCTGTCATCTCTAACGTTATTCTTCTGTATCAATATAAATCACACTCCTTCGGTTGTTATAAGAACCATTTCTTTTGACACTAAGTTCCTTGATTGAAGTTGAAGTTGATTGAAGTACGCGTTGACTTAATAAGGCCAAATATATTTATGCCTTATGGGCCACGCCATGTAACCTTTTTCAACTTTTTTTGACAACTCTGTATATATATATAATTCCCCTCCACCCTATGTACCAACGATCCTGTACATACGACTGCCCACGGACAAGCATAAATTTGTTAGCTGCCTTCTGTAAACTATAGGACGGAGTAGAATCCATCCCATATTTACGAAGTTAAATCCGTCCTATATTTCAACCATAGTATATAAATAACTCCTTGTGGGCTACCACAAAAATTATTTAATTTTTAACATTTTATATTATCGTCCTGTGTAACATTAATTCCTCTCCACACTTTATGCAACTTCTTATGGGCTATAAAATAAATAATTTTTTAATCACACTGTATAAATATAATTCAACTCCAGCATATATTTCAGCCATCCTGTATGATTTGTTTACGTCCACATCATATAACAATTTTTTAATCACCCTATATAATTTTAATTTCACATTTTTTCCAACACTTTTATACCACCAAACGTCCACTCCACCCTTAATTGAATATAGGCAGCCGTATATACAGGATGGTTGAAATATAGTATATTCCAACCTTCCTGTATATACGGCTGACTATGATTCTACGGAGTAGAATCTACTCCGTCCTATATTTCAATCATCATATAAATGTGATTTTGTTTGCTATAACTAAACATCCTGTGTATAAACGCACCAAATAGCAGTTTAGAGTTTGACATGTGTTGTCACTGAATTTTCTATTAGACCGGGAGAATGTGACAACCAAAAGCACCGTCATAGCAAAATGGAAAAATTTCCATTTAAATAGGTATTTGCCTGGTATACAAACAAAACGAGCTTGGTACTCATTGATTTAAGGAGCCGAAAATACTATACTACTACCTATATGCTTAAGATGTACATAGAAAATTTTCAAATTCGCAATTAAAACTTCCAGTGCCTACAATTCCCGCACTTATTACGTTGGAATTAAAATATTTATGAGTAAATGTCCGTTATGTCATTTAGATGAAATTTTTGATAAGAATTTTGGAATTTTCGGCGATTTTCTGCAAAAGTGCAAGTTGCACGTCGCAGAAAAGTATATGAGATCACCTAGGGATCTTCCTTAATAGATTAAACGTTAAAAAACTATACAAATCCATAAGGAGTTTTCGAAAAATAGAACAGACCTTTTTCAAAATTTGAAGTTTCGCCAATCCGGATATATACTCTATTAAACAAGACCATGTACATTCTAAACGGTTCACACCAGGAGAAGAAATCAGGTAACATACCTAGAAAAAAAAACAAAAAAAAAATTCGCAACGAATTGATAACATACTCCTTTTTGGAAGTCGGTTAATAAACTAGGCAACTATACCTACGAGAAGTATTAAGTACATAAATAACGTCTAAATGTCACCATTTACTTCCGCTTTAAATATCTAAGCCAGGTGGATGGGAGCACTCGCCTGGAAGTAGCGGAGGAAAAGACGGTGGCGGTAACAGTGAATGGGCCTCAAACGGTGAAAAGGAGATTTTTGTATGGGGTGGTGAAGTCTAGTTTGTTGCATGGGGCCCCTATATGGCACGGAGTGTTGAGGTTGAAGACATATCGCAGACTTATGGAAAAATCGGTTAGAGCGATTCGCCTAAAAGTCGCATGTGCATATAGTATGGTGGCGATGATGGAAGGGTTGTTTGAGGTTACTGAGCTTTTGGTTGAGGAGAGAGCGAGAGGGCAGAGGTAGAGAGAGAGAGAGAGAGAGAGAGAGAGAGAGAGAGAGAGAGAGAGAGAGAGAGAGAGAGAGAGAGAGAGAGAGAGAGAGAGAGAGAGAGAGAGAGAGAGAGAGAGAGAGAGAGAGAGAGAGAGAGAGAGAGAGAGAGAGAGAGAGAGAGAGAGAGAGAGAGAGAGAGAGAGAGAGAGGAGAGAGAGAGAGAGAGAGAGAGAGAGAGAGAGAGAGAGAGAGAGAGAGAGAGAGAGAGAGAGAGAGAGAGAGAGAGAGAGAGAGAGAGAGAGAGAGAGAGAGAGAGAGAGAGAGAGAGAGAGAGAGAGAGAGAGAGAGAGAGAGAGAGAGAGAGAGAGAGAGAGAGAGAGAGAGAGAGAGAGAGAGAGAGAGAGAGAGAGAGAGAGAGAGAGAGAGAGAGAGAGAGAGAGAGAGAGAGAGAGAGAGAGAGAGAGAGAGAGAGAGAGAGAGAGAGAGAGAGAGAGAGAGAGAGAGAGAGAGAGAGAGAGAGAGAGAGAGAGAGAGAGAGAGAGAGAGAGAGAGAGAGAGAGAGAGAGAGAGAGAGAGAGAGAGAGAGAGAGAGAGAGAGAGAGAGAGAGAGAGAGAGAGAGAGAGAGAGAGAGAGAGAGAGAAGAGAGAGAGAGAGAGAGAGAGAGAGAGAGAGAGAGAGAGAGAGAGAGAGAGAGAGAGAGAGAGAGAGAGAGAGAGAGAGAGAGAGAGAGAGAGGAGAGAGAGAGAGAGAGAGAGAGGAGAGAGAGAGAGAGAGAGAGAGAGAGAGAGAGAGAGAGAGAGAGAGAGAGAGAGAGAGAGAGAGAGAGAGAGAGAGAGAGAGAGAGAGAGAGAGAGAGAGAGAGAGAGAGAGAGAGAGAGAGAGAGAGAGAGAGAGAGAGAGAGACCATAGAGTTATGGCAGAGCAGATGGGATGCAAAATTGAGAAAAGTTCAGTAAACCAACTACTGATGGTAAGGATAAAGGAATGGATGAGTTGTAGGTTTAGGGAATTGAATTATAGGCTGACCCAGTTTTTAACTGGACATTGGGCGTTCAGATCCTATTTGTTCAGAACGAGAAGGGCGGAGGATGATGTGTGTACATTTTGCGTAGGGGTCGACACCCGCAGTATACGGTGATGGAGTGTGAAAGGTGCGGCGCCGAGAGGGGTGATGACAGCAGAGCTAAGGAGGGAAGCAATCCTGCCGCACAATACAGTGGAGATTATAACCGCTGTCCGCATAGGGTGGGAGAAATTTAGTAACTACGTGTTAAACACCATAACAAGTAAAGAATGTGAAGAACGAATATACTTGACTGTGAGTGAAGTAATAGGTGAATAGTCACTACGCCGGGATACCTGAAGATATATCTACGATGGGTTTCAGGTACCTAGAGGGCGATGAAGGTGGTTTAGTGGGTCGAATCGACACACAATACGCAACAGGAAACTCGTCCGGCTGTTCGTTCGGTTAGCGAATTTCACTTCCCCTCAAAAAGGTGTTAAACCATGGGTAGCGGATTCTGGGTGAAACCTGAGTATGCAGAACAATGGGAACTGTAGCATTAAACTATTGAAGCCTTGCAGAGTTTGCTCTCGCTGAATGTATATTATGTTTCTACTTATTTTCACTTTTTATGTTTCTCTGTTGGTAGCATATTAGCATAGTTCAAACAGAAGTAGACATTTGTTTTAGTAAGCGGTAACGCGGAGAAATATGCTTTATTGCTTTACAAGGCCGTAGTTACAGGGAGGTTAACGCTACTTTTGTTACCTTTTTTGATTTAGGTGATTAAACAAAATATTTTTACTTTTGTGTGAGTTTTGCTATAACCGAAAAATTGGCTTTTGGTATAAAATAACCAAAATAAAAAGATCATTAGAGAATAACATTAGATTGTTAAGAATTTAATGTAAGACTGATGAGAACTTTTTATGGTTTCACTATCTTATTACTTCTGGACGATAAGATGTACTAGCAGTCATTTGGAATTTATTTGAGCGATGAGTTTACCAGACAGTCAACTGTTAGCAATAAATTGCTGGATGTGAATTGCCAGTGATAAATTTTCCGTACGCCATTCTAAAAGATCATTTTTTATTTATGATATTCGATTATTCGAAGATGTATAAACTGACTGAGAATCTTAATAAGTTTTGCCTTCCCTATTTCATCGCAGCTTGAACAACAATTTCATTACAAGCGTTACAAAATATAAGTATCAATCGTTAATGTAAAAGCATAAAGTGTCTTTGAACAATGTGTGATATTTCTATAAATGCATTTACTTTATTATATAGAACATCTATAACACATAATATTGAAAACATCAGGGTTATGCACTTGAACGAGTTTGCTTCGTATTTGTGGTTCACTATTTTAGTTATATTTATAAATATTGCAATATTTTGTTGATATCTGATAGTTATAGTGGTAGTGTATACAGTTAAAGTCCAAAGTATCAAAACGACAAATTTGTAGATTTTGAGCTTACTAAATAATTGCATATTTTCAGACGTGTAAAGAGCGCGTCTTGGTTAAAAAGATAAAGAACCAATTCAGATACTGTGCACACACCTGCAATCAGTAGGTTCTTGCAAATTTTCCTAAGTAATTCATACAGATATTTACTCATTAAGTTTTCCATTTCGCTAAAGCAATATTACCTCGTTAAAGATTGTATTCATCACGAGTTTTATTTCAATGAATAGAATTGCGACCCCAGACAGACGTTCTTGACGCATTACAGGTAGGTTTTAACTATTTTCAGTTTCTTGAAACGGTTTACAACTTGGAGGGTTCGTCGCTAATGTGCAGTATATCTTAAATTATACATATATTGAAGAAAAGCATCTTGCAGGTCATGTTTGTAGATGTGATGCAACAGGTCGAATTAACATTTTATTTTGTTGATTTTGATTACAAGTGGAGCCGAAAATATCGTGAATTCTATGAACAAATCAATTTTGTTTCAGTTTCTGAAATATTTTGGAACTAAATCTTCTGCTCCAATTCTTGCAGTATAGATAGATATAGAAAGAATAGTCATTCCAGATCTTATATTCGTATGCTCACTTATGTTCAAATTATGTTTATACTACTGTGATTTTAAAATAAAGTGTTTTTCATTGGAGAGTATGGCATTTTGATATAAATGAGATTTTCTATATTTCAAATATTTTTGAAGTGAAAGCTTCTTAAGGGAGGCCCACACTTGCATATACGAAAAATAGATGAGTATGGTGGTAAAATTCAAAAAATTGCATTTGTATCTGGCCTTCGTCCGACCGATCTTTAACTTTGAAATACCCATACAATAATAATAAAAATATAACATCAAAATTAATACACAATACCTGCACAAAATTTACTAATCTTTCTATCAAGCACTCCGATTCTATGTTTGCGACATTTTAAATTAGAGATTTAGCATACGACGGAAATTAGAATACGACAAAAAAGGACAAGGTAACACTTTTACAAATGGTAGAGACAAGGATGACAAACTTATATAAGGAAATATTAATATGCCTCCACTTAATATAAAGCTGGGGCTCATAAAGAACTAGATAACTCCGATGCTTTTCAGTACCTGTCCAACAAGTTTCCAGAGTTGAGTTATAAACTGAAGAAAGGTGTAACCATAGGACCACATATAAGGAAGACCATTGCAGATCACTTCGAAGACTTAGTCAGCAGTACTGAAAACGATGCATGATTGGCATTCAAAGTCGGTTGTAGCCAATTTCCTTGGAAATTATAAATCTTCTGACTATGTAGACATTGTGCAGAAGTTCGTTAGTGACAAGGTTGTGAGATGACCAACGACTGTTTTCGTGATAAGCAAGATAGGTCAAGCAAATTTACAAACAAAACTTACAAATAAAATGTGCATTTATTTCAAAAATAACTTAAAGACTAAAACCAAATACAACTCAATTATAATAATAAATACATAAACGACAAAGACAAGTTACTTTCTTAATTTATTCGGATGAATCTGAATCGAATTCCATTTGTCTGCTACAATCATTTTATTTGTTAAATCTGATGTAACTCAAAAACTATGACAGTTTCCCGTATTTGCCACTAAACTTTTTGTGAGAAGAATTCCTGATAAAGTTTTACTATTAATTTTATTTCTCAAATTTGTTTTATTCAAATTCAGTTGAGAAAAAATTCTCTCTACATTTGCATTTGTATGTGGCAAACAAAGTAAATTAAATAAAAAAAACTAAGTAAGGGAAATTGTTTTTCCCCAGTTCCTAATTTAATATTGGAAACGATTGTCCAGAAATCAGTAACGTCGTCAACATTTAAATTGAGATTATGAAAGTCTATGTTGCGTAATATCCGCCATTCAGTATCTATTTTTTGAATATATGAGGTTAAATGTGAAAAATTCAAATCTATATCTGCAATAGTGGTAATGTTTCTGGATCGAAAAATTGTAGGGTAAAGAAATTGTAATTTAGTTAAAACCGAATTTTTTAAGGTAAATCTTGATAAAATCTGATTTAAACTTTTATATAAAAGTCTATACATTAGATTTTAACATCACGTAAGACACACTACTTGTAATAAAGTACATATCTACTATTGACATAAAATTAAGGGATTCTCATAATCAATATCGTAAACCATATTCTTCTGTATTACATTATCTGTTATATGTAACATTCCATAATCACTTTAACAACATTAGTGACTTATATATAATATATATATATATATATATATATATATATATATACAGTGAACCTGTGGTTTTTCGCTTTGCATAAGTAAATTTACTCTTGTAAAGAGAGGCAAAGCATAGGACTCAAAAAAAGCACCCAAAAATTTTGTCATATGTCTGATCTATAAAATACAAAATTAAAGTTTCATATTGGTGTAGCAATCTTTTCACACTAGCTTCCAAGTGCTGCCATCTTGTTAAGTTCTCCCACAGTTTGGGCTGTTGGAAAAATAGTTATATATCTCTTGTTACTTTTTCAACTTCATTTGGCAATTTTTGGCAAGCGTAAGAAGCACAAAGGTGAAAGCTGTGTCATATACATTTTATAATGAAAATATTTGGTATAACTTCTTTTAGTCTGCTAACAACTGAATTGTGTTCACCCATCATGTTTTTATATGGAATTTGATGCTCATTGAATAACGCCAATAAATGGTCAAAGAGCGCACCTCCAGTGGCTTATTGAATAGATATTAGCGCTAGAAAATAATCTTTAATTTCTTGTTCTTCATTAAGACAAGAAACAATGCACATTGTTTTCGTACAAGAACGATCAGTCGATTCTTCGACTATAATGCTGAATTTGTTTTCTCTAATTAAACCAACTATTCGTAGCTTTTCAGAATCACCTGTTATATTGGTAATAATTGACTTTACCTTAGTTCTTCATTCAAGATTTTTGGTAATAACTGAATCTGAACATATAGAACTTATTAGAGCAGGCAGGTGGTCCATTACTCTAAAAGGCAAGTTATGTTCTGCAATGAATCCTGCCATTCTAATATCTGGCTCTTTTTTTTTAAATATTAATGTCTACCTCCTTTTAGGGTTCCGTATATACAATATACGGATACCCTTATAATATCACTCAGGATTTCTGCCTCTGTCACATCACAGGAATTTTCTCCTAAACTCCTGGACGGAAGAGGTTGAAATTTGTTATCAATGTATAGTTTGGTGACCCGATCAGGAGTACATATCATAAATGAAGAAATTTTGATTTTAGGGGTACTTCTGGGGGAAAACTAAAAAAATCGACCGCTCCCCCCCTGATCTCCGAAACTACTGAGCCTAAAATTTTGAAAAAATAGGAAATATAGAACGTTGCCCGAACTTTACAAAAATAAGGAGAAACCATTAATATTAATTTTGGGGGCAAATTATAGAAAATATTTTAAAATTCAAACGCATCATTAATATATCAAATGAAAGGTCTCATTGAGATCACAAATATATCAATTAAAAAAATTAAAAGATATTAAAAATATACAATTTACAGAAATATCATCAAATGACACATAATAAATATTAATAAAGGCAAATCATCATTTATGTACAATATTATAAACAATTATAATTATATATTAACAAAATTATTATTAAAGAAACAAGATATTACCAAAAATCTACAATTATACCAATTGCCTATTATCTAAAAGAAACAAATTATGAAAGAGAAATCATCTACTTAAAAATTAAGAGGTTAGTTCTGACCTGAAGTTACTGGAAAAATAAGGAGAACTCTCTAATTTTAATTTTGGGGGGCAAATTACAGAATCAAATGGAAAATATAAAATTTAATTGTTTCTTCTAACCCATCATGTTATATATCAAATGAAAGGGCTCATTACGACGAAAACAAATATATTTTTTTTCATATTTTTAAATAAATTAATTAAAAGATATTAACAAAAATATAAAAAAATTACCCATTCCCCCCCCTTATATCCAAAACCATAAGCTGGAAAATTAAAAAAAATAGAGGTATAGCCACTCACCTGAACTTTACTGGAAAAATAAGGAGAAACCCCTAATATATATTTTGCGGGGCAAATTATAGAATTAAATGGAAATATAAAATTAAAATTGTTTCTAACCCATCATGTTATATATCAACTGAAAGGGCTCATTATGACGAAAACAAATATATTTTCTTCATATTTTCAAAATAAATTAATTAAAAGATATTAACAAAATATAAAAAAAATTACCCATCCCCCCCTATCTCTGAAACCATAAGCTGGAAAATTTTGAGAAAACAATGCATGTATAGCCCCTCACCTGAAAGTTACTGGAAAAATAAGAAAAAACCCCTAATATTCATTTTGGGGGGCAAATTATAGAATTGAATGGAAAATATATAATTAAAATTGTTTCTAACCCATCATGTTATATATCAAATGAAAGGGCTCATGATGAAGAAAATAAATATATTTTTTTTACATATTTTTAAAATAAATTAATTAAAAGATATTAACAAAAATAAAAAAAAATACCCTTATCTCCGACACCATAAGCTGAAGAATTTGAAAAAAATGGAAGTATAGCTCCTCACCTGAACTTTACTGGAAAAATAAGGAGAAACCCTAATATTCATTTTTGGGGGGCAAATTATAGAATTAAAATGGAAAATAAAAATTTATAATTGTATAAGCCAAAGGGTCATGTAATATATCAAATCACAGGGCTCATTATGACGAATACAAATATTTTTTTAATTTTATTAAAATGAATATTTAAAAAAAATTACCCATTCTCCCCGTTATTCCCCAAACTATAAGACCTAATTTTTTTTTTTATAGGAAAAATATGAAAAAAATCCCTAATTTTATTACTTGGCCCCCAAATAATAGAATTAAACGGAAAATAAATTATTAGAAAACCCCCATAGTAATTTTAGGGACAAATTATAAAATTAAATGGAAAATTTTTCCAATGCATCATGTAATATATCAGATAAAAGGCACATTATGTGAATTACAAATATATCATATTTTTAATCATTTGTTTAAAAGATATTAACAAAATTTTAAAACATCGACTTAATACCCACTTTAGAGACTATTTAAATTTTGAAAAATATATTTTATTTGTATTTATTAATAATTTGAATAACAGATTTACTAATTTATAATTTAATACTTGACCTATTTTGCCCTTTATCTTCCAATCTATAGAGCCTCAAAACTCAGACAATAGATTATAAAAGACTTCTTTGAAGTTTATTAATAAAATAAAACTAAAATAAACTCTAATATTAATTTTTGGGGGCCAAATTAGAAAACTAAATACATATGTATTCTGATAAAAATCAAGCGAATCCTGAAGCAGATAAAATAAAAAGGTCTATGTGTCGAAAATCAAGGGTATATTTTTGATAAATTTAAAACGCTTCCTTTAAAAGATATAAGGGTAAATATAAGAAAATGTACTCATTCCCTGCTTGTATGAAACTGGAATATTAGAATCTTGAAGGTGGTATGGAACCCTAAGTTTGCGAGTCCAACTCGCACTTGACCAACTTATTCTGTTTTAAAAATTTTTATCAGTAAAAATATACAATATACCAACCATGCAAATTCTGGACCTTTCTTATTTTTTGAAATCCATGTAAACTCTTTCTCCCGATCATTTCTATATTTCTGTTTATAAGATAATTTCTGTCTCTTGCTTGCTTTTGATGTTGATGCATCATTAGGGTTTAAAACAATTACTATATTAACGCTCTGACATTTTTACAACAATACACAATAACTATTATAATTAATAATTGTCAGTAAACTACTGGGTTCGAGACGCTTGAAGAATTGAAAAATGAAATAACACCCCTATTCTCGGGAATTACCGATTTGCATGATACTGTTCTTGCGCATTAATAGTCTTATGCATTACCATTACCAAAACGATGATATATCCAGATATTTTGCTTTAGGGACACATTTTAGAGGTATCGGTCACACTGCAGTTTCAACCCCTAAGCGTTGGTGAATATCATTTCTAGAAGTTTAAATACAAAGGGGGATCATGTGTTACCTCTTTTTAAAGGTCTCTTTTATACAATCTGTTGGATACTGAGATATCCGCCGACAGTTTTTTTGTTTATTATTGTAATTAGAGGTTTATTTTCCATTTATTTAATTTTTGGTTTTCTTCCATTCTTAAACATGAGCCTTAATGCAGCCTTTTAATTTTAGTTTCTAAGACATAGAATAGTCATAAAGAATTTTGCTTCCTTCCAAAATATATTTTCTCTAAAGCACATATTCCCTAATTTCATCTTCTTATATTAAGTGTGCATCCTCAGTCAATCATTTACATAATAATATTTTGAATAGATACGAAGATAACTGGGATTATTTTCTTGATTGCTTTTATTCCAGGTAAGTTCATACATTTTAGTTCATTTGGAAATATTTGAATTAATGCCGTTCCAGGTAGTTTATATTTCCAAGATAAATATGAATTCCAATTTTAAGTAAACCTTTATGGTTTGAGGTAAAGGACTTAATTAATTCTCTCTTGTTCCTCAAACACAAAATTCCGTATTCGCTCGAAGCCGCTTGAAGAGCACATTATCACAGGAATTCACCACAATAGAACAGATATGTTTATTCTCCTGTTCGATAGCTGCATTCAAAACAGCTTTATTCTCATGAGTAGGGGACTGACCTACATCAGAGAGGTTTGGAAGCAAATAGACATTTGACGGAGAATGAGGACTGTCACTCTGCGTTATATTGTAACAGGAATTAGAATATGTCTTTCTACAAGAATCTCCACAATTCTTAGATACATGCTTTGTTCTAATTTGGCTCATTGATAACTTATTTTGATCACAAATCTATCGAATAATATAATACGAGTAATTTCTGTTTATTTGTATATACAAGTTTGATAAAAATTGTGTCCATTTAGGGATTTTGGTGTATAGAAATCAATTAGCGAGAGTATTACTGGGAAATTTAAATACCAAAAAATGCGTTTATAGGTTGTGACAATTATGACAGTTGATGAAACGTCAAGGTGTTCATTATAGCTGAGTCTTGTAGTATGGAGTGTTGAGTAAAAGGAGGACACACTCTGTGTATCAAAAAGTCTCCACAAAAGGGTATCAATTTGGCGCGCGCCACTGGGACGACGGGGTAATTTGTTCGTAGAATAGCATTTCAAAGACAATTGAAAATTCTAACCCACGGTGTAATCTAACCTATACATTGTACAAATTACAACAGCAGATTATAATATGTTTTTTTTACAATGAAAAGTAAGTATTTCTAAAAATAAATGCTGTAAAGTTTTTATTTACTTGTTATAAATGTAGTATTATTGACATGATTAAATTGAAAATTATTTCAGTTAGTTATATTCCCACAAAATATTCTCTCTATATGATCTGCGAAATAAACCAACCAAAAATGTGTGGGTAAATAAGAAAAGATGGTTTTGTAACATGTCTGAGAGCTAACATTAAAACCAAAAATTGACGCTCAAGATTGGTTAATTATTAATAGGAAAGAAGAGTTTTTATGCAGTTAGAACAGAACTAACAAGAATTATTTTGAAAATGTGTTGTAAAGTAAGTACACATCCAAAAATTGCAAATTAAAACATCATAGTTAAACACAACCAGATTTAAAATGATTGGTAAAATTTGTATTTAATATTAATAAATGTATTCAGTCAATGAAATACATTGTACGTAGATAAAAATGACTTGCAAGCAAAATTTTATTTGTACATTTTTTTAGGAGTCAAGATAAATATCCTACACAAATTAAACTCTGAAGAACCCATTATTATATAAATACTAAACTAATTATGGCATTGTCCATCGAGAACTACCTTCCAACAAACTTCTAAAGATATTTTTCCAGGCCATTCACCGGCGTACCTTTGGAAATATTTAAAATAGACCTACAGCAGAAAGATGCCCAAAATAGTTCATTTAATTGTAGTTAATGGAGACAAGAAAAAATATATGGAAAACCAGTGTGTGAAAATGTTAGAATCATTGAAAACGAATCTATTCTAGCATAAAATGCAAGTGAAATTTGTTCCATAATGATAACAGAAGAGATAACTTAATTATAGCAGTTTATTCAGTGATGAAAAGAATTGTTAATTACCTTTTATCCAGAGAAAGGTGAACAAGGAACTAGAAACACCAACTTTTTAAAATAAATATGTAATATAAACACAAGAATGTAAATATAAATAATTTTTATTTACATCTAATTCACCAACATCTATTTGTTAATAAGTATAAAAATATTACAAATATACAAATTTTTCCCAATGTTTAACTGTTTCAAAAAGTTTTATAAGAAATAACAAATATAAAATCACTCCGTTTTTATAAAAGTCAAAACTGGGGCACACGCTTATTAATTTATATCACAATTAACACACTATAAACTCATCACTTGCAGAGATTACAAAAAACGGAGACAACCATTTACAAAGAGAAGTTCACATAACAGATTTTCTACGTTTCATTTACGATTTTTACTAATAATTTTACATCATTTTCACTTTTTCAGCCGCTTCACTTCTAAATGTAGGATTTGTGTATTTCAATCCGTTGTAATTAACTTCAAAACATACCCTGTGGCCACACTTGCGCCATTCTGGTCATTTCTTGAACCTCTTATTTGAAACCGTCCGCTGGACACTTTTTCAGTTTTATTCCCATATAAGTTTGTCCTCCTTTCACTCTACACTCCATATCTTGTAGATATCGTTATATTTTACAGGACTTTTAGAAAAATTATATGTAATTGACATTTGAGGCGCCTTAGAATTATAATTGTACAGGTGTTTTATTTGATGGGTAATAGGCAACTACATAAACAGGGAGTTAATAATATTGAGCAGAATGAAGTTATATGTGAACAAGGTGGTTAGAAAAAACAACTTGGCGTATATTCAGGATGGGTGGAATATAGGGTAGAGTGGAATTATGGTTTTACAATTGCGTTTTTCAAAGGCGATTAAAAAACAGAGTAATTGAGATATTTATGAAGTGGAAATACTATACAGAGTGTTTCAATAATTGTTCGAATATTGAGATTAAACTGATTAATTTCGTCTCGGGAAAAATTAGTTTACAGAGCAAATGTGCCATTATTTGTATAAACCCATATTTTTTTATAAAGTAATTTTACGAATGAATCTTGGTCGCTGAGGTACTTATTTTCAAGTGACAGTCATCAGAACGTCTAGTAGTAAAAAGAAGTTTATTAAAATAATATTTACCATAATGTTGTAAAGTCAAAATAGTTTATAAGCCATTTCGTTACCTTGATTTTTATCTTAAGACGTTTTGATGTTAATAATAGGAAAATTGTATAAGAATCTATTAAGATTCTGGCTCACCAAGGTATTAACCTTATTTCGCCAGGCAGCCCTGATTCTAGTAAGGATAATCACAATACAGGACATCATCCTTGGACACAGTCTTAGGCTTCTATCTCACACGTCCGTATACGTTCGTCGGCCATGAAGACGACCATCAACGTTGAAAATTATTTGGATTTAATCTACCAGTTAAAAGAGTATATTTCAACAGGCACATTTTGTTAGTTGTTAGGTGTTATATCACTTAAAAATCTCCAATGACTGACTATTGGGTAGGCTTTTTTTTCTTTCAGCAATTGCAGATATTTGTTTTATTACTTTTTATTGCACCATTAATACTTTTGGCCTGGCAGTTAGTGAAATTTCATACTAGAAAACAACACGAAACCATCGACTTCTTGCATCGAGTCGCGCTTTTGAATTTACCGACCTTTGGCGGATAGGACTGACACCTTAATGAATAATATTATATCCAAAAAAGGCTACAAAAATACTAAAATATAGAGTACGTCAGGGAAGGAAATAAACCTAAGGCCCCTATAACATTGTCAAATATTTGATCAAATATCTTTGATCAACCATATTATCAAAGATATTTGATAGTGTAATACCCCTAATATTTGATAAAATATATCTTTGATCACATTTATACGCGTCGTCCTATATTTCATCAAAATTTTGATGTTAATTATCAGTGAAAATGAAAATACAGCAAACATTTTATTACTGAAGTATGAACACCGTTGATTTTCTATAATGTTATACATAAAATAGAAACAATAGGTTAATTGCCTAAAATGAAAATTGTTAGTACCTTTCTGTTGTTAAATAGTGAGCTATAAAACATATTACAGATCTATATAGATAATAAAACGCATTACTGTACTCGATAAAATGATGTATGTGGACCCTCTAAGTTACACCATTTTTTCATTTGTGTATTTTTTAGCAATTATATAGACCATTTGCCATTCTTACCTTCTGTCTCAGCGCTTTTAATATGTTCAGTTGTAGGATAGTTGCTTCCTGCGTCGGTTTGCTGACCGTAGGTGGTTATCAGCCCTTTTCTATTCTTCTACGAACGACTACCTACGCCGTTGATTGTAAAATTAACATTTTGGTTAAACTGCTAATAAGTAGTTTTTCTTATCTGGCCCGCTACTGATAAAGGATATCTTTCTAGGCACCTATTAATTTTTCTTTTTAGAATGATTGAAACCGTAGCCACACACACAACAGAAGCACAAACAAGTAGAAAATTACATAAATTAATCATTTTGAATAGTAAAATATTTGATCAAATATTTGATGTATTCTAATATGTCATTTAATGAAATTTGTTTTAACATTCATATCAAATATTTGATAAAATATTTTTATAAACATCTTTGACAATGTAATACCGGCCTAAGTGCATTTACGTCAAGCTATTGCTTGCATCCCGGTTTCCTTTCTCTGTCATCTAGCGTTACGATTCCACTAGTACAGGCGCCGACACCTCACGCACTCTATAAAGATAGAATGCGGGAGGTATAGAGATAATACCTAAAGAGGTACTTGATGATGTCACCGTTTCTTCGCCCCATCGCTCTGATGGAGATCGGGATCACATCAGAAGGCATCACAACACATAGCACATATAAACAGGATAATACAAAATGCATAAAACCCATACCGACAAATATAAATCCGCCTTAATTCTCAAGCCAGATTAGCCATTATTTCTGGGAAGGTACACATAATTTTTAGCAGACTTTCAAAAAGGATGAGGTTATTAATTCGGCGGCCTCTTTTTAATGTATGCTCAGTGGTTACTCAAAAAGGTTTAAACAATTTTGATGATTGAACTTCATTAATTAAGTTAACATATATATTTCCCAATTGAGAGTTTTTATTCTTTTCCGGAATATAGAAAAAAA